>JACEEZ010022841.1:0-14003 GCA_016584305.1 Chionoecetes opilio
GTAAGACTATGAATGTAGCGGACATATGAGCCTTAGTTATAGACAGAAATAGCTGAAAGGACTAAAAACAAAATTACGGTGCATGATGAATCTGCCTCAAAAAAGAACAAAATAATGATAATGATAATAGTAAGAATAATAAGGCATAAACATCTACGGAGTTAGTTAATCCTGGCAAAGCGTCACCGCAGAGTTTAACGCGGATCCTATTGATGAGTAATTCCCCAACTTAACACATTACCAGCTGATCAATGGACTGACGGTACTCTGAGTAATCGATTTTGATGATAATGTTCTCCTTTCTGTAAACTTTATCGACAACACGAAGACTGGAAGTTCGGTAATCTGATAACAAGACAGAGTTACCGCCGGGACATGGTATAAACAATCTCTCTCTCTCTCTCTCTCTCTCTCTCTCTTCTCCTCTCTCTCTCTCTCTCTCTCTCTCTCTCTCTCTCTCTCTCTCTCTCTCTCTCTCTCTCTCTCTCTCTCTCTCTCTCTCTCTCTCTCTCTCTCTCTCTCTCTCTCTCTCTCTCTCTCTCTCTCTCTCTCTCTCTCTCTCTCTCTCTCTCTCTCTCTCTCTCTCTCCCCCTCCCCCCCTTGATTGCCTTTCCACCCTCCCATTTCCCCTTCCTCCCACCCCTGCATCATACCTTCCCCCTCCCCTCATTTCCCTCTCCACCTCTACCATACCTCCCCCCTCCTCTCCCCTTCCCTTCCCTTCCCCCTGCACCATACCTCCCCCTCCCCTCCCCTTCCCTTCCCTCTGCACCATACATCTCCCCTCCCCTTCCCTTCCCTCTGCACCATACAGCTCTCCTCCCCTTCCCTTCCTTCCCCCACCCTTCCCCTTCCCTTCCTTCCCCCCACCCCTCCCCCACCACTCTGCGCTGCCCTGAGGCTTCAATTCACCCGGGAAGCTGAGCGAAAGGCAAAACTCGTGTTACTGACTGAGGCTTCCAGCGTGTAAAATGAGTCACTGAAGCCAACTGTGCTGATAGTACAGGAGCATTAGTAAAAATTTAACGAAATCCTAGAAAAAAATAGTAGAAAGCTGATTTTTTCAGGGGAGCTCCAGAAAACCATAAGCATGTCCACTGTGCAAAGTTCTGCAAATTCAACCTGGTGGCATTTTCAGAATTGAAGATGGCCGCTTTAACAATTTGCGATAAATGGTTAAAATACCAAAATCGGCATAACTGTCAACTTATTACAGTGGACCCATGCAATGTTCATTTTGAGTTAAAATAATTAGCATAAAGTGTAATTACTAGTATATTATAATAATAGTGAGTGATAATTAGCATAAATTATAATTAATAGTATATTATAATAATAATAATAATTAAAATAATAATTTTCTCGTTAAAGGTATTCGATTTTCGAATAATTTCTATTCGATAAAGGTATCATGAGGAAGAACACTAAGAGTGTCCTTGCTAGTGTTCTCAAGTCGAAAGTGAATGTCCATCTAGAACTTCCAGATAATGCACGTTTCGTCCTTGATGGAGGACATCTTCTTCAAAGCTTGCCATGGCCTGCTGATCCCACATACAACCAGGTGTGTGACCAGTATGTATCCCATGTTCTTGTTCACTATGGGCCAGGTAGTATAGTAGTGTTTGACGGATATGGCAGTGCATCCTCAACTAAAACGGCGGAACAGCAGCGAAGAGCCAAACAGAACACTTCTTCTGACATTGTCTTTGAGTTGGAAATGAAAACCACAACATCAAAAAAGGCATTCTTGGGTAATGGCAGGAATAAGGACCGATTAATCCAAAAATTAAAGGAGAAATATGAGGCTGTGGGTATAATTGTCAAACAGAGTGTTGCAGATGCTGACTGGCTGATTGCATCAAGTGCCATAGATGGTGCCCCAACTCAAAATTCGCCTGTCGTTGTCGTGGGAACTGATACTGACTTGCTGGTGATGATGGTCGCACAAGTCACCCCAAACATGAATCTTCATATGCTCTGTGGACGGAACTCTTTGCATGTGTGAAACGTGTATACGTGAAATCCAGGAAGCTTGTTCTAGCATCAAACAACACCTGATGTTTGTACATGCAATCACTGGATGTGATACTGTGTCTTCCATATACAATCAAGGGCAAAAAAGGGCCCTTCAGCTGTTCGATAGTGATGACAATTGGTACTGTTTGAGTGTTTTCTCTCAGTCTGACAGCAGTCAGGATGAGATAGCACGCATAGGAGAGTTGTTTCTACTAAAGCTGTATGGAGCTGTCCGATCAAATTCACTGGAAAAGCATCGCTATGTTATGTACTTCCGATCTACACGTAGAGCGTTCTTATCCTCATCTGGTTTCAAGTTGGATTCAATCCCTCCAATTTCAGCAGCTGCCAAGTTCCATAGCTATAGAACATACCATGCTGTTCAGCAATGGCAGGGAAATGAGCTACCACCAAATGAGTGGGGGTGGGAGTACAGAGAGGGGATACTTGTTCCAATCTATACCGATAGGCCTGTTGCTCCCGAGAAGGTACTGAAAATGGTATCTTGCGGCTGCAAGGTAGGGTGTGGAAAGTCATGTCGTTGTTACAAGGCACGGATGGAGTGTACTATAGTGTGCACTGGTTGCAGTGGGTACAATTGTAAAAATTTGCATGTTCTTGATGTGCAAGGCGAAGGGGATACCACTGATTAGACATTCCTTCAACATATGGTTGGGTTATTTGTGGTTTCTAATTGGTGTTTTGTACAATATAACATAGTTTAGCTATTATAAATGTAACGTACATAACATAGTTGTGGTATTATTAAAAAAAAATAATAATAATTTCTTCACCTTATTGAATTTATGCTAATTATGTCAACTCAAAATATTTTTTATGGCTCCATTGTATTCAGCACAGTCTAAAACATAAATGTACACACAAAAATCTTATTACTACGAACTCGGATGGATGATCATAGTACTTTTCATTTTATCGTTAATTGTGATGGCGGCCATTTTGAATTATGAAAATGCCACGAGGTTGAATTTGCAGAACTTTGCATAAGGGCGATATATACAATATTTTGGAGCTCTCCTGAAAAAATCTGCTTTCTACTATTTATTTCCACCTTTTAGCTAATGCTCCTGTTGCTCCAAACAGCTCCAGAAAACCATAAGCATGTCCACTGTGCAAAGTTCTGCAAATTCAACCTGGTGGCATTTTCAGAATTGAAGATGGCCGCTATAACAATTCGCGATAAATGGTTAAAATACCAAAATCGGCATAACTGGCAACTTATTACAGTGGACCCATGCCATGTTCATTTTGAGTTAAAATAATTAGCATAAAGTGTAATTACTAGTATATTATAATAATAGTGAGTGATAATTAGCATAAATTATAATTAATAGTATATTATAATAATAATTATTATTATTATAATAATAATTTTCTCGTTTTTCAGGGGCTGTCATGATGGCCGAGTTTTGCAGTATTCCCACATGCGGTAAGCAGATCACATCAGATCGTGCAGAGGTCCATGATAAGGGCCTTGAGGGACTCCTACGAGCCAGCATTGAAAGAGAAGATGGTTTGCAGTCTGTATTTGAGAGGAAGAGGTCACAATTGCCAGTCCCAGTCCATGGTAAATGTCGTCGCGAATACATTCGACCATGCAGTATTACTTCTTACAAAAGGAAAAGGGAAGAAGAGCCATTGGACTCTGATTGGGGCACATCATCTTCAAAATTACGTTCAAGAACTCGAGTTTTCAATATAAAAGAAGATTGTCTCTATTGTGCAAAGACTGTAATAGACTACAATGTAGAAACAAAGATACCCCGCAACCGTCGGGTACGGGCACATGTTGCTATGACAAAAGCCACCCTTCAATGCGTAATTGAGAAAGCTGGCGATCGCCATGATGAGTGGGGAGATGCTGTTAGACTTCGCGTATCCAATGAGTTAGATTTTATTGCTGCTGAAGTCAAGTACCACCATGACTGTCAGGTTCTCTTCTATGCTGGCAAACAATTTCCAAGCGAGAATACCCGTGATGGATATCAACGGGGCCGACCTGTCAATGCCACAAAACACGCCGCATTCCAGAAGTTGTGCCAATTTATACGCGACAATGATGAATGTCAATATTCACTTGCAGAACTTATGACTTTGATGGACGACTATTTAGATGGAGAAGAGGGCTACAACCCCAAAAGGCTAGGACAGAAATTGGAGGAATGTTTCGGGCAGGACATTGTTCGGACTTGTGATATTGGAAAACAGACCATATATACTTTCTTAGATGAAAGTAACCACATCCTTAGAAGTAATTATGAGTCCAGTAACATGACAAAAGATTCAATCATAGATATGGCAGCTTGTGTTAGTGTAATTAACATATGTAGTGTAGATTTATCATAAAGGATGTTGTAAGCAAATGTTAAACCCTAATTGGTAACTGAGTGCTAGTGGCGCGGGAGACAGGGTGTCTTCCCGCGGGAATGCCAATGGAGTGTACTGGGGACCACGGCCCGGAACAGACGTTTCGTGACACACCCTGTGAATAATACCAACCCAACAACACCAGTGTCTCAATCCACCTTATTGCAACTGCATATAGGGAGGGCCAAGTGGTCCCCGGTATACGTGGTGGCAGCGGTGGGATCCCCGGTATGAGCTGCAATCATACAAGATGATGTAAAGTCTGTAGCATATGTTAACTGTGAATACCCGACAATGACACAATTGCAAGACAGTGATACAATGGTGCCTGACTCTTTGAAACGACTACTGAGAGGTATAATCAAATCAAAAGCTGACAAGAGTGTCGGCTGTGAACGCCGCCGTACAGCACTTGCACACGGCATAATGTCTGCGTGTCGACCTCGATCATTTGTGTCTCCAATATTGCTAGCAATATCTATTTATATCAATCGCAAGTATGAGTCTAGTAGATATATTGAGTATTGCAGTGGGTACAATTGTAAAAATTCGCATGTTCTTAATGTGCAAGGCGAAGGGGATACCACTGTTTAGACATTCCTTCAACATATGGTTGGGTTATTTGTGGTTTCTAATTGGTGTTTTGTACAATATAACATAGTTTGGCTATTATAAATGTAACGTACATAACATATTTGTGGTATTATTAAAATAAAAAAAATAAAAAAAAATAGTTTTCTTCACCTTATTGAATTTATGCTAATTATGTTAACTCAAAATATTTTGTATGGCTCCATTGTATTCAGCACAGTCTAAAACATAAATGTACACACAAAAATCTTATTACTACGAACTCGGATGGATGATCATAGTACTTTTCATTTTATCGTTAATTGTGATGGCGGCCATTTTGAATTATGAAAATGCCACGAGGTTGAATTTGCAGAACTTTGCATAAGGGCGATATATACAATATTTTGGAGCTCCTGAAAAAATCAGCTTTCTACTATTTATTTCCACCTTTTAGCTAATGCTTCTGTACTATGAGCGGCTTTCTTAAGAGAGTCTGGGGATGATGAGGCTGCTCATCCCTGGCTTAGCGCGGCCATACTCTAGAATACCTGCGGGAAGAGGTTGCTGGAATTCATGTGAGAGGACATGGGTAGTGCGTCGACCATTGGGTGTGCATACCTGGAGATCCAAGTTGTCAAACCACGCAAAGATGACGCCGACGGTTCTACACAACCCCATAAACTGGTGGAGGACCTGTGCATTGTCACCTAGTAAACGAGCGGCCGATTTTCGGAATTTCAGGGCCTCATCGTACGAGGTCGTGAAGCCATGCTCATGAAGGAGTTTGACAAGGTCGGAACTACCATACCGGTGCAACAGTTTGACGGCCAGCCCTAATGTTGTCTGATTTCTGGTACTTGCAACGTGACTCTGAATTGACTGGCTCAGGATCAGAGATTTCTTGGTCATCTTACCACCGTAGACTAGGTCCGAAACCAACTTCAGCAAAGTTGGGCTGGTCGCCTTGATTGTGTTGGCCTGTGTAAACTCTGATAGGTCGTAATTGGCACTGTTGTACCTGACCGACCGTGCCTCATGCTTGATCTGCCTCACCACGGAAGCAATGCTCCTCTCATCCGTATCGTCATCCTTAACTATCTTGAGAGTTTTAGCAACGGAGTCACGGAAACCAATCATGGTAGCACATCCATCTACCCGAAGAACTATAGCATCCTTACTCATGCAGTCAGTCACCCTGCTAAACATGTCACGTCGAGCGAGATTGCCACCTAGATCCGAGTACAGGGAATGCAGTTCAACACTCTTCCATAATCTGAACCTGTCTCGGCTCATGTACTGAATGACTTCCCTCAGAGCATCAACATCTGCAGCACCAGGTGGCAAATCAGCATATGGGGGAACTTTCGTAAAACTGTTATAGCAGCGGACGTGGTACTTGCACTCAGCAGAAGGTAGATCAGAAACAAAAGCAAGGTGCAGCTTGAGCCTTCTAGCCACATCATCATTGCGTTGATCAGCAACATCAAGGAGCATATCTTTCATAGTTGGGAGTGGGTTACGTCCTGTGTCAAAACGTTCTGTGGTCATACACTTACGAACGCGGTCCCATCTTTCTGGGTGTCTATCATCAATGGGTAAACATTCCTCCCTACAAAACATACAATCACGGTTGTACTCAAACACACCTTTATCAGCTACCTTAGTAACCTTGTACTTGTCCTTCACCCTCATCTTCAGCCTTTCTTTTCTGTGACTTTCTCACTCTCAATTTTCTCTTTCGATGTATAAGTACAGTAGCAACCTTTATGACAGGTTATGCTTGCCGCATCTCCACCAACATCAATAATGTTCTGTAGCGTAGCCTGCAGGTCTCCATCTCCACGAGATTTGGCACCTAAGATGAGCTTCCTGATCCCGCTCTCAGTGAATTTAGTTTCTTGTCCACCTCCGTGACACACCGGGAGAAGACACCTTGAGTCAGCCATCATACCTCTCTATGAAAAGAAGAAAAGGTGAGATTAAAATCAACGTATCGAGTATGAGTGGTGTGCAATGTACAGTTTATGCAGGGATCAAAAAGTTTGAACCTCTCAAATGTACAAAAATTACCTTTAACTTGACCTTTGACCCTGAATTTGACCCCAAAGCACGCAACTGACCTCATAAATCGGTTTCTTACATCCAAGTTATACGGAAAAAATGTCTCACACGTGATTGAAGGTTGATTGGCTGAAAAGTTATTTTCCACCTCCGTCTGCGGCGGCTATCTTGGATTTAAGCTAATTATAGGAGTTCCCCAAAGTTGGCACTCCGGCAACCGAGCTAAATCTTTCCTATAGACCCATTCGAGTATGAAACCATAAAAAAACTACACTTCTCGCAACAATAAGGTTCTCAACCTGGCAACTGGACTATATTAATCTTGGCTCTAATTTCGTAATGGCTCAACCCGGTAGTGCCTCCGCGCGCGATGTTATGATGACGCGATTAGCGAGATTGATCAGGACAGAGGTTGTTCCCCTGCAGAGGGGCAGGACCGCGTCGGGCTGCGTCTTGTCATTACGGTGATGGACGGGCTCCACGGTGGGAGTCTGAGATGCCTTGTGATGCTTGCCTTGCCATCGTGCACGCAGCAGTGATGGAAATGTTAATGGATGAAGCCTTAAATGAGTGTAATACCCGTGTATATCTGCTACCAAGCCTGACCACACCAGCTACTGACACGAACCACACACCTCTCGCCTCCCCGATGAGGCTGGGAGAGAGATGCATCGATACAACTACCGATGACAAGTGACGCCCAGCGGCTGAGTGGGAGCAACGAGGGTGTAAATTTAAGCCTCGGGTAAACATTGATAAACCGAAGTCATTCAACACCATGGAAGGAGGAAGCAACATTTTTACGTATCATTATAACGAAATTGTTTATGATTTTTCTTTTTTTGTTTATTTTGTCATCTTTCTAACTTTTGATACATCACTCACGGGCGTTTCCCTGTTTTGCAGTGTAGGTGGCGGCACCATCGTCATGAAGGCTGAGCTTTATTATTCTATTCACATCTTGCCTTCAGTGACAGCCGGTTGACGAAGTCGTTGTGGCTTAGTGACGCTGCATAGACCGGTGCTTTGGGGTGGTAGGCAGTTCTTGCAGGAAACGTCATCTTGAGTGTCCATTCGGTAACTGCGTTGCGAGAGCACTACCCGCCCCCGCCCCCGCAGCCTTCTCCCTCACCTGCACCTGCCAGTGCCTTCCCACTCACCGTTCGTCCCACTCAGCAAGGCGTCGCTCCATCACTCATCAAGATACATGAAGTGTCTCCATGAATTTAAATAACTTGTCTGCAAGTAAATCTAGTATTAAATACATATATGTAAGAATGATTGGGCATTACTTTGTAGTTTCACAATGTACAGAAGCTAATTCCTTTTGTTTTCTACACTTTTTGCGATTTTGTTGTGATGGATAACTGCCAATAAACCTAACGTTAGTTAGGGATAACCCGTTCGTGTGACCTCCCAAATCTGCCTAATGCGTGCAACGACCTCGTCATTGTGGGTGATGGTCTTTATCCCCCTTGATGTTCACACTTGTCGAGGCATGGGAGCTTTTGGGGGTTTGTTGGTGGGCCGGAGCAGGGAAAAGCTCTGATTTTGAGACAATGGTCGGGACGCCCCTCATGGACGCTATCAAGTGATTGTGTTTCTATTGTCCAGCCAGTCTTTAAGAATCACACCTTGGTAAGCAGCGTCTGTACAGCCCTTTGTTGTTAGGTGTGCCTGCTGGGATCTCACTTCTCAGGCCGACCCTCACGGAGCACCTTGAAGACCTGGGCCCTGGGTCTTGGATTTACGGTCGGTTAACTAACTTTTTTCATTCTTTTTCTTGTAATAATGATGATGGTAACATTATTGTTATTATTGATTAGTTTTACTATCATCTATTGTTATGATTATTATTACAACTACTACTACTACTACTACTACTACTACTACTACTACTACTACTACTACTACTACTACTTTTTTTTTTACTGCATAATGATTGGCACAGCAGTCCTGAGTGTAACCCGGTAAGGCAGCTGCTGGTGATGGATGAAAGGGAAAGACAGGCGATGAGGTGGATGGCTGATGAGATGGCAAGGAAGCATCGCCCTCGCCCTTGTGTGGTGATGCCTTGGTGGTGAAGGTGGCAGGACGTCTGTGGCGCCTTGGGGGAGAGAAAAGTGACACGCGGAAAGGAGAGGGATTTTGCAGTTCTTCTTAGGAAATGTAGCATTGTAGTATGCAGGCCCGAATAGATATTGGAGCAGTGTGTGTGTGTGTGTGTGTGGGTGTGGGTGTGCGTGTGAGTGTGTGTGTGTGTGTGTGTGTGGTGTGGGTGTGTGTGGGTGGGTATACATATTACGAGTGCATTCCCCGCATTCCTTCCACTGTCATCTCGAGTCTTTTAAGTCATTAATTGTCATCCTCATTGTCATTAAGAGTCCTAGGCATCTCCCTCATCACACGCCTCACAAAACTTCAGTCATTATGGCAAATTAAGACATGATCTGCAGCATGGATTTGGTTCACTGCAGCCGCCTCGTGTCTCCTCCTTATCAGCGTCAGGCAAAACGTCAGGCAGCTTTCAGGCATACAGGTGCGGCCCTTGACAGTTTTATAAGATCTGAGGCACCGACAATCCAACCACTAGACGCCCATCATTAACCATCCACAGACTTACAGGTTTATACAATTGCATCCGTATAGTAATAGCGAGATATTGGTATTATTATGTACACTAACTATCATCTTTATGGAAAATGCCTTTCTCTTATCTTACGTAGTCGGCAGGTAAATATTGATAAATACATGATGGCTTTTTCAGAGGAATACTGAAGAATATACTGATACATTCCTTTGAATCGCCCCGTAGAGGCGAAACTAGTCAGAAATAAAGTACTCACTTCCCAGCCCGTCTCCTTCATCACCTGTTTGTACAACTATGGTAATGTTAATAATAATAATTTATGATTTATTTATAATTATTTACGTAAATGATGATAATAGACAAATAAAGTGTGGTATTAAAGTTCGTATCCATTTGGTCTCATTAATTCATAACCGCTGCGGGTTCCGGGTTCTGATAATTATTAATGACAAAATGTAAATCATAACAAATGGTTTTCTCAAAGCTTTGTAAATGCAAATGTCTCAAAGCTTTGAGAGGGAAGGAAAAATATTGCATAAGGCATTACGCTACGATTGGTAATAATTGAGCTCCAAGCTCGCACCGTAACCTAACGTAACCTAACCTGACGTGTTCAAGAGTAAACGCGACATACTGTTCCAGAAAACGGGAATATGCTGCCCGGTGGCATATTTGCCAACTGTGCACCACTCCGGCACTCCGATTCAAGTGTGGAAATTGAGGAGTTTTAAAGGCAGACCCAAAGAAAAACAACACGCGCGCAGCAGCAACGCAACGCGCGCAGCAACACACCGTATGGTGGAAGAAACTTGCTTTTACTCTGTCCAACGTAAGTATAGCATGGGTTTTTATATGTTTATTTGTTGTGTATTTACATATATTGCTAAGATAATAGCAGCAAACGGGCGCAAAAGCCGTAAAAGATATGTCTACGGGCATAAATAAGCTGAGAACGGCTCAAAAAGAATTTCAAAACCAAATATAGAAAAACTAAGTTCAGATTCGTGATCAGCACGTACGAAAGCTAATAGGAAACAAGTGTCATCAAAATCTGGTGAAAAAAAATTTGGCCAAATTTTGAAGGAAAATCTAACTAATCCTTGGAAAGTGTCGTGAAAAACATATTCATTGATATCTCAAGAACCGTAGCAGCTAGGCGAAAACGGTATAGAGTATAAACGATTCAACTTGCGACTATGGTCCCTGTGGTATAAACAGATTAAAAATTTTATCAATAAGGAATCCAATAAATCAAAGTCTTGTAAAGGTCAAAAATATTTTTATGCATGACAGATGCATAGGGTAGATCTCGTCAAGCTGGACATAATTTATTCCATTCGCTTTTCGTCTAGGGTCAATAGTTTCATTGTACAATAAACCAATAAAACTAATAAAACCAAATCAAGCCAGATTTTTGGTCTATTTTGCAGCCCAAAATGTTGTCAAGGAGTCAAAAATCAAGAAGTCATGTTAGGCTCTTAAAATCAACTATCTAAAATATATTCGTCTCCGCGCATGCACAGTTCGCGTTTTCTTTTGTTAGTAAACAAAGGTGGGCTCCAAGGTGTCCACAAGGTGTCCACAGTCCAAAGGTGGACAGTGCAGTCCACAAAGACTGTGACTTGTGTGCACGCGACACCGGGAGGGTGATGCTGGCGATCACGAGTCTGACTCTCATGGACTAGACCATGGGTGAATAACACACACACACACACACACACACACACACACACAAGGGTAATCCGTAGTGTAACGGTTAGCACGCTCGGCTCACAACCGAGAAGTCCCGGTTTCAATCCCCGGGGGAAACGATGACAGATGGGCGGTCTTCTTAAAACATGAGCCCCTGTCCACCCAGCAGTGAATGGGTACCGGGTATTAGCCGGGGGCTTGTGAACCAGCTCCCCGGGTGGTGGCTTCGGCTAACACTAAGGAATAAGGATAAATGAAAAAAAAAAAAGATGTAGCCATGGAGACGGGACCATACGAGCGTAGCTCAAGCCCTGTATAATACAACTAGATGACACAACACACACACACACACACACACACACAACACACCACACACACACACACAACACACACCACACACACACAACACACACAACACACCACACACACCACACACACACACACACACACACACACACACACACACACACACACACACACACACACCACACACACACACACACACACACACACACACACACACACACACACACACACACACACACACACCACACACACACACAACACACACACACACACACACACAACACACACACACACACACACACACACACACACACACACACACACACACACACACACACACACACACACACACACACACACACACACACACACACACACCACACACACACACACACACACACACACACACACCACACACACACACACACACACACAACACACACACACACACCACACACACACACACACACACACACACACACACACACACAACACACACACACACCACACACACACACACACACACCACACACACACACACACAACACACACACACACACACACACACACACACCACACACAACACAACACACACACACACACACACACACACACACACCATATCTTGACAGGAAACAGACAGTTTCCTCCACCATGGCAAGGCAGAGAACGGAAGACAAAAAAACTAAAAAGAAAAGATAAACTGACGAAAATATTACACACACAATCCTGTAATACGGAGACCAAAACTGTACCACACAGTCTAGTTGAGGTCTGATAGAGCCAAATTAAGCTTTAGAATAACCTCAAAGCTTTAGAATATCCTCAAAGTGGTATATGAGGAAGCCGTATAGGTAAGGATATTCGTGGAGTAAATACCGGAACAAAACAACTAAGGCTAGAGAGGAAGTTGTAAAGCAAAAGTGCGAGATTAGTTGTTCCTCTTTTTCTTTTTTGATGTTTCAAAAAAGAATAAAAGGAACAACTAATCTCGCACTTTTGCTTTACAACTTCCTCTCTAAATTCTAAAGCTTTATTTGGCTCTAGTCAGACCTCACCTAGACTGTGTGGTACAGTTTTGGTCTCCGTATTACAGGATTAATATAGCCTTGCTAGAATCAGTGCAGAGAAGGATGACTTAAATGATACAGGGGATGCGTAACTTTAGTTATGAGAGGAGATTGAAGCTATTAAATTTATACTCACTCGAGAGGCGTAGAGTATACAGGGGCGATCTGATAGAAGTTTTTAAGTGGTTAAAGGAATATAATAAAGGAGATTTAGGAAAAGTTCTTACGGCTAGTAATCGCCGTATATATAATGGGGAGGCGGTAGCGGAGTGGTTAGCGTCTCCAACTGGCGTTCTCGGTGACCCGAGTTCGATCCCCGAAAAAAATCAAAACCTTTCTACATCGTTGAGTGGCCTAAGAACACCCACATGCCCTGCCCATCAACTCTACCTTCGATTGCGAGTGCATCAGAGGACACAGGGGGGCGGCATGAGCCTCTAATCACAGGCGTCACTATAAGAATCCTGCTTGCGCCACCACGGGCGAGGACATCAGAGCCCTCAAGTGAAGCTCCAGAGCCTACCATCCGAGCCCTGGGTCACCACTGCCTACAGGCGCTATAGGCACAAATGTTATAAAAAAAAAAAAAAAAAAAAAAAAAAAAAAATCAGGGTAGAACAAAAAGTATCAGATTCAAACTGGTAAAACGTAAATTCAAATAAGAAATAGGGAGAAACTGGTTCGCAAATAGAATGGTAGATGATTGGAACGGACTCAGTCATCAGGTAGTTAGTGCGGAGTCAATAGGGAGTTTTAAAAGGAGGTTAGTCAATGTCATGGGTGGGGATGAAAGGTGGATGTAGGTAGTGTTAAGTAACAGGAACTATCACATGTAGGTCTCACGGCCTCGTGTAACTTCCTTATTTTATTATGTTCCTATGTATATGTTTGAAAATTTTTATGTTAATATATTTTGCGTTCATCATATGTTGCCGCACTATAAATTAGTGCGGGTTAGTTTAGAGCAGCATGAGTCTGGCAGCGGGACAGAGCAAGGCTACACCACCCCCTCTTTTCGACGGCCCGCAGACCACTGGCTGGCTTGTTGGGAATGTTGGCTGCAATGCAGATTGCATTAGCTTCTTACTGTAAACATCCACCCTGTGACCCTCTCTTCTATTCTTATGTCATGTTTTACTACAACTGAATGGCATCAGAACTAACTCCTTCACTTTATTAATATTCCTACACCCATCAAGACAAGGAACAATTAATTGTCTTCAACAAATCCCGTCAGCAGTGCTCCAATACTGTGCCGAGGTAAGGTTCCTCGCCTCCCTCTCACCGCGCTACTCATAGCGTACCTG
>JACEEZ010022841.1:16756-47655 GCA_016584305.1 Chionoecetes opilio
TATAATTATATATATATAAAAATAATAAAATATATATATATATATATTATATATATATAATATTAAAATATATATATTATATATAAAAAATATTTGTGTCCATTTCTATTGTGTCCCGTCTCCTTTGTTCAGTTTCATGTTATTCCTTTTGTCGAGATGAGGACATCTCGGGTAGCGTCACCGAGCATATGTAGGTTATTATTATTATTATTATTAGTGGCACTATGTGTTCTCTGTTCTGTATGGTTGATGTTGGGTCCTTGTACACCTGGCTAATCACCTTCCAAAAGTTTTCCTAGAGCTGATCACCTTCCACATCACGCCTCTCTCTCGCTAATGGCTTCACCTAGGTCTAGCCTCCCACTTCTCTGTCGACATCACCACATTCCCTATGATCATTGCCGACACTCCCATTAAGAGATTAGACGTCCCAGCCTTTATATATACAGGAAGTCTCCAGTCGACAGAGCACATCCAAGCGCGGCAGGAGCAACTCACGGTCGCTCCTATTCACCTTACAACCACGTGTTACCTTTACCTGTATCAGTGTCTTAATAAACGACTATCAAAGCAGAGATACCTGTTTCTGCTCACCCTACAGGCGAATAACTAGTCGCCTTACAAGGGGAACATCAGCATGACACTGCAAGCAAGAAGCCAAAGGGAACATCAGCTAACACTGCCAGCAAGAAGCCAAGGGGAACATCCGCATGACACTGCCAGCAAGAAGCCAAGGGGAACACCAGCATGACACTGCAAGCAAGAAGCCAAGGGGAACATACGCATGACACTGCCAGCAAGAAGCCAAGGGGAAACATCAGCATGACACTGCCAGCAAGAAGCCAAATGGGGAACATCAGCATGAAACTGCAAGCAAGAAGCCAAGGGGAACATCAGCATGACACTGCAAGCAAGAAGCCAAGGGGAACATCAGCATAGCATAAAACTGCAAGCAAGAAGCCAAGGGGAACATCAGCATGACACTGCAAGCAAGAAGCCAAGGGGAACATCACCATGACACTGCAAGCAAGAAGCCAAGGGGAACATCACCATGACACTAGAAGCAAGAAGCCAAGGGGAACATCACCATGACACTGCAAGCAAGAAGCCAAGGGGAACATCACCATGACACTGTCAGCAAGAAGCCAAGGGGAACATCACCATGACACTGCCAGCAAGAAGCCAAGGGGAACACCAGCCTGACACTGCAGGCAAGAAGCCAAGGGGAACACCAGCATGACACTGCCAGCAAGAAGCCAAGGGGAACACCAGCCTGACACTGCCAGCAAGAAGCCAAGGGGAACATCAGCATGACACTGCCAGCAAGAAGCCAAGGGGAACAGCAGCCTGACACTGCAAGCAAGAAGCCAAGGGGAACACAAGCATGACACTGCAAGCAAGAAGCCAAGGGGAACATCAACATGACACTGCCAGCAAGAAGCCAAGGGGAACACCAGCATGACACTGCCAGCAAGAAGCCAAGGGGAATAAATACAGAAAAAAGGGAAAAAAAACTAATAACGAAGGCAGTGATAAAGCATGATTTCAAAATAGCGAAATACATAATATGCTTAGTTTTGGTCATGACATTATATCTAGACGACTGTAAGGCATTGTAGATTATCCATAAGGAAAGGAAATCATGGAAGGAAAAAGAACATTAAGCAAAGCTACATGAAGGTGGAGGGAGGGAGGAATAGAGAAGAGAAATGAATGATGTAACGGTTTTTATGGTTATATATATGGTTATGTTTGAGAGAGAGAGAGAGAGAGAGAGAGAGAGAGAGAGAGAGAGAGAGAGAGAGAGAGAGAGAGAGAGAGAGAGAGAGAGAGAGAGAGAGAGAGAGAGAGAGAGAGAGAGAGAGAGAGAGAGAGAGAGAGAGAGAGAGAGATTGCTGACTCACTTTCTCCTGTCATCTGGATAGCGGCCACAACAGGCAATGTTAAGTCTCGCGGCCTTTACAAACCTGTTAGAGATGTCTCAGATGCTTCAAAGAAGGATAAAAAAGGAAAAATATGCCGTGAAAACAGAATTAAAGAGAAAAAGTAACAGAATTAAAGAAAACCCTAAGCGACATATAATAACGCTGCAATGTTGTACAGGAATGTGAATACTGACAGGCGTATCTATGCTGTCTGGGGGAAATTCAGCTCAACGTTTAGACTATCCATATTGGTTTGTTTTCTCTCTCTATGCAAGCAGGTAAATTCAGGAGTCAGTATGCACCCGTCTAACTCGCAGTCTTGAATCTTTATATCAGATCTTTATGATTGAAATTTATGGTTATAGACCTCGCGGACTTTTTGTTGCATATGCATGCTACTTTTTCTTTGTTTAAAAACATGAAGAACAATTGACTGTTCTTCAGAATAACAGTCAAGATCTCAAATTGGTATTAAATATACATATGATCAAAACTATACCTAACACACAAAAGTACTCACCCTGCTCCATAGTACATCAGAAGTGTTTCTGTAGTTTGCTCTTTCGTTTGTAGGAGCAGCTACTTTCACGTTGTAGCGTCCAGCAATAGTCCCCTATCATGTTGGGACTGAATCGTCCTTGGTATCGGGTTTCCATGGTGGCAATGTCCTGGTGGAAACGTTCCCCCTACTCATCATTGACCGCGCCAAGATTCGTTGGGAAGAAATCAAGATGTGAATGGAAAAAGTGGATTTTGAGTGACATCCGAGCCCCAAGCGCATGGTAACTCTTCAACATGTCATTTACAAGTTCCTCATAATTCGATGCTCGAACATTACCTAGGTAGTTCTTTATAACAGCCAAAAAGCTCTTCCAAGCAGCTTTTTCCAGGGCAGTTAGGCTCTTTACAAAGTCATCATCATTGAGTAGTTGACGAATTTGAAGGCCATTGAAAACACTTGCACTTTACTTTGGCTTCAGATACAGTGCGTTCAAACTTTGCTAACAAATACTGAAAGCCAGCACCATTTTGATCCATGACCTTCACAAAATTTTTTTCATTAACCCAAGTTCAGATGCAATGGAGGTAAGTACCCCCTTTTTCACTGTCAACAAGAGGTTTGTACATACAGTTGAACCTGCCAGGTGAGTCTTTCGGTCGTGCTGGCCATTCCTTTGTTTGTAATGTTTGCTGTCCGCTCTAGAGTCCCACAAACAAAAAAAAAACAATGTGCTTAGTGTAACCAAACTGGAGTCCTAGAAGCAAGGAGATTACCTTCAGGTCCCCACACAGATTCCACTGATGTTCTTCATATTAACAGCAGATAACAAAGTCTTCATAGTTCATAATTTTCATTTCATTTCATGGCCATGCGCAATTGGAACACTCGGAAGCTTATTTCCTTTATGCAGAAGAACGCCTTTAGCGTGTTTTCCTGAATCTATGAACAGCCCACTCACTTTTATCATAAGTGTGAGCCCTCACAAAGCTGTTCCATGAGTGTGTCAACATCAAAGCAGAAAACTGAGTTTTGTGTTCCATCTTGAAGAAGTTTTGAAATTTTCTTTATGTCTACGACGAAAACGTGGTGATGAGAAACTCCTTTTTTTGGTAGCAAATTCCATTCCTTTGAGACGAGATCCAAGGACTTCACTTTTTTCTTGGGTAGATCTAGGTCCCTAGCAAGGTCATGTAGCATTTCCTGACTGATGAATCTGGGCTCTCTGTTGTCTGCCATTCTTGAAGTCTGTATCCATGGGATTATCCTCCTCGTTCGAATCTGATTCATTAAGAACTTGCAATTGGAACATTGGAACGGGGAGATCAGGACCATGTGGCACAGGCCTGATGGCAGAAGGTACGTCAGGATACTTGATTTAGCTCGCTTTTTTACTGAATACCCTTTGATGTTAGTGAGGCAGAAGTAGCAGTCAGTACTGTAAATCCTTTTGTTCACGCCAAACCATTGGGATCCCCGAATGCCATGCCTGATGGCCGTTTGCCACGCATCCATTCTTCAAGTGGTTCACACAGGGGTTGCATGCTACGTGAGGGGCCCACTTCTTATCTTGATCACCTATACGGCACTTGAAGTAATGCAGATAAGCTGCTTTAACATTCTTTGTAAGAGGTTTCTTCAGACTGTAGGGGGAAAAATTCCACATATGTAACAAAAACTGTCCCATGCATTCACACAGTTGCGGGGGTTCCATCACAGCCGTACAAGGTACTATATACGGTAAACCAACTAAAATTAGGACTCCACTAAATCAAACACATCATATCTGCAAAGAAAAATTAAATGTTTAAACATATGTCAATAGCTGTACGATCAGTAGGTAAAAATGTACTACACAGCCCGCTAACCCCTCGCCAATACGCAGCACGCACACCCTCCCCCGCCCCACTGCACAAACCACACTGACTCAAAAACACTGCACTGCCCTAAATAGGCTTGAGAAAAGAAAAGATTTAAAAGTTTAAAATAAAAACATTGGGTGAAACCATTTTGCTGATTTTACCCATATTTTTTTTTATGAATTGCGTCTGGTTCTCCAAACACTGGACGTGGGTAAGAGTTAATGAACATCAGATTCGAGTTCAGCAGGGTCGGGTTTACCTATAATCAGCTTCATTTAGTCCAGAACCAATCTTCGATTTTTTTTTGTCGACCAGTGTTATCGTTCATATTCTCTTGACTCCCCCACCCCCTTCCTTCCCCAAACATAGCTGGACCATGCATTCCTCCTCCCTTTCCCTGGGATGGTGTTAATCCCACGGGGGGGCCATCTCTCCCTCCTCGCTATCTCTCCTCTCTCTCTCCTCTCTCCTCTCTCTCTTCTCCTCTCTCTCTCTCTCCTTTTTCTCTCTCTCTCCCCTCTCTCTCTCTCTCTCTCTCTTCTCTCCCATTCCTTCCTTCTTCCTTCCTTCCTTTCCCCCCTCTCTTCCCTCCTTCCTGCCCTTTCCTTTTTCCTTCTATCCTTCCTTCGTTCCATCCCTCCTCTTCCTTTTCCCTTTCCCTTCCTTCCTTCCTTTCCCTTTCCCCCCTTATTTCCTTCCTTCTTCTTTTTCTTCTTCCTTTCTTCTTCCACCCTCTCTTCCTTCCTAACCTCTCTCTCCTCTCTCTCCTCTCCTCTCTCTTCCTCTTCCTCTCTCTCTCTATCTCTCTCTCTCTCTCTCTTTCTTTTCTTTCCCTCCTTCCCCCATTTTAAATCCCTTTTTTTCCTCCCTCCCCCCCCTCTTTCTCTCTTTCTCTTCTCTCTTCCCTTCTCCCCCTTTTTTTCCTCTCTCTTCCTCTCCCCCCCTCTCTCTCTCCTCTCTCTCTCTCTCTCTCTTTTTTATCTCTCTCTTCTCTCTCTTCCTCTCTCCTCTTTTTGGCTTTCTCCTCTTTTTCCCCTCTTTTCCCTCTTTTCTCTCTCTCTCTCCTCTCTCTCTCCACCCTTTCCTTTCCCTTCCTTTTTCCCTTCCTTCCTTTACCCTTCCTTCTACCTTCCTTCCTTTCCCATCCTCTTTTCCCTTCCTTCCTTTCCCTTTATTTCCTTCCTTCCTTCTTCTTTTTTTTTTTCCTTTCTTCCTTCCACCCTTCTTCCTTCCCTTCCTTCCTCTTCTACCACCCATTCCCTCCTTCCTTCCACCCTCCCTCTCTTCCTTCCTTTCCCCTTCCTTTCCCTTCCCTTCCTTTTCTTTCCTCCCACCCCTTTCTTCATCCCTCTCTCCCTTCTTCCTTCCCCTTTCCTTCCTTCTTCTCCCTTTTTTTTTTTCCCCTACCTTACTTCCTTTCTTTCTCCCCTTTTTAATTCCTTCCTTCCTTCCCTTCCTTCCTTTCCCTTTCCCTTTTCCTTTCCTTTTTTTCCTTTCCCTTCCCATACAAAATTGTCTCTCCCCTCCTCATAAAAACCAATATTTCACAACCCCCACACACCACACACACCCACACACACACACACACACAGGGAGGGACTTTTTAAACTGTCATTAGTGTAATTGCGAGACTTAAAACTATAATTCTACTGACTCGGGGCTATGAAAGCCGGAAGGTGTGAAACGGGTGTGGGAAGAGGAGACTGAGCGAACATTTGTAGACAAAGGGAAAAAGATTTTAGAAATTGATGGGGGTTGCCCCGCCCCAAGTGTTCGCGAAATTTTGTGGAGTGACGTCCTATAGAGTACCCTACCCTAGATAACACTTTATCCCAGTCGCCCAATATTACGAATTTTACATCATACTGATTGTATGTGCCAGAAGGAAAATACAGGGTATTGACTGTAAACTACCCTGTTTTAATGTTGTTTTTTGCTTTGTATCTGCAAATAATACGGTTTTTTAAATTTTTCACTCGTTTCTTTGCGCGCCGACGACGACGGCGGAAAAACAGTCATTTATAAAATAAACATTTTAAACATAAACGTTATGAAAAAATCAAAACCTAATTGGCGATCTTAGTGTAGGTCGCCACTCTGGTGATTTTTTTTGTAATTTTTTCTTTTATACCCAAAATATGATACAAAAAGACCAAAGACAGACTCTCCAGATAGCCCCTTTTAACTTTCCTGAAATCATGGATGTAGAAATGTAAGTATTAACGCCACCACTACGTTTGTAAATCGAGAAAAACGTTGTCCTGGCGACCTTAGTGTTATCTACGGTAAACATCATCATCCATTTCACAACATTAATAATTAGCTTATAGTGGAATGTATGGGTAATCTCAGCATCCATCGTTCCATCAACACATAAAACCCTAAATGCAGTCAGTCTCTTATGCAGCGCACAAGAACAGCTTCTCTCACTCAGTGCATTGCTGACTTCAGGTACAGATAATGAATGCAGTAAATGGAATGAAGCAAGCTTCATTATGAGATATATCGAAAAAAAACCCGAGGGATATCGAATGAACCAATCGAAAAATTAATATAAAGAATGTTGAATGTCGATTAAGGAAAAAAAATCCTGAGTGAACAAGTGTTATAGATAAACTTAGCGAAACTACTGGTGATAGATATGATGCTGTTTGCCGCATTGGCTAATTACTACGGGCAGTGCTGAGAGAACACTATAAGGGGAGGAAGACGAGGTAGTGACCAGGATCACAGTCTTGATGGTGACAGGAAGAGTGTCAGCAGTGAGCCGCGTCTCCTAATCTTATGACAGTTCTCCAATGCACGTGTTCAATTCTGACACTGCATCTTAATTTCTTTATTTTAGTTTATGATATATTGACTCATCAAACACCTGCTTATTTATCAACGCGTGATGATAAGTCAACTGAAACAAAATCAACATTCAAGTTCATGTGAGTTGAAAACATTTTATATTTATATTTCTGTGTGTGTGTGTGTGTGTGTGTGTGTGTGTGTGTGTGGTGGGTGGGTGGGTGGGTGGGTGGGTGGGTGTGTGTGGACAAGCAGGGTGGCGAGGCTCTGTGCGTAACAACATAACAGTATAATACATGAACAGTAAAACATCAAAAGAAAATATATCTGTCGCATGAAGGGAAAACAAAAAATTACAATAAATCAGTAGAACGTCACTTTAATTCAATATTCGCCATTCTTGCCCCTTGATCAATAAGTGGTATAATAGGGAAGCCTTAACCTCCTGCCACCTCCCCTACACCTTCTCAACCTTAAGCCATCTCATCCTGCCCTCCTCATATATCACCTAGACACTTTCCCTGACCTATACATTTCCCTTACCTAGTCACTCCCCTTTAACCCGCTACCGAAGCACTGTAAGCTCTCTCGCTGATCTACACACTCGCTCTAGGTAACATTCGCTCATCAAAATCACAAGGGAATTAGATCCAGGCAGTACAGTGTTATGGATGAAGGAATAACACTACAATAATAAAGTACCTGGAAAACATACATGAGAAAAGTGCAAAAATATAGATGCGGAACAAATTAGAAAAAGGAATGTTTTTGTACTCACCTTACCTTTCCTCCTGAGTTGTGTGTTCGTTCTGGTATTCCTGGTCTTCATTCCGGCTTGTGAGGGAGAGGGTTGAAGGGAGAGCTTGTTCCTGAAGGGGTGATGGAAAGGGGAATAAGCTAAGGGACGGGACTGCACCAGGTCATCAAGAAGTAAAGGGAAGGGAGAGAGAGAGAGAGAGAGAGAGAGAGAGAGAGAGAGAGAGAGAGAGAGAGAGAGAAGAGAGGGAGAACGAGGAGAGAGAGAGAGAGAGAGGAGAGAGGAGAGAGAGAGAGAGGAGAGAGAAGAGAAGAGAGGACGAGAGAGAGAGAGAGAGAGGAGAGAGAGGGAGAGAGAGAGAGAGAGAGAGAGAGAGAGAAGAGAGAGGAGAGAGAGAGAGAGAGGAGAGAGAGAGAGAGAGATAGAGAGAGAGAGAGAGAGAAGAGGGATTAATTGAATAGGGAAGGGAGGGAGTTTCAGAGGAAGGAATACAGTTCAAGGTTAGTTGTAGAGGTAAAGGGAAGGAGAGGTGGAGAGAACGAGAGATTAATTGATTAGGAAAGGGAGGAAGGGAGATTAAGAGGAAGGAATACAGTTCATGGAAGTTGTAGAAGGGGAAGGAGGAACTGTTACTGGTTAGTGAGGAGCAGTAGCGGCTGTGTTCGACATGCCACGCGTATTGGGAAGTCACGGTCGATTGATGGATGATCGATACAGTAAAGTTAGCTTTCAATAATACCTCACAGAAAGATGAGTTAATATACAACATATATATACAAAAACGGATGTCGACTGTAATTCAAAAGCAAAAATAGCGTTCCAGATGAAAAAATAAAATGTTTCTATCGTTCTTAGGTTCATAACACTCATTTATGATTTATTTCAGTATCCAAAACAATAATTAACACAAAAACGGCTGTAGGCTGTAACTCAGAAGCAAAAAAATGAGTTCAAGATGAAAAATAAAATGCATCTATTGTTCCAAAGTTCATATGAGACATTATGAATTTCCATGAATATAATTATTCCATTATGCTATACGGAAATTCTTTACAACTCATCCTTCCGGCTTTGACTGAAATGAACTACCGCACTGTATTGTATGCTTATGTACTTCACATCTGTAAGGTTCCAGCGTGCGCTCGGCCTTGGTTAACCCACACGGCCGCTATGAAATATGAGGTGCCTCAAAAAATTCTAAGTCCAGTCAGATCCAGTCCCCGAGCTCTTCCTAGCTAGACTGAGCCCCAGTACACCCTTGAGTACAGTAGATAAGTAGTCCCTGTGTAAGGAACACGTAGTTTGCATGAATTATTGCATATATGGATATGAAATGCTCTAAATTCGTACCACATCAACCTTTTTGATATATTCAAGCATATATTTGCGTAATAATCATATATAGGGGAATATATTGGTTTCTAATAAATACTCAGCGAGTATTGCCACGAGTGACCGTCACGCATTGGCGGAGGGGTTCAACCATTCACCCCGGTTCAACTGCACTCACTGGCGGTCACGGGCACAGAAGGTTGTGGTGATGGTGACTTGTAGCTACGTACTGCAATTTTATTAGGAGTGTAATAACGAGAAAACCAAAGGAACTTTTATTTGTGTGTGCGCCACAAACTCATTTTGCAAACGAAAGGTTATTGCACTTGTTAAACCTGCCACATGGACTTTAATAGAAAATCAGTAGAAATTGTTTGTTGTCGATAACTAACCACTTAATACGTAGTTATACAAATCACCCCATCCCGTAGCCTCTATAACATCGGCGCCATTTGCCAGCCGTCACGGTGTATCTCAACTTTAAAGGTAAGTTGAAAGGACTATTTACTCATATATACAGTGTTTAATGATGTGATTATGATGCTAGGGTACATTGAGGCTTTAAATATAGGGTGATAATTTTTCTGGGGATTTTCCTTAGCTATTTTTCCCCAGATTGCAAGACTTTTTTTTTTTTTTTTTTTTTTTTTTTTAATTCCCTTTAACTTTCTCAAGTCGTATCACAACTAAGATTAGGTTAGCAACTTGTAGGGGGTTATAGTAAGGTTATAATAGTTACTTTTAGGGGGTTATAGTGAGGTTAAGTTAGTTACTTTTAAGGGGTTATAGTTAGGTTAGGTTAGTTACTTTTAAGGGGTTATAGTTAGGTTAGGTTAGTTACTTTAAAGGGGTTAGAGTGAGGCTAGGTTAGTAATTTTTAGGGGGTTATAGTGAGGTTAAGTTAGTTACTTTTAGGGGGTTATAGTGGTATCCGTTGATTCGGGCCGCCAGTTAAACAGGCCCTATAGTAGCATGCATACCCAGCAGACAGTATACTTTGTAGTTAAGGTAAGGTTAGGTTAGGTTAGGTTATGTTAGGTTAGGTATACTTTGTGGTTAAGGTAAGGTTAGGTTCGGTTAGGTATACTTTGTGGTTAAGGTAAGGTTAGGTTAGGTATACTTTGTGGTTAAGGTTAGGTTAGGTTAGGTATACTTTGTGGTTAAGGTTAGGTTAGGTATACTTTGTGGTTAAGGATAGGTTAGGTTAGGTATACTTTGTGGTTAAGGTTAGGTTAGGTTAGGTATACTT
Organism: Chionoecetes opilio; assembly: GCA_016584305.1. Classification (NCBI taxonomy): domain Eukaryota; kingdom Metazoa; phylum Arthropoda; class Malacostraca; order Decapoda; family Majidae; genus Chionoecetes; species Chionoecetes opilio. The sequence continues at coordinate 27,174 of JACEEZ010022841.1, forward strand.
TGTGGTTAAGGTTAGGTTAGGTTAGGTTAGTATACTTTGTGGTTAAGGTTAGGCATACTTTGTGGTTAAGGTTAGTTAGGTTAGGTATACTTTGTGGTTAATTCTAGGTTAGGTATACTTTGTGGTTAAGGTTAGGTTAGGAATACTTTGTGGTTAAGGTTAGGTTAGGTATACTTTGTGGTTAAGGTTAGGTTAGGTATACTTTGTGGTTGAGGTTAGGTTAGGTATACTTTGTGGTTAAGGTTAGGTTAGGTATACTTTGTGGTTAAGGTTAGGTTAGGTATACTTTGGGTTAAGGTTAGGTTAGGTTTCATTAAAACCTATAAGGTATGCATAAATGCATGCTTGGTATGCATTTAATATAGGCGGCCTGATTCAACTGTGGCCCGAATCAACTGTATTCGTTATAGTGAGGTTAGGTTAGTACTTTTAGGGGGTTATAGTGAGGTTAGATTAGCAAACTCTTAGGGGTCCATGGGGTCGCAGCCCCTTCTGGCTAGAAAGGTTAGGTTTTTCTTTGACCTCCTATGACCAACAAGCATGGTGGCCTTATGGAAAACTTGGGTTTTTTGGTAGGAAGGCAGACACGACTCATTTATTGCTCTCCCAAAATTGTCCAAATCTATACATATATCAATTAAGGAAAATTCCCTAGCAATGGGTATCTAGGGAAATCCGTAATTTAGGGAATTCCCTAGATTTTTACATATAGTGACTTATGCTTTCTTGGAGGAGCCAAACTCACTTATGCATTTTTGCTTCCCCCACCAAAAACCCGTTCTGTTCACTAACACTTCTCTTCTTCACTAACACGTCTCCTCTGTTCACTGACACTTCTCTTCTTCACGAACACGTCTCCTCTGTTCACTAACACTTCTCTTCTTCACGAACACTTCTCCTCTGTTCACTGACACTTATCTTCTTCACTAACACGTCTCCTCTGTTCACTAACACTTATCTCTTCACTAATACGTCTACTTTTCACCCCCGTCACGCACGTCCTCTCACTACCGACACATAAGAACACTTGTCACGGAAAGAACAAATGAGACACTCGCTCGCCGCTACCACCACCCACGTCGTCTTGCTAACTGCGGAGAGGGCGTGTAAGCCGTCACCCACCACCTCCTTACCCATTCCCATCCACCTCTCATCCCTCCCTCCCCTTCCCCCGCCACTCTTTACCTCTCACCTCTACCCCAGTCCCCACCTTATCCCATCTCTCCTGCCTTTGAACTCATCCTCTATCAATATCAACCTAAAACTCCTCCTGCTTTGAGTACTTATCTCGTATTCAACTTTTACTACGTTGGTTTAAGCTAAGATTTTGTCATGGAGAGATGAGGCCCAGCGGTGTTATGTTTTGTTTCATTAGAAGTGTGGAAGGTGTGAGAGTGGTGTTGAGACGCCCCACGTGGCTCAGATTGGCCAATGGGAGGCGCGTATTCCAGTAGCCAATCACAGAGCAGAATGGGATGAGCTTGGTGGTTCACTCGCTGGTTCGGTCGTTCGCTCCATATAATGAGCGATGCTTCAGTGTCATCTTTCGCTTATTTATAACTATTTTTACTGTACGTGCGATGTAAGTTATCAGCTTTAGTATCATTATTAGTCATCATTCATCCTCATCATCATTATTCATCACTACCCTTACCACCATCACCACTACGAGTATTATTGATATTATCATTCCACAACTCACACCAAATTGAAGCAAATGAACCACGATCAAGCGTAGTTAATTGTTTGTTATTTCTATCATCAAGAGGCAATTCCAATGAACTGCAACTCGAGAAATGCCAGTGGTCGCTGGCAGTTTTAACTCAAAGGTTGGTCTACTTGTGTTTTGGCTCCGCGACTAATATTTTCATGAATCAATTTCGCGATAAATATTGATGCACCGGATCTGAATACCAAAAAATATAGTTCTACTGTTGTTCTACTAATTGTATGGATGACATGCATTACGATGGAACGTTCTATAATAGCAATTTAATGCAAATTACTCGCCTCGAGTATCAAAGTTTAATATAATTTTTACATGTATATTGTAGCATGTCTTATTGGGGCAATGTTCACACTGTTTTCTAAGACAGTACTGCTGCGTCTGGCAAACGCTTGTCAAAATACAATAAGCAATGACTTGGAAAAAAGAAGAATAAGAATGCCGAAATCGTTCTTTTGCTGCGACAATGTAGGTTATAATTGTGGAGGCGACATGCCGCGGCGGGGAGTAGTGGGGGGGGGGGAAAATTGTGGCGGGGAGATTGAATCAAAACATTGCGACTTTCACGCCGTCGACTCATTGCACTTCTCGGCTTTCTATCTAATTAATACACAATAAAAACAGGAAAATATGACTGCCTAGGTATAGTTAACTTCTAAACATTCGTTATTGACTATATAATATCATAGAGTAACATTTCCATCGCCTCCTCAACTGTAACCTGCTTGATTATTTGGTTATATACATGTTTTACCAGAATCAGGCTTCTATACAATATACATATGAAGAAAAATCGTTCTTAATATTATACTTGTGCGTTTTAAGTGCAGTGGAATAAGCCCATATTTTTCTTTCAAGTTGACCAACTTTTCACCAAATTGTGAGTTAAAGCTGCCAGCGACCACTGGCATTTCGGAGTGGCAGTTCTCTCTAATTACGACACACGAGCATTGCCGACTATATCCGTTTGTTCACACAATATCATTTTTTTAGTCTAAACACCATATATACACCATGAATATAACATACTTTTAATCCTCACCATCACCACCACAAACCTAGCAACACCCACACAGCTACCAGACACATTCATCAACCAGCACCTCGTCTACCATCACTACCACTACCACGTCCACACCAAAGACCCTACATAGTACAGGAGCATTAGTAAAAATTTAACGAAAACCTAGAAAAAAATAGTAGAAAGCTGATTTTTTCAGGGGAGCTCCAAAAAACCATAAGCATGTCCACTGTGCAAAGTTCTGCAAATTCAACCTGGTGGCATTTTCAGAATTGAAGATGGCCGCTATAACAATTTGCGATAAATGGGTGCATGCTATGCCCAGATGCATTCCAATATGCCATGCCCTGGAATGTTTCACTGCAGTCCACAGTCACACATCTGACCAGCACGTGATTTTGCGTGCTAGCAGTACAAGCCAGAGATGCTAAAGACTATGAGACCTTCCTCAACTGGCTCAAAGTACACTCTCCATTTTCATATGGAGACCATGATGCTCTGGTCTGTGTAGAAAGCGGTGTTGTTGCTGGCAAGTGTGTAAATGCAGATCAAGCATTTGATATTGGTGTCAAGGCTGCTTCTGTAATGACTGGCGAAACCTATGCTGACGTAAAAATTAAAACGAAAAAACCGTTGTGACCAGCATCAGTGGTAACAAAAATCAGGTCACTGTGCGAGGTGTTGAGGTGGAGGTGAATAGAACAGTATTGTTCATGAGGGTCACATGTGTGATCCGGGAGAGTTCTGAGATGGAGGAATATCTGCTTCACGAGTTTGCCAAACAGCCACCCTCCCTATTCGATAAAGGTATCATGAGGAAGAACACTAAGAGTGTCCTTGCTAGTGTTCTCAAGTCGGAAATCTTGAATGCGTTACATCCTAAGAAAAATGCCAGGGAAAAAATGACCGTTTCGNACAAATCCTTGCAAATTCAACTTCCTTCCAATTTTGATCTTGTCCGCCGCACAAACCTCTTCCATACATTTAACGTTTTGGTATCAGTAGGAAACTTGTGCAAACTTCTCTCGAAAGGCACAGCTGTCTTGCTGCACCCATAAAGGATGCATGAATCTGGCATATCGCAAAATAAATCAATCAGAAACACCCAAAAATCTTCAAGTACTATATATATCTCCTGTGTTTACATCCCTCTGAATCTGCGGGCGGGAGAGCCCTCCCTATTCCTACGTCACCGAGCCTGATCTTGAGTTGGCCGCATCGTCTGGAGTATTTTGAGAACTCGGGGATTTTGCAGATTTTGATTGCGGATTATTTAAAAGCGGCTGACTGGATGCAAAAAGTGACGACGTATTGTTGATATACTCGTTAATGGCTATGATTTGATTGCATTAAATCAGGAATGATGAAATGGTCTGGACGACTACTTTAAGAAAGACAGTGAAGATGAGAAAAAATGTATAAATGATGTAGATGAGTGGTTAAATCCACCCAGAGTATCCTACGGCGAATTAATCCGCCACGGAGATCTCCGGCCGTGGGGTCGGCTGGGGAGGCAGGAGCCAGGAGCAAGCTGTTGCCTCTCCGCGCGGCGGGATGAAATGAAAAGTAAACATCGTACCTCTGGCGCGCTACATGGCATCTCATAACACAACAAACTGGATAAAACAAGCCCCCCAGACCGCTACACCGCCTTGTTTATGCGTGACGTCAACGCAACCGTCAACTTCAAAATTTGAAGTTGACGGGGGATCGAACATTGATCCCCTGTCCTCGCTCCGGGACGCTCCCTCTCTGTCTGTCTCTGTTGGCTTATCTCCATCTTTCTGTCTGTCTGTTTATCTGCCAAGCACAAAAGGGCCTCGCTCCCTGTATATTCAAAAGGCGTTTTCTGCGGGGATCCTGATTGCAACCGAAAATTTTTCGTTTGCTCAAATTTCGATCCCTGTTCAACCATCCAGGGAAGATGATTGGCCCGACCCGCAAACATTTGTTGTTGTTGTTGTGACCGTTTGCAACCGAAAATTTTCCGGTTGCAACCAAAAATCCCCCGCAGAAAACGCCTATAGTGTAATAATATATATTATATACCTAATATGGACGAAACATGAGTATATTATTATATAGAAACAATATGGAGGGCACATTACCGTTTCAAGTATTAAACCTTTTTTATGATCATTTATATTGTCTACAATCTTGCCTGCGTGTGGAGCAAAAAAAATGTTTTCTTATAGATAGATGTAGATGTAGGATGTAGACACGTCTATTTCACGATGATTAAATGTCCATTTTCTTCACGTGGACTTGTCAGCTAAATGTGCACGTGGAGTAGCCATGAATTACTGGTGAATCTACGAGTTCACCAGTTTTCACCAGATTTAGACGCACAATCGATATGAAAACCTTCACCTGTGCCCACTGGGAAGTGACTGGCGACTATAGTGTTATCTACGATAACGGGAATGTTTGGTGGTATAGTAGTTGTACGCCACATCTTAAAACCGTAACTATTTTTGTGTGTGATAAGTAAGTCCACTTCATACTTAACTTACTATTAACAAAGTGACTACCATAGGTGGGTTTTTTATAGCGCCTAAATATCTCAAACTGAAAGTAAGGGGCCCGAAATCGAGGAGGGAAGGAGGGGAGGATTGGGGATTAAGCCTCAAGGTACAGGGAGGAGGAGGAGGAGGGGGTAGATGGTGGGGGGTTAAGCCTCAAAAACTCACTCACTCAGTAACCTCATAACCTTCCCTTCATCATATGAGGTTCTCCATATGCTGTACATACGCATGAATAAACATATAATAATCTCACTCAGTCATTCAAACACGACGAGTGAGTAAAATATCACAAGGAAAAACCTGACAAAAAGATGGCTGGCTACTCACGATAACGCGCAGCTCCAGTGGGCCTCCTGCACCTCACATCCGGCCTGCTTCCTGCCTTCACCAGATCGACACGGCTGACATTTCATATTTTCGTTTAAGTAACAGGAACTACCACGTGTAAGGTCTCACGGCCTCTTGTAGCTTCCTTATGTTCTTAATGACTTGTTATTGTTAATTCACTGATGTGTCGTGTGTGTGTATGTGTGTGTGTGTGTGTGTGTGTGTGACTGTGTGAAAGAGATTTTTAGCGATGGATAAATGATTTTGACATATTAGTTTCGACATGACATGTGGTGTAGTGACTAGCGTGCCTACCTACGAATCTGCGGGCCCAGGTTCGAATCCCGGCCAGGGCAGTCGCGTACGTGCAGGCCAATCAGCTGTTCATCCTTCCTTTCATGGATGGTGGATAAATGGGTACCTGGGGAAACCTGGGGAAGGTAACTGTGGTAACCCGGATGTCACACTAGCCCTGTGTCCCAGGGTACCACAGACTCAAGGCTGATGCCACGGAGATGAGCACCGAGGCCACGCGTATGCCCCATTTACCTTATACCTAATATAATCCAATCCCCTACAAGTATTCAAGTATTAGACAGAGAGAGAGAGAGAGAGAGAGAGAGAGAGAGAGAGAGAGAGAGAGAGAGAGAGAGAGAGAGAGAGAGAGAGAGAGAGAGAGAGAGAGAGAGAGAGGAGAGAAGAAAAAAAGAAGATATAGACAGACAGACAGAGAGACAGACAGCACAGACAGACAGAGAGAGAGACAGACAGACAGACAGGGAGAGAGAGAGACAGACAGAGAGAGAGAGAGAGAGAGAGAGAGAGAGAGAGAGAGAGAGAGAGAGAGAGAGAGAGAGAGAGAGAGAGAGAGAGAGAGAGAGACAGACAGAAAGAAAAAGAGAGAAAGAGAAATAGACAGACAGACAGAAAGAAAAAGAGAGAAATAGACAGACAGACAGACAGAGAGAGACAGACACACAAAGAAAAAGAAAGAAACAGACAGACAGAGAGACAGACAGACCGACAGCGAGAGAGACAGACAGACAGACAGACAGACAGAGACATACAGACAGACAGACAGAGAGACAGACAGACAGACAGAGACATACAGACAGACAGACAGACCGACAGCGAGAGAGACAGACAAACAGACAGAGAGAGAGACAGATAGACAGACAGACAGAGAGAGAGACAGACAGACAGACAGAGAGAGAGAGAGAAAGTCGCAACTCATGCTCGTGCTCGCGCCTTCCCACAGCCACCAAGATGGCCGACCCACAACAAATGGACGTCGACAATAGTTACAATTCGGACGATGACGACGTAGTTATTATCGAAGACACCACAATACCTAACGAGTGAGTACTATTATACACTCCCAAACCTTTATAGCTCGTAGTTAACCTTGTGTCACCTTTAATTAAGTGTATATTAAGGGTTATGTAAAGACGTGTTTGTAGCTCCATATATCAGGGTGTTTTGGTGGGTTTCTGTGGGAATTATCAGGTTTTTTGTGGGATTTTGGAGGTTTTGTGGGATTTTGGTGATGGGGTGGAAGGAAATTGTCCGAATTGACTTTTTGTGACGTTCAAGACGCGATTTTTTTTGTGTTAATTTATTTTATTGTTATTATTTTATACTAGGACCAGAAAGGGTGGAGTCAGTTCGTACACAAGTTGTTTCGGAAATTCTTTACAACTCATCCTTCCGGCTTTGACTGAAATGAACTACCGCACTGTATTGTATGCTTATTGTACTTCACACCTGTAAAGGTTCCAGCGTGCGCTCGGCCTTGGTTAACCCACACGGCCGCTATGAAATATGAGGTGCCTCAAAAAATTCTAAGTCCAGTCAGATCCAGTCCCGAGCTCTTCCTAGCTAGACTGAGCCCCAGTACACCCTTGAGTACAGCTAGATAAGTAGTCCCTGTGTAAGGAACACGTAGTTTGCATGAATTATTGCATATATGGATATGAAATGCTCTAAATTCGTACCACATCAACCTTTTTGATATATTCAAGCATATATATTGCATAATAATCATATAGGGGAATATATTGGTTTCTAATAAATACTCAGCGAGTATTGCCACGAGTGACGTCACGCATTGGCGGAGGGGTTCAACCAAGGATAGTACATAGAGGATAGAGGGGTGTGTGTTAAAGTTTGGAGGACGGACGCTGCGCCATCTTCAGGAGATCAATCGAAACACAGCAGATTTTTAGGGGTGTCTTAAGTATTTCTACTTAAGCATCCCATACCCTGCCTTTTCGTTTATTCCCTTCCTATTACTTTATTAACCTTATATTTTGACTATATATAATTCATTAAAAGGTAAATAGAAGAACATAGTGATCAATTTAATTTTATTAAGGATTTCAAGCAGTTAGACTTGACATCCAGTACATGCAGGACTGTTGCAGTGTTGAATAGCAGAAAAATATTGGGCCTGAAAGCATAATCATGGACATATTACCAATAGGCAGATAATAATGGTATTGCAGTATGAATGACTCTTCTGTTAGAATCACCTACACAATGCAAAAACCAAAACAGATACTGTAATAAACTAATAATTGTAAAACAGTATATTAGCCTGACTATACTAAATACAACAATCACACACACACACATACGTATATACATATATTATATATATATATATATATATATATATATATATATATATATATATATATATATATATATATATATATATATATAGCCTCTAATTAAGGCAACAGTCAACACTACCATTTGTTTTCTGTACAATTAAATAAAAGTGCCATACAGTATTACAATAANCAATTTTATAGAGTATAATAGCTTACCGTAGAATGGAGATAATGTTGTATACATTTATAGAGGGTAAATAAGCTTACGAGGGAAAATTGCTTTTAGAATCAATATCGGCAAACAAAGCCCAGATCCGTGAGCGCCGTTAGTAGAAGCCCTAGACACCGAGGTTCATCCATTTGGGATAATTATTTTCCCCCTAAAATCTGCAGGCTATAATAGGGCCCTGGGAATCGTTTTGAAAATCACATTTTCATAAATATCACAGTAACCATAAACGTAAGGACAAAATGGTATTGAACATAGAAGATGCAGCTTTTGAAGGCCGATCCAGTGGTATACGCGGATTTAAAATTCATGCATAAATGAAGCCACCAATCAATGTTTTCTGAAAACTAAAAAATACGATATATCTCGAGAACGTGACATGTTAGGACTAAACGGACTGTGCCATTGCGTAGATCTCGTCGAATTGGACAAAAATTATTAACGACATTTGTCTGGTTAGATCAATAGTTTAGTCGGAAAATGCCCAAATCCAAATGATGCCAAAATTTTGTGGAATTTTGCAGCCAGAAAAAGGGATTTTTTTTAGTAACATATATACTTAAAAATGATCTCAGTAATAATTGTGTATAAGGACCATGTAAATACTTGTTATTCAATCTCATTTTCCCAGCGATGAATATTAGTGGAGATGGAGTAATGTTTGTATGCATTTATAGGGTGTAAATAAGCTTACAGAGGGAAGAAATTGATTTTAGAATCAAAATATTTGCAAAGAAAGACCGAAATCGTCATATCGAAGATATTTTAAATTCTGGAATAACAAAAATACGCAATAATTTTTTTTTTTCTTTTTCAAACAATTTCTCAATTTCTATTGATACGTGTCCCAATGGGGAGTTTTCAAAGCTAAGCCGCCAGATGTCTCTAGCGCTGTCACATCCACTGCCCTTTGAGCGTGAATGATCCATCATTTACCGTAAATTCCCTGTACTTTTTCGGGACATATCAGAATTACCCTTCAATACAACAACTGAAACAGTTCTTAATAAAAAATGTAGTTTATTATTTTTATTTGTGAGCACTTGGTGAAAATATTGGCAAAACAATTGAATACTTGAAAACTCAATCTTTAAAAATCGTCTTTTCATGAAATACGCAAGTTGAAGCAGAATGAGGCTTCAGGAAATATTTACTTGTATGTAAGCATTCACTGAGTACCTATTTTGGGTGTATATGTCTCTCTTACGACGAACATTTAACCAAGACAGAGTGTGGCGTTCAGCATCTCCACAGAAAAACCCTCCCGCTGGCAGGATCTGCTATCACTCACTTTCCTGTTGACATCCCCACGGGGATGGACAGCTCAGCGCCGCCGCTCCCTTACCTCACAGCCCATATCTCTGATACTCCTAACTTCTCAATACCAGAGGCTGTCATCCTATAACTATCATCATCCGCTTATCTCATCACGCTCTCTATCCTCTACTGGAATATTCGTGGCATCCGCTCCCACATGCCGTTTCCCACATAAAGGAGTCTCCTTATTTCACCTGCTTTGTGAAATTCCCCCTATTTGTGTATAGTCCCCCTGCTTTGACTGTGACTTTGTGTTGTTGGGGCGGATCGGAGTGGCGCGTGTAGTTACGTGACAGACGTGCATCCACTATTGTACTGTGGGTTTTAGTAGTTTGCGTAATAGAGCCGTGCACAGCAGTAAAAGTCTCCTTGCAGTCCTTCTCGTCTCCTCCATAGCCCTGAGCCGTTAGTGTGACGAAGTTTGAGAGGGGTGGGTTGCCCCCCCCCCCTCCTTCGTTACAATAGGATAAACCAGAGGACATAGGGTATTCAGAGAGAAGGGTTGGTTGATTGATTCAGAGGGAAGGACATTGAGGTGGATCGAGGGGCGGCGGAGCTCTCTCATGTAAACAAACGCTTTCAACTGTCTTCCATCCCGGACTGTTCTCGAGGTGCCAAGCACTTAAAATTACTTCTTGGTTAAATGTTCGTCGCAAGACAGACAGACACACCCAAAATAGGTACTCAGTGAATGCTTACATACAGGTAGATATTTCCTGAAGCCTCATTCTGCTTGAACTTGCGTTTATTCATGAAAAGACGATTTTAAAAATTTGAGTTTTCAAGTATTCAATTGTTTTGCCAATATTTTCACCAAGTGCTCACAAATAAAATGATAAACTACATTTTTTATTAGGAACTGTTTCAGTTGTTGTATTGAAGGGTAATTCTGATATGTCCCGAAAAAGTACAGGGAATTTACGGTAAATGATAGATCATTCACGCTCAAAGGGCAGTGGATGTGACAGCGCGAGAAACAGGCTTGAGCGTGAGCTTATTAGAAAACTCCCCATACACTGCGTTGGCTTGTCAGTAAAAATCAGTTATATTTCAAATTTGAAGACTCCTTGTTCCACCGCCCCATTGTCTTGTCGCGGTCTTGCGAACATCACGACCGGTCGTGAGCAGTCTCTCGTCTCTCGTCAGAGTCGACTCGTCGAGGAATCGTGCTAGTCGGGAGGCGTGGGACACGACTTTGAGTCGTGTATGTGTGACAGGTAGCTGTGCAGGGGCTTAACCAAGGATAGTACATAGAGGATAGGGGGGGGGTGTTAAAGTTTGGAGGACGGACGCTGCGCCATCTTCAGGAGATGAATCGAAACACAGCAGATTTTTAGGGGTGTCTTAAGTATTTCTACTTGAGCATCCCATACCCTGCCTTTTCGTGTATTCTCTTCCTATTACTTTATTCACCTTATATTTTGACTATATATATAATTCATTAAAAGGTAAATAGAAGAACATAGTGATCAATTTCATTTTATTAAGGATTTCAAGCAGTTAGACTTGACATCCAGTACATGCAGGACTGTTGCAATGTTGAATACCAGAAAAATATTGGGCCTGAAAGCATAATCATGGACATATTACCAATAGGCAGATAATAATGGTATTGCAGTATGAATGACTTGTTAGAATCACCTACACAATGCAAAAACCAAAACAGATACTGTAATAAAATAATAATTGTAAAACAGTATATTAGCCTGACTATACCAAATACAACAATCACACACACACACATACGTATATACATATATTATATATATATATATATCCTCTAATTAAGGCAACAGTCAACACTACCATTTGTTTTCTGTACAATATTGGAAATGTAAAATAACAAGTGCCATACAGCTACTTTACACTAAATTATATCAAATTACTACAGATGCCAGGCACATAGGTGGATACTTTAACATATCAAACAATAAGGCAGATAATAATAGCACTGCATCTTTGGGGTTTTAATGTGTGCAATGGTCACAACTGGTGTTGTATTTCATTATGGAAGGCAAGGACAGATGCAAACGTTTCATGCAAGATGAAAAAGTGAGAACCAGTGTACAAGGCTCTGCATTTTCTGCCATGCATGCCATAATAGATAAGATTTAAAGAAGAAAATTGTTGGTAAGTAGGGTGTACTGGGGAGGTATGAGAATATAGTAATAATTTGGTGATCTGCACGACAAGAGTTGTTTTAGGCTTTAGCAAACACCTATTTTGAACATAGGATGAAACATAGGTATACAGGGAGAAGAGGGAGTTCACAGAATGAGCAGAAAGGCCTGATAAATTATATAGCCACAGATGGGAGACTGAAAGGAGAGATAACTGATGCGAAAGTTGTTAGAGGCAAGTTCGACAGCATGAATCAACTAGCAGTATTAATAAAAATGATATTGCATGACATAGATGTTCTGAAAACAGTCCAGGGATAAGAGGAGAGGGGTTAGTCTTGAAAAGATTGATAATGAAGAAGTTTGAGGGGATTACAGGCAGAAATTGGCGTATGAATTGAGTGGTATACCAAAGATATAAAAAATGAGGAGGTTTAAAATGTGTTTAGGTTCTTCAAAGAGCGAATACTAAGGGTTAAGGAACAAATGGTGGGCACAAAGGTGAAAATAAGGAAACAAATGGCATGTCGGTGGACAGATGAAGTCAAGCAAGTAATAGCTCAGGAGGGATGCATATGTCAAAACCCAACAGAGAAATGTGTCTGAGCATGTAAGGCAGTGGTTCTCAACTGGTGGTCCATGATAACTTTTTTAGTGGTCCACAGGACGTTCACGATATTTGGAAATGAACTGAAATAAATATGAAACCAAAATGTGAGCTATCAGATATTATTTGATATATTTCTGAAAATTTCGTGTAATTTATATTTACAGGATATATATTTATAACCAACCTTTACCTACATTTAAAATCTACCCTTTTTCATCATATCTCTAAATTCAAAAAGGAGTTGGTCCATGATTTTGTTTTAATTGGGCTAGTGATCCATGGCTTGAAAAGAGTTGAGAACCACTGATGTAAGGGATAGCAGGAAAAGAGCACATGCGAAAGGAGAGTGAAATGGGTTATCACAAAACAACTGAATGAAAGTGGATGAGAATTTTGAAAGGAATCTGAGTGAGATTTTTAGAGAGAATGAAAGACTATATTTGGAGGAAGTACAAAAAGAAAGAGGAACTAGATGGAATAATGGTGGAGAGAAAATGAGGATGTCAAAAGGCGAAAAAAATATTTTGAGGAATTAATGAGTGTGAATGTATGGAGCATGGAGCATGGAAGTAGAAATAAGAGAGACCCCAACATGGACAGCAAGCAATGGGATATTTGTGTTGCATGATGAGAGGACGGTGAGTAAGGAAGTGAAAAAAGGTATTAAGGGACAGCATTACTTCCTACAGTGACATATACAAGTGAGACTTGGACGTGGAATAAATACCAGAGGTCTCAGATTCAAGCAGTGGAAATGAGTTATCTGAGGAGTGGTTGACATGTGAAGAGAATAGATGTAAAGTATCATGTACAGTCATATGTGTTCAATATTTCACCCCAAACGTTAGAACCATGATTACTCCTGTGTGAGTTTGGTAAATCTTCAGTGTCTGCAAACTCCTTGGGGTAGTTTTCCAGAGACTTGTGGAGAGCAGTCAATCCCGGGAGATGAGTGTTGTGAATTTCTTCATGCTGAAGCAATGTCCTTGGCTGTGGGGTAGGTGTCATTGGAGCCCTGAAAGTTGCCAGATTTTGGTTAGGAAATATATCATGACCAATACAAACATCTTTTTCCTTTTCTTAATTTTCTATAAATTCAAATCCCATATTCAGTTGTCATCTTTTTAATCAAGCCAGAAACATATAATGCCACAGAGTATATATGCATAGTGTGTACACTCTAAACCAGGGGTTCTCAAACTGGGGGTCGCGAAAGTCTTCTGAGGGGTCGCGAGATTTCTAGAATGTGCAAAATGCACAATATTCATTATTTATTATTATTATTTTCTATTATCAGTATAAAACAAAACAATGATTATACCTTCCTAGGCTTTAATGAATATCTTGCTTATATAAAATTACTACATTTACATAATCTGACTGAGAAAAGAGTTGATCCTTTTTCCTCCCTCCCCTTTCCGTCAAGCCCTCACCACGACGCTCACACGTCCATAGCTATACATAGGTAGGCTACTTGTAGCATCACCGCCTGACCCTTGTTAGTAATGCATTACAAATCCACATCACAAGTCTAAACTTTATTTAGGTTACTTATTTTTTCGATGTGTCTAAAGCAAGAATGTAGGATATAGATTGCACTGATTACGGTATCATTTAAGTATTCATAATGTTTTACCAAATATATTATACCTAGAATGTTATGATACGGTGCAATACGACTCTACCTATGTGTGGGTAAAACTGGATATGTGTGTGTGTGTGTGTGTGTAAGAGAGAGAAAAAAGACAAAGAATGTAAATGTGTGAGATTGTCAAAAATGCTTTGGTAAGGGTGGGGGGGGGGGGTCAAACCTTTCAAAATTAATTGGATGGGTCGCAGGCCAAAAAGTTTGAGAACCCTTGCTCTAAACCAGGGGTGTCAAACTCATGGCCCGCGTACATGACTTTGTATAATATAATTTATTTGTGCTTTCTCAGCCATGTAGCTTTCTTTAAGAGATTGTTCAGCCTGGATTAATTTTGGTCTTACTACGCTAAGAATAATGCCGACAGCACCTCATGTAAATGATGAAAAACTTATTTTGTAATAAGATCTGTAAAATTCTTCAACTACTACAACTTAATGCTTAGTGGATGATCCTCATGGTACATCATAAAGTGTGGTAAATCACATTCATGGCATGGCTATCCATAACTTCATTGGTGTTCATTTCTGAGTAACAAACCTAGTTATTAAAGAAGCATCGATCACTTGTTACCTTTCAGCTTTCAGTCTCTGAATGTACATCAATGAAATCAGAGTATAAGGTGAAATTATGCTGCATGAGCATACATTATTGAAAGATTACTTCTATTATTATTATTCATTATTACATAAAGAACTGTTTTAAGTCTCACTTGTTGATAAGAAAGTGCTGGCAGTGGTTATGCAGGCACGGTCACATTGTTGGCAGGGTAGCTATGCTTGTCATCGACCAATGACTGACATACAAAGATCAAGCAAATAATCTGTTGCTGATCAGGAAAATTTTGTGATACTTTTTACTACCTATCATCCATCATCACACATAATATATGCTTGACTTATTGGCCTAATTCAGATTGAACTACTTAATTATATATATATATATTATATTATATATATATATATATATAATATATATATATATATATATATATATATATATATATATATATTATATATATATACATATATATATATATATTATATTATATATATATATATATATATATATATATATATATATATATATAATACTACTTACTATTAATGAATAGAAAAAATCCCACCTTCTGGCAAACTGGCTGCTGATATCCTCATCGGTCGCCTCAGGGTTCTTGGGCTGAAGACCATACTTCTTTTTTCAACTGTGCTGCTGCCTTCCTTGGCACGACAAGGGTCTTGATCACAAGCAGCTATGGAAAAATATGTAATAAGATCTCCACCACCTAATGCACCCTGCACAATAATGATCATTGCTATACATCATTTTGTATTCTCTAATTTATGCTTTCTCGGCCAAATATCTTTAATGCAGCTTGTTCTCCCTGTATTAATCTGAAGTACAGGACTTTTTTAGGAATCATGTGAGCAGCACAGCATGTAAATAATGAAAACTTATAATTGTCGATACAATTTTAGGGGCGCCCAAACTGCTTGCAACTTTCACTAAACTTAGAGAGAAATATCATTTGAAATCCTCAAAGTATTCTACACTAGTCAATTACAAATAAGATTTACCATTTACTAATCCAGCCTCTATACCTGAAATTGAGATTAGCTAAAGACAAGCACACACCTTCCCGACATGTGTTCATTTTCCCATCCAATGGGAACGTAGATCAGCTGCAAGCTGCTGCAAGTCTGAGCACATAAGTAGTTGCTGGCGGGCATCTCTCGCTCTATAAAGTTGTCATGTTCTTTGCAGACACCCTGAACAGCCTGGTGGGATAAAAAGAAATGGTAAAATATGAAATGGTTAGGTCGCATAAAATGTTGACCGTGAAGAAGCCGATTAAGGGCCGATATTACTGTAATCTATTTATATTATATTATTGATGTTAGCATAAGTCCCTCCAGTTACTTATCCCAGTTTAATCCTTTGGTAAAATTCTAGTGTTTGCCCATACTCTCCCACTTCCCCCAAACATGTTTTGGGCACCTGTGGGAATGCGGGGTTTTCGGGTGGGAACAAATTATGCGTCGGAAACACGTAATTTAAGAGTTGTTTAGGGGTTAAAATTCCTAGATCTAGGGTAATTTCCTTATATCTAGAGAAATTTGCCTAACCTAGCGGGGGCTTGACCCACCGATAACCTAACCTAACCTAACCAAACCTTACCTAACCAAATCTAACCTAACCAAATCTAACCTAACCTAACCTAACCAAATCTAACCTAACCTAACCTCCTAGCGGGGGGGTTGGGGGGGTTCTCAACACTTCAGTCATCATTCTGTGAGGATCGTCAGGTTCACACGTCTCTAGACTCAGAAGAAATCCAATTAATTTTCCCTAAATCTAGAGAATTTTTATAATTTCCATAACTCAAAAAGTATGTTTGCGACGCATATTTTGTACCCCAGCTTTTTGTATCCTGCATTCCCCCAGGTCCCCAAGCTTGTTTTTGCGGGAGAGGAGGGAGTATGGGCAAACACTAGAATAATACCAATCCTTTACTTGGCGCTGCACAATAACCTAAGCTGCAGGTAAACTTAACTTTATGCTCCGTCAGGTGACACGCCTAAGTTAAAGCCTTATTTAAGTTATTGTAATACTCTGTTACATTAATTTGCCGTGCTTTTTGCAATATTGTTAAGATTTCTTATGCCTAATATTACCTAATGTTGAAATAATGTACTGCGAGCTAGGAATATTGCAGATAATAGATCATTATTACTTGCAGGGCCGAAAGTGCAGAGAAGCAAGGGTGTTTATATGTCTTATTTTTCAAATTTTAGCATTATTTAATCACTTTCCATATCACCACACGTTCGTACGTACCTTCTAGCGTCTTCGGGAAATAGAGAAGTCTCATTGAAGCGTGAGTGCAGTATTTTTTGCCACAATTACAGCAGAGCAGAGCACTGCTGGCAGGGTCCATGTTTTGAAAGTTGGTGCCTTGGTAACGGGCGAACGGCTTGGTTGGCCACCGCGGCTGTCTGCTCGCCGTGACCGCAGCGCCATCTTCAGGTAAAAAATCCTATAAGCTCTGTCCTCCCCTTCAGCCTTTGAGCCCTCTTATCCTCTATGTACTATCCTTGGGCTTAACCCTGGTCTGTTTCTACTATCTCTGGCGGTCTATGTGCGCAAATCACATGTTCAAAAATGTTTTCACAAGTTCTGACGCTTGTTTACTCTTTAGCGTTACTATAACCAGATGCCTAATTGATTTCATCTCCTAGTCTTAATTTCCCCAATATCCACTACACACATAATTCATCTGCAATTTGGGAGGCTCTGCCACATCAGGCTCAAATCTTGAACAGTTTGGAATGGATCCCTATGTTCCAATCAGCACTCCCAATTATTAATTGGGAGTAATTGGGCTATTAATCCAGCTGAATGCCATTATTTCTTCGACACAATGCCTTATCTTTGTCGCCTCCGTGGTGTAGTGGCTAGCGTGCCTGGCTACAAATATGCGTGCCCCCGGTTTGAATCCGGGATAAGGAAAGTCGGTGACCAGCCAATCCAGCTGTTCTTCCTCCCTTTCTGGGTGGATAAATGGGTACCTGGGGAAACCTGGTGAAGCTAACTGTGGTAACCCTGATGTGACACTAGCCCTGTGTCCCGCGGTAACGGGTCCTCACTCACCACCCACCACAGGCTCAAAGGGGCAAATGCCATGGAGATGAGCACTGAAGGCCACGCGCAGCATAGCGTATGCCCCCATCTGTACCAAATTACCTTGCCTTATCAGTAACAAATGAATCCGAGTTATTCATACAGTGGTTTGCATTTAATCAGTTATTTAAGTAAAGCATTTGTAATATCAAATGTGCCTAAATTGTATTTTTCCAAAGTGAAACTGCCCAAGTCAAAACCGAAATTGCCGAAGTCATAACATGATCATCAAAAGGCCAAAGTTATTTCATTTGGTTAAATAGCACTCTTTACGTGTGAAAGATCAAGGGGTGTCTAGATGAGAGACACACACAGGAAGCCGTAGTCTATCTTTATTGGAGCGTACAGAGCAGCACGTCTACGTGCTTAGCGATCCCCAGTCTAAAGCCCGGTTCCCACCTTCCCGCTTGTACGGCCGCCATACAACAACAAAGACGTCACAATGACGTCACAACAAAGTCTACCGCACCGCCGTACCGCTGTACGGCCGCCGTACAAAGTTAAATTCAAGTCATCTCTCCCGCTCGGCGGTGTCCGCTCGAGCGGAGTTGCCAACTGTGCCCAGTTACCACAAATACCACTCAAGCGGTGATGATGGTGACGTCATTGTTGAGCGGTGTTGTTGTAAGACGGCCGTACAAGCGGGCTGATGGGAACCGACCTTTACTCCCGCTGCTCCCCTATGTAGGGATGCCAGCGCTCACCATACAGTATATCCTACAACTTCCCCTCCCCGGAGATTATACAGGGGCATGACAATGGCAATGAATAATCAGTGTAACAAAACAACAAAGAAAACATGATGGCCCGTTACAAAAGTAAAATATAACGCAGGTGCCTATGCTAGATAGATACTGACGGGCTAGTATACGTCCTCTCATTCTTGTACATCAACATAGTAAAACACAGCTTTGCCCGCAGTGCTAGTAACTTAACATAACACACAACATGTCCTCATACTTAACACTAAACCACCTTCACTCAACATAGTCATTTAACCATCCAGGCCTAGCCACACAGCGGCGAGGGCGGCTGGGCGCGGGAGTGTGTATCAGCGAGATGCCGGATGGAGTTTGCAGCGGCATGTGATCCTGCGGTGATAGTGGCAGCACCCGCCACCTTGGAGGTACTGTTGGGCTGGAATGTGGGCGTAGCAGCGGCTTGAGGTGCTTGCGCGTACGTAGCGACAGCCTGCCACTTCCATCAAGCTTTATTAGGTATTGCCTGTTGTCTCTCGCCTCTACAACAATACCTGACCTGTCCCAGGTCTTATTAGCTTGATTCTGCACCAGCACACCGCTACCAGGGGTGATGGTGGAGCGAAAATGCCCACTTGCGTGATCCTTCACCACACTGTTGTGTCTGGCTACCTGCCGCTCTCGTTCACGCAGTGTGCGCCCCCAATGTTCGTCCACCCTGAAGTTTTGCGAGATGGCAGGAACACCATCACGTAGCTGACGGCCCGTTGCCAGCTGCGCCGGGGACTTATCAATGTCACGGAGGGGAGTATTTAGGTACTGCAGCAGAGCGAGAGATACTTTGTCACTGTAGAGGCTTCCGCTCGCTCCTATGTTACCCCGCAGCACTCTCTTCGCAGATTTCACTGCAGCTTCTGCCCGCCCGTTACTCTGCGGGTAGTGAGCAGAGGAGAGGCGCACAGTTACGCCCCATCTCTCGAAGAAGGCAGTCATTTCTTCACTCACTAGATTAGTCCCGCCATCCGTCGATATTTGCTCAGGCGCGCCCCATCTCGCAAAGTAGAGCCTCAGCTGCCTCACAATCTTGTTCGAGGTTGCACCACTGGGCAGCTGCGCTACCTCAAGCCAGCCAGTTAGCCTGTCAGCATACGCCAAGTATGAGCACCCGTCCAGCTGGAAGACATCCACCACTGTCTGCTGGAAGGGATACTCAGGGGCTGGCGTGAGGATCAGCGGCTCAGGTGGCTGTGATGGTGCGTAGGCGTTACAGGTGTCGCAGGAAGACCGGTGGTGCTGCAAATCCCCTTCCAGGCCTGGCCAGTACACCGTCTGCCTGGCCCTTCTGAGCATGGAATCCAGGCCCTGGTGGCTAGCATGCAGGTTTGCTGCCACTTGATGGCGCAGCTCCTCAGGGATAACCAAACGCACGTGCCCTTGGTCATATACGTAGGTCACCAAGCCACGTGACACCGACAATCTATCCCTGACACCGTAGAATGGCCGCAGGCATTCAATCTCCTGCGCTCTGAGGGGATGCCAGTCGCTTGCCAGCACTTTAGCCACCAACAACTGGTATGCCGGGTCCTGCTGTGATGCCTGAAGGACCACTCCCTCATCCAGGGTGAGACACTCGTTAAAGTTCAGGGCTGCCACGGTGGCTGCAGCCATTGCCCCTGCCAGTTCCTCCCCCTGCTCTTCATCCTGTCCATCGGGCGGCGCTTTGAGTGCAGGGTATCTCGAGAGGAAGTCACTGCACAATTCTTCTACCGGGCAGGTAGCGGATAGTGAAGCGGTACTGCAGCGTCTTCTCCTTCAGGCGGAAGGCCGCGGGTCACTATATCCATGAGTGCCGATCACCCAGAAGCTTAACCCGGGGCGGTGGTCAGTCACCAGGGTCAGGTTAGGGCAGCCACAAAAATAGGCGACTGCGGAGACACCAAACCACGGCGAGCGCTTCGTCCCATGGGC
>JACEEZ010022841.1:49461-59602 GCA_016584305.1 Chionoecetes opilio
TTACCCTGTGCTTAGGCGCCTCCCAGGACAGTGGGGTGATCCTGCTGCTCCCGGCCACTCATGCTGCTGCCCGGCCCCACAGCCTCCACCGCAGCAACACTCCCACCAGCACGCGATGACCGGTCCTGCGGGAACTCTCGGGGATGCCTGAGGGAGCCGGGTCACTGCCGGGCGGAGCAGCCGGCTTGGACTGTGACCTCAGCACCTGCAACAGTGGTGACAGTCAGCACACAGAGAGCCACGTGCTGCCCTGACACTGCTCCTACCTGCGGGGCCCACACCCTGCTTCCTGCCTCACTCACACCGTGTTGTGTTGTGGTGAACGCCAGCAGGACAAAGGTGGTGAAGTTGAGGGCGTGGTGGTGGGCGTGGACACTGCAGCAGCAAGTGTTGGAGAGGGCAGGATCCTGCACCAGGGGCAGGATCCTGCACCAGGGGCAGGACACAGACGCAAGCGGTGCAGGCCAATGGAACCCCCAGGCCAGTGTTGCGTTGCCTTGTTGATCAAGAGTCTGGCCTTAACAACGGCACTCCCCTACCAGCTACTTGGCACATTTTCTAGCTGTTAGGTCGCAGCCTTTATTTTTCTTGGGTAAATCTGCAGTTTCAACCAATACTCCGAATCACCATTTTCTTTTCCCCGCCCAACGCCTGGGGGACTGTGGCACATCGAGGGTTTTGGGTGGGGGAGAGATTTCTCGAGTTTCAGATCATTGGAATTTCCAATGATCTGAAACTCGAGAAATGCCAGTGGTCGCTAGCAGTTTTAACTCAAAGGTTGGTCTACTTGTGTTTTGGCTCCGCGACTAATATTTTCATAAATCAATTTCGCGATAAATATTGATGCACCGCATCTGAATACCAAAAAATATAGTTCTTCTGTTGTTCTACTAATTGTATGGATGACATGCATTACGATGGAACGTTCTATAATAGCAATTTAATGCAAATTACTCACCTCGAGTAGCAGAGCTTTATATATTTTTTACATGTATATTGTGGCATGTTAAATTTGGGCGATGTTCACACTGTTTTCTAAGACAGTACTGCTGCGTCTGGCAAACGCTTGTCAAAATACAATAAGCAATGCTTTGGAAAAACGAAGAATAAAGAATGCGGAAATCGCCCTGTTGCTGCGACAATATAGGTTATAATTGTGGAGGCGACATGCCGCGGCGGGGCGTGGTGGCGATGAGATTGTGGCGGGAAGATTGAATAAAAACATTACGACTTCACGCGTCGACTCATTGCACTTTCAGGCTTTCTATCTGATTGATACACAATAATAACAGGAAAATATGACTGCCTAGGTATAGATAACTTCTAAACATATGTTATTGACTATATAATATCATAGAGTAACATTTACCTCGCCTCCTCAACTATAACCTACTTGGTTATTTGGTTATATAAAGGTTTTACAGAATCAGGCTTCTATACAATATACATATAGAAGAAAATCGTTCTTAATATTATACTTTTGTGTTTTAAGTGCAGTGGAATAAGCCCATATTTTGTTTTCCAGTAGACCAACTTATTATAAAAAAAGTGAGTTAAAACTGCCAGCGACCCCTGGCATTTCGAGTTCCCGATCTCTCTAATTGGCTGTCACTGGTTCATGATGCCCACAGAAACATAACCTTGCCGAACCTTAACTAGACCTGTAATACTGCGGTTTAATACAATACATGGACATTGGTTACGTACCGTAGATAACAGTAAAGTCGCCACCTGCACTAATGTCGCCAGCCACCATCCATATATTACGAAATAGCATCACTACTGATGTGTATGTGCCACTTAATTAAGATGATACACAGTAGTTTATTTCATGACTGTATAATCTACCCTGTTTCAGCGTTGTTTTATGCTTTGTATCTGCAAGTTATACGGTTTACAATTTCACTACTCTTTTTTTTCGCGCGACGACAACGGCGGCAAAACACTCAGAACATAAACACTAGCTGGCGATCTTAAGCGGGGTTCAGACTACACGTATTTGCTACGTGCGTCTTGTCAACGTGACGTCACTTCCTGCTTGTGTGACCTTGAAAGACGTGCGTCTCTGGAGGCAAAGATTCGGAGCTTCCAATTCTTTTGGCGCGCTGCGTGAGCGATGGTGCCACAATTTATAGAACATTATACGTAACTAAGTTTTGCAATATCAAAATAATGCTGTTTCCAAGGTGATCGAGGGGTGTCTAGATGAAACACACAGGAAGCCGTTGTCTATCTTTATTGGAGCGTACAGAGCGGCACGCCTAGATGCTTAACGAGCCCGAGTCTAACTGAGTCCCGCTGGCGCTGCTCCCCTATGTGGGGATGCCAGCGCTCACCATACAGTACATCCTACAACTTCCCCTCCCTGGAGATTTTACAGGGGCATGACAATGGCAATGAATAATATATAATCAGTGTAACAAAACCACAAGAAAACAGGATGGTCCGTTACAAAAAGTAAATGATAACGCAGGTAGGTGCCTATGTTAGATAAATACTGACGGGCTAGTACACGTCCTATCATTCCTGTACATCAACATAGTAAAACACATCTTTGCCCGCAGTGCTAGTAACGTAACATAACACATAACATGTCCTCATACTTAACACTAATCCACCTTCACTCAACATGGTCATCCAACCATCCAGGCCTAGCCACACAGCGGCGAGGGCGGCTGGGAGCGGGAGTGTGTATCAGCGGGATGCTGATAGGATGGATGCTCAGTTCTGGGGACGTTCCACATACCGAAGTCACGACTCCCCCCATGATGTGATGGATCTGCGAGAAGCATTCATAAGTGTTATGTCTCATAGAAGTGATAATAAGTCTTCTTTTTTTTTAAAGTAAACATAATTCATGGCCCGAGCAAAAAATTAACTTAAACATCCACTTTAAAGCAAAAAAAATGACTCAAGCATTACTCAGGTTAGGTTAGTTTACTGCTCTATTGAGGAAAAGAACGTGCTGACTGATTGAGGGTTAAAAAATATCTTCGTGATAAAAAACATAAAATAACAGTCACATAACGGGTGATATTTTCCGCAATAAGGAGGGTTCCCTAAAACCAATCTTTACCCTAATTTATCATTGAAAAGCAACTAAACCCATTGTTTGCAATACATAATTCAGTAAAGCTAATTTTATGTACCTTGAATAAAATGTCCATGCACACAATCATCAGCACTCTGCAGTGTATCAAGCACCATGCTGCATCCTGGTCTGCGGCAACGGTAGATGCTTTATAAAAAAGAGAAAACAAAATTAAATGGTAAAGAACATTTCTGCGTCGTCGAGTTAAAATAAATAGCTTAACGGGGGAAAGAATGAGTACTAAAGAATATAAGGTAAAATTCTAGTGTTTGCCCATACTCTCCCACTTCCCCCAAACAAGTTTGGGGACCTGTGGGAATGCGGGGTTTTCGGGTGGGGAACAAATTATGCGTCGGAAACACGTATTTTAAGAGTTATTGTTTAGGGGGGGTTAAATTTCCTTAAATCTAGGGTAATTTCCTTATACCTAGAGAAATTTGCCTAACCAAAATTAACCTGACCTAGCGGGGGATTTGACCCACCGATAACTTAACCAACTCTAATCTAATCTAACCTAATCTAACCTAACCTAACCTAACCAAATCTAACCTAACCTAACCAAATCTAACCTAACCTACCCAAATCTAACCTAACCTAAACAAATATAACCTAACCTCCTAGCGGGGGGTTGGGGGGGATTCTCGATACTCCGGTCATCATAATGTGAGGATCGTCCGGTTCACACATCTCTGGACTCAGAAGAAATCCAATGAATGTTCCCTAGATCTAGGGAATTTTTTCAACACCCCTAACTCAAAAACTATGTGGTTGCGACGCATATTTTGTACCCCAGCCAAATATCCCGCATTCCCCCAGGTCCCCAAGATTGTTTAGAGGGAGAGGGGAGTATGGGCAAACACTAGAATGATACCCACAAGAGAATCACACACCACATCACTGGTTTAACACATCTACAGGTCACACTCCAGTCACATATCACACCACACAGCCTTTCATTACAACACACAATTAATTCATCAAGGTCTAATTTATCGAAACAATCTGTAGGTAAAAGTGATATCTTGATGAAGTGTGGTGGTTACAGGGAGTTTCGTACACAAGTTGTTTCGTACCCAGGTTTTGTTAGTTGCTTCGTACACAAATTTTTAGATTTTTCGTACATACCCGGTGTCGTTTTGTCTAGTAGTCAAGTTCAAGCTGAGTGTACGAAACGACTATGGTTTCATATAGACTACCAAACAACTTTTTGGTGTACGAAACAACTTGTGTACGAACTGACTGCACCCCAGTGTGATCAGCAGTGTGATTTGATTAAGTTGGTTATTAGGTCGTATACAATTAATAATATGCCGTATGTTGCCAGTTTGCCACGGCCTAAATTACTTACGGCCTAAAGGACTGGACGGTGAAGGACAGCAGGATAAATCACAGCCAGGTTACAGTTGGCTGGCTAGCCGCTGGCTAGCCGCGGCACTATGATGCTGCTGTTGTTGTTTTAAGATGCGAGGATCCTTTGGGGAACACTATGAGCCCTGGTGATGTCCTATGATGCTATCACAGGTTGATATTTTATCAGGGAGCCGCGGCGCTATTCAACACAAACTTGTTTACGAACAACTGACAACTATGAGTGCGCAATACTCTGTCCTCTACACACTTTTCTATATTTGGCACTCTTCCTTAAACTATACTTACTTATTATGAATCAATTAAGAGAGGAAAAAATTATTAATCACCGTATAATCCGATATGTTGCTCTGCACACTGCACGGCAATATGATAATGATGATGGATATTGATATACTCTTCTCAGTATATCTTCTCTGTAGTATGTCTAACCAACAAATCACATTTGCGCCAAATATTTATTATATCTTTATCAGTTTTCAACTCATTACCTTGAGCTGAAAGTTATTAGCCGTACGTAATACCAAGTAAATGTGGTGTACTGGTAAAATGTCGGAAGAAAAATGCCAAGCGTCGCAATATGAATAAAAGCTTTCACAAGAACCGTCATTTTAAGACTTATAATATATTATCATGATCATTAGTGTATTGGTACATAATCAGTGTTGTATTCCAAATATTTCACAAAGAGTAAATCTTTGATAAACAGAAGTAAGGATAGTCCGTATATAAGATACAGTGAGTAACACATTTGTCAGTCTTTTTGACGAAGGCTTTGACTAACTTACGTTTTGTGTGAATGTTTATACATAAAAGGAATACATTTTTCAAATTCTGTACATTGATTTACAGATAATAAATTTTCCTCTCTGAAAATACACCAGCAGCACTACGGAGGGCCTCGGGAGGCAAAGTTGCCGCTGGTGGCCGCCGTTCGCCGCTCTAATGCCTACGTAGGCCCGCCGGTGGTGGTTAGCTGGGCAGGGGCTGGCGTGAGGATCAGCAGCTCAGGTGGCTGTAATGGTGCGTAGGCGTTACAGGTGTCGCAGGAGGACCGGTGGTGCTGCAAATCCCCTTCCAGGCCTGGCCAGTACACCGTCTGCCTGGCCCTTCTGAGCATGGAGGCCAGGCCCTGGTGGCTTGCATGCAGGTTTGCTGGCACTTGATGGCACAGCTCCTCAGGGATAACCAAACGCACGTGCCCCTGGTCGTATACGTAGGTCACCAAGCCACGTGACACCGACAATCTATCCCTGACGCCGTAGAATGGCCGCAGGCATTCAATCTCCTGCGCTCTGTGGGGATGCCAGTCGCTTGCCAGCACTTTAGCCACCAACAACTGGTTTGTCGGGTCCTGCTGTGATGCCTGAAGGACCACTTCCTCATCCAGGGTGAGACACTCGTTGAAGTTCAGGACTGCCACGGTGGCTGCAGCCATCGCCCCTGCCAGTTCCTCCCCCTGCTCTTCATCCTGTCCATCGGGTGGCGTTTTGAGTGCAGGGTATCTCGAGAGGAAGTCGGCTGCACAATTCCTTTTACCGGGCAGGTAGCGGATAGTGAAGCGGTACTGAAGCGTCTTCTCCTTCAGGCGGAAGAGCCGCGGGTTCACTATATCCATGAGTGCTCGATCACCCAGAAACTTAACCAGGGGGCGGTGGTCAGTCACCAGGGTCAGGTTAGGGCAGCCCAACAAGAATAGGCGAGCCTTGCGGAGACACCAAGCCACGGCGAGCGCTTCGCCTTCCACAGGGGCGTATCCCGCCTCAGCAGCGGTGAAGTGACGGCTGCCACACAGCGCCAGGCGCCAGCCGGTCTTGCAGCAGAATGGTGCGTCCACAGATGAACAGCGGCAGTGCTGCTGGAGGATGACAAAGCCCAGTCCCAGCTTGCTCCAGTCAGTAATAACAGCAGTGGGCTTGGTGCGATCATAGTAAGCCAGCCCGTCCTTGGCCAACTGACATATCGTGGCCTTCGCCTGCTCGAGATCCTGCCGCAGCTGCTCATCCCAGTACACTTTCTTGCCGGTGGGCTTCTTGAGGAGGTTGCGGAACGGCTCCATAATGGGGTCTGTTGCAAGGAAGGGCGCCAGCTGGTTCACGAATCCGTACCAAGATCTCACGTCAGTGATGGAGGGGTGTTCTGGCATGGAGAAGCTCTTTATGGCAGCTAGACGATCATCTGCAGGCCTGTAGGTGACCCAATCGAGGTGGAAGCCAACGAACTCGGCCTCGCGACGGCAGAACTGAAACTTCTCTGGCTTGAGAGTGATGCCCTTCCTGGCGCACAGCTCAAGGAAGTCAAACGTGTGCCAGAACGCCTCCTCGATGCAGGTATCATAGAGCAGGGTGTCGTCAATACATTTGTGCTTCCGGGAGAAATCCTTGATGGCGTCATCGAATCTCTTCGTGTATGCATCTGTTGCCGAGCAATGCATGCCCCATGGGTGTTCTGCAGTACTGATAGCGACCCCACGGGGTAATGAAGGTTGTCAGGTGCCTGCATACTTCATCAAGCTCGATTTGGTGGAATCCCCAGTGAGCGTCCATCACCGTCTTGTAGGAGTGTGGGGGGATGTCGGACACCATGTCGAAGGGCGCCGGCGTGTGGTGTGTTTCACGGCGGCACCACGCATTTAGCTTCTGGAAGTCTACAGTCCTGCGCGGCTTGTCCGACTTTTTTGCCACCGCCACCATGCGCACACACCACTCCGTGGCCTCACCCGCGGGGACTGGGCGAATCACGCCTCTTTTAACATCATCGTCGAGCTGCTGCTTAACCTCAGCCCTCCAATGCTTGGGGACCGAAGCAGGGGTGTGGCAGACGTGAGACTGCGCGCCCTCCAGTAGGTGGATGTGATGCGGTGCGCCTTCCATGACAGGTAGTGGGTTCCTGTCAGTGTTGAATGCTGTCGACGAGAACTGCCTCAGCAACCATTCCTCTAGCCGCGGAACGTTCTCCTCCAGCGGCGGCAGCCGGGAACATCTTCGGTTATCTCCGCAGCAGCAACGGTCGGCGGTGTGTGTGGGAAGTCGCTGTGTACCAGCCCCAACTCCTTACAGGCGGTGCACGAGAGATAAAAGCGCTCCACGGACTTGACAAAGTGCACCTCCTGCAGTGTTGAACGCCCTGGGAGGCTGATGTGGCAGGGCGCCGCTCCAAGGCTGGCCAGCGGTATCTTGGCCAGGTCTCTGAGGCCAGCCCGACGCTGTAACAGCGCAGGCCGGAGACCGAGCGATGATATTAGGGCTGGGCCAGCCACGCACACCTGGGCCCCCGTGTCGGCCACCGCTGTGGTGGTACACGTCTGACCACCCACCTGCGGTGCTAATTGCACCTGCAGAAGTGGCTCTGGGGCGATACCGGCGGCGCCGACCGTCACACTGTTTACAGCCTTGCCAACCTCCCGCTTCCTGGAGCTCTTGCACCTCCACTTGAAATGCCCAGGCTTCCCGCATGCATCACAGGTGGCATGCTGAGCGGGGCAGGACGCTCTGTCGGGAGCATGCTTATACCCGCACCAGCGACACGACTTGTGGGTGTATATGGAATTGTGGCGCGAAGCGGCAACCACAAGCTGGCGGGAGGCGACGTCATCATCGCTGACGTCATCAGGCGTGACGTCAGCGCCCGCCATCTCACATTCGCACGAATTTTTCCCGCCGTGCATGGAGGTAGCGTCCCGCCGGGCCGCCTCAAACGAAACACAGAAGGCCCTAAGGCTCTCCCCAGCAAACACAAAGACGGAGGGCCTCCGGAGGCCCTCCGTATGTCTTATCGGCGGCCCGACGGAAGTGTACGACGTAGGGCCGCTGGGAATTGGCTCAGAGGCTCACCGGCGGGCCGCTCCCAGCGGCCCGCCGTAGGGCATATGACCATTTGCCGCTGTTATATTAACTGATTGAGGAATATTTATGGTTATACTTTCTAAGTATATTGCAGATATAGTAATGTTTTAAGGGGGGTTGCACAACCCATTAGCCGATTAATAGACTAATGAAATGGGCTGTTCAACACTTATAAAAAACATTACTATATAATGCAATATGCTTAGAAAATTTAACCAGAAATATTCCTGTGTCGTTATCCAGTAATACGATGAAAAGGAGATTGCTAGGATCATAATTGCTACGGACATTGTTTATTTCATAAGTACAAAAACATTTTGGTTAATATGGAGGAAAGTTTCACGTTCGTTTTCAGAGACACCAACTACTTTTTCTTGGCCTACAATAGGTGCTTGTTCTAATGGTGCTAGTTTTATTTTGCGCAAACCAAAAAAAAAAAAAAAAAAAAGTATATTTTGTGGTTAAGGTTAGGTTAGGTTTCTTTAAAACCTGTAAGGTTAGGTTAGGTTAGGTTAGGTTAGGTTTCATTAAAACATAAGGTTAGGTTAGGTTTCATTTATTTTTTTGGTTTGCGCAAAATAAAACTAGCACCATTAGAACAAGCACCTATTGTAGGCCAAGAAAAAGTAGTTGGTGTCTCTGAAAACGAACGTGAAAGTCTCCTCCATAATTACCAACATTTTCGTTATTGAGTTTACATGCTGGTGTACGTGGAACACTGAACGGCGTGAACAGCCATGTAGAAGGATATAGGTTGCGGCGAACAACATAACAACATCCACCCACTCGTGCTTTTTCCAACTAACTGATTATTTTCACTCAGACACAGCGCCAGGCGCCGTCAAGGAATTCCTAAAAAAACGTGTCGTACTGCAATTATTTATATTATTCAGTCTATTTCGATATAATGAAGGAGCGAAAACATGTTATAACTAAGTTCTCATTATGTTATCGACTGGTTAAGGGTGACAATTTAGGCCTTTTGTGGGTTTTTAACCCTTTGTAATGGCTATCGTACGTCTGGCGTTTAGTGCATTGATAACTGGAAAAGATTTCAAATAATATTCTATTCTAAATCATGATATTATTCATATGTTAACTCCATCATCTACATATTCCATATTAGGTGTACCGTTGAGTATTGATATGTGTTGATAATATGTTGGAAGTTATTGAAATAAGGGAAAATATGACCTTGTGTTATTCCGTAATAACTTCGCCGCGGTAATCAAGTGTGTATTTTTTATATGATACTAGCTACACACACAGACTAACTGATAACCTTTTCCATGTAAACTCCTTCCTATGTACGTATCTCATCTTATTTCTATGTATCTCGGGTGTTCTGATTAAGCTGGAAATATTTGAATAAAACTGATATATGATAATTTCCTATAAACTATTATAAAAACTTTTATAACAATTTTTAATAGCTTGAGCAGGCCTAATAATAGTGATGGTACCGATATTGAGATACTATGTATATTTCTGAGTTAATATATATATAATATGATATGAATATTTCCACTTACAAATACGTACCAGCGCCCAGCGGGCCTCGGAGGATTGACGTCAAGTTGCCGCTGCTTGTCACTACTGATGTAATACTACATCAAGATAATCATATAACTGTTGTTCAAAATGTTACAATAGAAAATTCAATTCTTGAAATTCTATACATAATTTTAACATAGTAAATATCCGTCTGAAAATACACCAGCGGCCTTCGGAGGGCTGACGGAGGTAATTTGGCCGGCGGCGGCCGCAGCTAGTACCCGCCGTGTACTGGACATACAAAGGCACTGCGAAAACGTACAAGCCCCTGGATAAATCGAAG
>JACEEZ010022843.1:0-62500 GCA_016584305.1 Chionoecetes opilio
TTCGTTTCTCTGAACCGCTGGCAGAGAACGGAAACACGGAGACTGAAGGGGTGACCTTTAGTCGCTACAACGCATCCTTGTCATTTGGTCATCCTTCCTCTGCACTGTTTCTAAAAAGGGGCTATATCCTTCCTGTAATAGGGGAGACCAAAACTGAACCGCATAGTCTAGGTGAGGCCTGACTAGAGCCAGATAAGCTTTAGAATAACTTCCGCACTTTAAACTTTTAACACTTCTGGTAATAAATTCCTAATATTCTATTAGATCTATTTTCTGGCCCCCAATACATGTTTCCTAGGTCGGAGGTTTGGGCTCACCCTCACTCCAAAGATCTTTTTCACCTTCTGATCTTTTCAGCGATACATTGCTTATGGTGTATCTATTACCAGGGTTTTTTCTTACCAACATTCATAAGGCTTGCATTTATAAATATTAAATTCATCTCCCATCTGAACTCCCCACTCGTTTAAGTTTATCTAAGTCTCCCTGCAATATGTTTACATCAGACTGTGATCCAATAATCTAACTAACTTAGTATCATCAGCAAATTTGCTGATATCCTGCTAATCCCACTATCCAAGTCGTTGATAAAAATCAAAAATAGTAATGGCCCCAAAACCGACCCTTGTGGAAACTCCACTTGTCCCCAGTCCCCATTCAGATTTAGAACCATTAATTGTAACCTTTGTTGCCTATTACTTAGCCAAGCTTTTGATCCAATGAAGAACCTTCCATCTATTCCATGAGCCCTAACCTTATTTAAGAATCGCTCGTTTGGTACTTTGTCCAAATGCCTTACTAAAGTCCAATATATTATTCATAATCCTTATCATTTTTCTGCCGTCTCATAAACGTTCCTATAAAAGCTCAATAATTGGTGAGACATGACCTACCCTTGGTAAATCCATGTTGTGAATCATTGATCAAACTATGTTATCTAAGTGCTCTCTAATGTTTTTTGCAATAATAGATTCCAATAATTTACCCACCACTGATGTTAAAACTTACGGGTCGATAATTTGACTTTTGTCCTTTTGTCTCCCTTCTTAAATATGGGAAACAACATTTCCTTGCCCCCACATAAAGGCACCTGCCTATCTCAACCGATTTCCTAAAATCGGTTATCTTACTTACTTACTTACAGCTAAAATCCTTACTTACTACTTACTTTTTTATAACCTGAACCTGACGAACATTTAAATGCCTTAATCCGCCACTGCACACACCCTGAACTACATAAATTATGCAAAAAACTGAAAATGCAATTATGGTCAAATAATGATGGTACTATAAGGTTTAAGCAAAAGTTGTCCTCCACCAACATCCACAGCCCCCACAAACACCACCATCACCATCAACCATCAACAATAATATTTAGTATAACAACAACAACAACAACACCCTACATTACCAGAGGAAAACGAGAGAGAGGAGAGAGAGGAGGGGAAGGAGAGAGTGAGAGAGAGAGAGGAGAGAGAGAGGAGAGAGAGGAGAGAGAGGAGAGAGAGAGAGAGAGAGAGAGGAGAGAGAGAGAAGAGAGAGAAAAGAGAAAGATAGAGAGAGGAGAGAGGAAAAAGAGAGAAAGAGAGGAGAGAGAGGGGGGAGAGATAAGAAAAATTTTTTCACCCTTCTAACATTTTGCAAGTCCCAAACTACAAGGTTTTTGACTATACAAAGCGCCGACGTCGGGACAACTAGGGGACCGAACCGCTGACCAAATCACGGGGGACGTCCCCTTTGCGAACTCAGTCTTCCCAACCTTGCCCCTGACGGGCGAGAAGAGAGAGAGAGAGAGAGGAGGGGAAGAAGAAAAAGAGATAAAAGAGAGAGGAGAGAGACCCTCCTTCTCTAGCTAGACCCCCTGCTATCTTTATTACCTTTAACTTTTTCCCCTTCCCTCCTTCCCCCCGCCCCACCCTGAAAAACCTGACCCTCGCCCTTCCCTCCATCCTTCCCTTTCCTCCTCCGCCGCCACCTGATATAGCCGACCCCCTCCCCCTTTTCCCTCCATCCTTCCTTCCCTTCCTCCCCGCCCCCCTGATTAACCTGCCCTCCTCCCCTTCCTCCACCCTTTCCCCTTTCCTTTTCCCCCGCCCACCCTGATAAAAACGTGCCCCTCGCCCCTTCCCCCCATCCTTCCCTCCTTTCCCCCCGCGCCACCCGATAAAACCTCCCCTACTCCCCCCCTTCCCGCCACGATTAGGGAGCTTTATTTTTTCCCCTCAGTGATTGGTTCGTCGGGTTACAGGTCAAGGAAGTTTACGAGCAAAGTGAGGGAAGTTCAATTTTAGGGGAGGAAGGGGGAACTGCAGGAGGAGAGGAGGGGAGGAGGGGGGGGAAAAGGGGGAGGAGGGGGGGGAGGAGAGGAGGGGAGGGGGGAGGAGGAGGAGGAGGAGGGGGAGGAGGGGATTTTTACATAGAAAAACGCCCCCAGGGGGGACCTTTTGGTCCAAAAAAGGTAACCGTCATACCCCCACACCCCATAAAACTACTTGTAGAAAACACTAAAAAATGATACCACCCCCAAAAGGGATAGGAACAGGAATTTCATAGGCAGAAGAAGGATATGAAAATCTAACTACAACTCCCAACCACTACAACTAAGTGGGGGGACTAATATAAATTCGCACTATAAAATCCCTTTTACTTTACAGTGCGCGTCAAGTCTGTTTTTAAATGTATTTATTGGCTGGCTCCGAAAACATTGCGGTATTTGGGTTCCATCGATTAAACGATCTAACTTGAAATTTTTTTACGGAGATGGGTGATGAAACTTTTGACCGTTTATTTTAAACCTTATTTCTTGTTGCATTGGGGTTGGGAAAGCTCGAATAGTTCTTTTGTTTAATGACATCAAACCCTTTTTAGGATCTTAAGGTTTCTATCAATCCCCACGGTTCTTCATCCTTTAAGGAAAACATTTTAAGTTTCCGCATTTCTCTTTTAAAGATTTTTTCGCAGAGATGGAATTTGTTTGGTGCTCTTCTTTCATGATTCCCATTTGGTTTGATCTTTTACGAAACAGGGCGCCCAGATTAAACGGCATATTCCAAGTGCGGCCAAAACCCGGGAAATGTAAAATTTGTGTCATTACTTTGGAGTTTTATGTTAAAGTTGCTTTTTAATAAACCCCAACATCATATTCCCTTTTTCGGATGGCAATGCGGAGGGTTTTCAGATCTTTAAATGATGATGACCCCAAAACCTTTTTCCTGCTGTACTTCTTTAACGTTTTATTTTTGCATTTGATAGTTTATTTGGGGTTTTCTTTGCCATATGCTTTTTTACTTTATCGGAATTAAATTTTTAATAGCCATTTATCACCCCCAATCTGATTTTTGTCGAGATCACTTTGTATATTTCGCATTTTCTTGTATATCCCCTTTACCCCCCTAACTTGGTGTCATCGGCAAATTTCGATTTTTAATAAAAAAGTCCGCGTCCAGATCTTTTGATATATATAAAAAAGAGAGGACCAAACCGACCCCCTGAGGCACCCCCAGAACATCTAAAAAACCGATCCTCGCCTTTTATTATTCCTTTTTGTTTACGTTTTGAAAGCCAATCGCAATCCATGAAAAATTGCTCTCCAAGCCATGTGCCCTAGTTTGGTAAACAGTCGCTTATGGGGAACTGTATGAAGTCTTTCTGAAAATCAAGGTATTTTACTCCGGGGAAAATTTAGGTCCCGTTGAAAAAAACATTAAAAAATCGAGTAGGTTTATTAAGCAGGATCTTTTTTTTCAAAATCCATGCGGGGATTTTGTATTGAGTTATTTTATGGGAAAAAGACACTTTTTTATCCCGAAATTTTTTCTCAATATTTTAACAATCACAGATTTAAACTAATTGGGCGATACTTACTTGCGGGTTTTACTCCCTTTCTTATATCGGGTCACATTGTATTTTCCCATACTAGACTTTTTTGTCCATTATGATTTTTTTGAGAAAAATTTTTTTAAGGGAGCAAAAAGTTGACTTTGCATTCGCGAAGAAATCGGGGCAAAATTTCGCCCCACCCCAGGTTTTTTGCTGGGTCAGTTTCTGAAAAAATTTTTGATATTCGTTACTGTTTCCCCCCTATTCCAATCTATCATTTTCGAGCCCCGCATCAGTTTACGGTTTGGTGGGAGCTTGTTTCTTTTAAAACCGCTTTAAAGTATTCATTGAGCACGAATGCCATTTCTTTTTATCATTACAAAGATATTATTTTTATCTTCAGTCCCCCAATATTGTTTTGACGTTTTTTTTTTACTCGAACGTATTGAAAGAACCTTTTTCGGGGTTTTGATTTGGTTTCCCTTTTGAAATTTTTTTTCTTCATACTCGCGCTTTTTAGTCTTTATAACCCTTTGCAACGATTTTTGACGTATTATTCTTAGAATCGAGTCCGCATTTGATCGCTTGTAAATTTTATACCTCGTCCCCTTACTGCCAAGTTTGTTGAATCTCATTAGTACCCAAACTGGGTTTGTTTTGTTATTTGACTTTTCCCTTTATATGGGAAAGTTTTCAACCCCGATGGAGTTTTAGTAAATCTTTACACATGTTTCGGCGTTATTACCTTTTGTGGGGTAAACCCAAATAAACTTCGCTTAGTACCCGCTGATTTTCGTAAATTTGCTTTTTTTAAAATTTGGGAACTAAAAACCCTTTTTTCTTGATGTTACATTGCTTTTTGCCAATTGATAACCCGTGATAGTTGCCAAATTTTCACCCATACGCAGTAATCAATCAGATCAGGTGGTAGTGAAAACAAAAATAGGATACATTATCCTTGTAGGTCACGGACCACCTCATTTAAAATTTCTTGTTTACCATATCAACAAACGCTACCTTCTTATCCAAAAATTATTCCAGTTTTTTACAGTATTAAAATCTCCAAATATAATTTTGCGTTAAATTTTGTTGAAAAAGACTTTTTTTCGTCTAGAGGGGCCTCGACTTCGCATTTGATTTGGGGAGGACGAATTTTTGTCCCCAAAATTTGCAATTTTCCGTTTAGCTTAAACTTTGCGTTTTGACTTCTAGCTCTTTTTTACTTTTTCTTTCGTTGCTGCAAATTACTTTATGTAAAAAATGCCCTCCCCCTGCTTTAGCGTACGACAAATTTCGGGTTTCTTAAGCCGGAATGGTATTCAGCTAATAAAAGTTATCTTTGTGTTGACCCAAATCTCAGGAATTAACGATTCGGGGTTCCAACAAACGTATTATTTTTTTGTTCGCTTTAAATAATGCTTTGGCGTATTGTAATTAATTTTATAATATTTTGGACTTTCTGAGGGTTTTTCGGGGGGGGCTGGGATCCCCTGTACCCGGCGCTTTATTAAAATTACTTTTATGTATTTTTCGGAAAAGGGAAAGTGACCCCGGTTGCTGGGGGTAAAAAAAGGGGTTTAAAGGGGATTGCTATCCGTCCGCTCTTTGTTTTTTTTATCGTAAAAGAAAAAATTTTTCATTTGCATTCCCAATCGTGCATGGGCCCCGGGGCTGAGTGGAGTCCGTTCCCCAAAAAAGGATGGAATCCTCAACCCGGTGGGGGCCCCGTAGAAATTTTCCCCGAGGAGGGGAAAGGAGGAGGAGGGGAGGAGGAGGAGGGAGGGGAGGAGGAGGAGGGGGGAGGGGGAAAGGGGAGGTGAGACGAGGGTCTGGTTTTCCTTTTAATTACCCTTTAAGTGCGGAATGTCTATAGAAAAAAAAAGATAGGTTGGATGTTTAATAAAAGGCAGCGCTCCTTTTTCTTCCCTCTCTTCTCTTCTCTTCTATCTCTCTCTCTTATTCCTCTCTCTCTTCTCTCTCCCCCTTTCTTCTTTCTCTCTCTCCCCTCTTCTCTATTTTTCCTCTCCCTCTCTCTCTTTCTTTCCCCTCTCATCCTTCCCCTCTCTCTCTCTCTCTCTCTCTCTCTTTCCCCCTCTTCTCTCTCCCCCTTTTTCTCTTTCCCTCTCTCTCTATTTCTTCTTCTCTCCTTCCTCCCCCCCTCTCTCTCTCTCTCTCTCTTCCCCTCTCCTCTCTCCTCTCTCTCTCCCCCTCTCTCTCCCTTTTCTCGCTCTCACTTTCCTCTAAAAAATCCGTTCCTTTTCCCCCCTGTTCCCCTTTTTTTTCCCCTCTTTTTCCTTCCCCCCACTCCCTTTTTATTTTCCCGTTCTCCTTCCCGCCTCCTTTTTCCTTTCTCTTCCTCTCTTTCTTTCCTCCCCCTTTTTCTTCTTCTTCCTCCTCTCCTCCCTTCTCTTTTTTCTTCCCAGAAATCATCTTTCTCCCTTTCCCTTTTCTTCCTCTCTCCCCTCTCCTCTTTTCTTCCTCCTCTTCTTTCTTTCCCCCCTCTCTTTTTCTTTTTTTCTTTCCCCCCCTTCTTTTCCTTTTTTTTTCTCTTTCCTCTTCCCCCATATTTCTTTCCCCCTATTTCTTCCTCTTCTTAAGTTTGGGAGGTTAAAAATCTGAAAAAAGACCGTTTTCCCCTTTTCTTTCTTCCCCTTTTTATTTTTAATTTTTTTGAGTACTTTGAATTTGTTCTTAATTTAAAAAATTTAAAAAAAAACCTGCTTTTTTGAGTTTTTTTTTACTTTTTTTTTTTTTTCCCTTTTTCCCATTCTCACACTAACATTAATTATTATCATTGTTGTTGTTGGTCTCTGGCTACTAAGAATTCATGACACTTGGCGCGCAGTTTTTTTATAGACTCCAAAGAAAAAGGGCGAGCAAACTTTCTCAACTCTTCCTGAATTTGCTTCATGACGAAAAAAGAGAAGAAGTTAAAAAAAACTAAAGAATTTTCCGGTGCAGTTAGATGAGAAGAAAGTAAGAAAACAAAACCTCGTAAATCAGAAAAGCCGAAAAGAAAATTTTAAGGCGTAAATTGGCAAAAAACCCCACACACACCAAACACACACACACACAAACCACACACACCCCCACACACACACAAAACCCCCACACAACACACACACACACACACACACACCCAAAACACACACACCACACACACAAACCAACACACACACAAACCACAACACCACAAACCCAACCAAACAACAAAAACACAACAACAACAAACAAACAAACAAACAAACAACAACAAACAACCCCCACACACACCCACACACCACACACACACACACACACCACCACACCACACCACACAAACACACAACAGAAACAAGCGTTTTAAAAGATACTCCACTACTTCTCCTTCCCTCTCCGCCACCTCCCTTCGTTCCCTCCCTTCTTCCTCTCCACATCTTCTCTCCACCCTTCCCATCTCCAATGGTGAGGCGGTGGCATAGTGGTTAGTGCATGCAAATGGCAAACTCGATGTTCTGAGTTCGATTCCGCCAGGTGCTAAAATATTTCTGCAATAGTCGAGTGGCCAAAGAATACCCACATGCTGCCCATTAACTCTACCTACGACGGCGAGTGCATCGGACGACACAGGGGGGCGGCATGAGCGCCACTATAAAATACAGGCGCCACTATAAAAAAAAAAAAAAAAAACCCCCTGCCTGCCCACCACGTCGGGGGCCCAAACCATACAGCTCCCAAAAAAACCCGCCGGGGGCCATCAGTCAAGGCTCTGAAAATTATACTGCAAAGGCACTTGGGGCGAAATGTACAAAAAAAAAAAAATAGAATAAAAAAAAAACCTCTCCCTTCCCCTCTTCTTCCCTCCCCTCCTCTTCCCCCCCCTCTCCTTTCCTTCTCCCCTCTTTTCCTCCCTCCTTAAAAAATAGCGGGAAAGGGTTCCCAAACAAAGGTATAAGCAGACGACAGACAGACGGGGCAAAAAAACAAAAAATCAGACAAACACATCAGGAAACATTCAGCCCAAACCTGGCCCTTTTGTTTGGAACGTCTTACCACCACTTTTGCTCCTCCCCTCCCCACGACTCCCCCCCCCCGTGCCCCCCCGGCCCCCCTCCCCCCCGACGCCCCGGACCCTTTTCCACCGCCCCTTTGCCCCGAGGGAGTAACTAAAAGGCGTAAACATTCCTCCACGCCTCCCACCTATATCTACCCCCCCTTACCGTTTCCCACATGTTTTTGGGGCCCTTCCCCTACCTCTCAACGCTTCCACCTCCCTCCCCACCTCTTTTCGCCCCCTCCACACACCCCTTTATCCCCTCCATCTCCCCCTCTACCCCCTCTCATCGCTTCCACCTCCCTCCCCCTACCCCCTCATCGCTTTCCCCCCCCCATCCACCCATATATACCCTCTCATCGCTTTTCCCCCCCCTCCACCTATCCCCCCATCGCTTCCCCCTCCCCCACCACCCTCTCATAGCTCCCCTCCCTCCCCACATCCCTTTCCTCGCCCCCCCACCCCCCCTTCACGCTTCCCCCTCCCTCCAACACCCCCTCCACCCCCCCCCCACACTCCTCCCCCCCCTACAGCTTGGTTGGGGAAAAGTGGGCGTTGAAGTAATTAAATGCATCGCTACTTCCTTTTTTTTAAAATTTTTCCCGTTTTTTTAAAAAGGCGTTAAAAAGCTGGGTTGTTATTAAATGGGATTAGACGTGCGTTGTTTAAATATGTACTTATTTATGAAAGGTAGCTAGTTTTAGTACGCGATTTTTCTCTCTCTATTATGGCTTTTGTTGCTGTTGTAATATATTGTAGTTATATGAAAGTAGTAGCTAGTTTCAGTACTACGCTTCTTCTCTCTCATGCTTTTACTGCTGGAAATATTCGTGTCTTGGAAAAAACAACGTTTCAAACAATTTTTGGTACGTTTTGCCACACAAGTAACTCGAAGCGTGGTGAATAAAGCTAATTTTGGGGGACACTGATGGATTTGGGGGCATAAACACAGCGACAAAAAACCCACAACGCTTACGTGACGACATTATTGATGCACTTTTTTTATGGAGGGCCTGTCCTAACTCTGCGTCAAGATCATCATTCACATCACACAACGTACAGGAGCAAATGTACTAGTATAAGTTTACAATCATCGTGGTCCCGTAGTAGTGGTAGTAGATGTAGTAGTAGTAGTATTATAAGTAGTAGTAGTCGTAATAGTAGATGTAGTAGTAGTAATAGTAGTAGTAGTAGTAGTAGCAGTAGTAGTAGTAGTTGTGGTAGTAGTAGTAGTAGTAGTAGTAGTAGTAGTAGTAGTAGTAGTAGTAGTAGTAGTAGTAGTAGTAGCTGTTGTTGTAGAAGTAGTAGTAGAAGTATGTATTATTTATATTAGTAGTAGTAGTTGTGGTGGTGGAAGTAGTAGTAGTAGTAGTAGTAGTAGTAGTAGTAGTAGTAGCTGTTGTTGTAGATGTAGTAGTAGAAGTATTAGTAG
This sequence comes from Chionoecetes opilio, assembly GCA_016584305.1. NCBI lineage: Eukaryota > Metazoa > Arthropoda > Malacostraca > Decapoda > Majidae > Chionoecetes > Chionoecetes opilio. The sequence goes on from JACEEZ010022843.1 coordinate 9,285, forward strand.
TAGTAGTAGTTGTGGTGGTGGAAGTAGTAAAAGTGGTGGTAGTAGTAGTAGTAGTGGTGGTGGTGGTAGTAGTAGTGGTGGTAGTAGTAGTAGTAGTGGTAGTAGTAGCAGTGGTGGTGGTAGTAGTAGTAGTAGTAGTAGTAGTAGTAGTAGTAGTAGTAGAAATAGATGTAGTAGTAGTATAGTAGTAGTAGTAGTAGTAGTAGTAGTAGTAGTAGTACCAGCAGCAGTAGTAGAAGTGGTATCTTTCACTTCATACAAATCAATATACCTGGTAAAAATTTCAGTATCAATATGTAATGATATGTTATGGTTCCCCCTTAAAATGTCTATTTTCTATTATTATTAAATGTGCTTATTATATATGTAATTATATTTGGTATTATTATTATGTGGTAATATTGATTTCTAGGTAATTCTAAGTTATGTAATTATAAGAATAATTGTTAATGATGAATTATCGCTGACGTGTCATGATGATGACGTATGGTGGCTGACGTGTCAGAAGGGTTCGTGACCGCTGAACCCATGGGGTAGGCAGACTGGTTTTGGACGTCGTGAAGTGAAGACCTCCTTCCTACGGTAGCCCCGTGTTACCAACACTTGAGTATTGTTCCACCTTTTATATATTATGTTCTTTTATAGGATTTGTGTAGAGCTCACACAACTGTACTGTTGTGTTAACTGTGTATACTATGTATTCCTGCTGGGTAGCAACTTAAAGTTAGCACTCTTAGGTTAAGTGGTGGTGGTTATGGTATGGTGTCTAGTTATAGTGACTATTTATAACAAATTAAATAAAATTGTTAAACCTGTATCACTTTGTGTATCTGTTTGCCTTGACCCCTAGTTAGTTTGTAATTATGGCATAACAGAATTGGGGGCCTGTCCGGGAATGGTCACTGCGATTGGTGATTGTGTTACGCGATGTGTGTCACCTGTGATTGGTGATTTGTGTTAAGTGACATTTGTTTGATTCACCTCCGAATGGTGATTGTGCACTGTGATTGTGCTACGTGACTTGTGCTTCACTAGCAACAATGCCTTTTGACTTGAGTAAGTTTATTGCTGAACCATCCGTTAATATTCTGACTGGGTCTGCTTTAAAAAAGGCCGAGTGGATCAAATTAGCTCTTCATTATAATGTTAATATTAAAAGTTCATGGAGAAAAGCAGAGATTAAAAGTGCAGTGATTAATGCCCTTGTTAACATGGAGGTACTGAGTACTGAAGCTTTGAATTTGTGTGATGAACCTGAATCAAGTGAAAGTATTCGAATGCTGGAAATTCAATTAGAGAGAAAAATTACAGGATCGAGAACGTGAACGAGAATTTCAGTTGACGTTGTTAGATAAGAAGATTCAATTAGATGGGGAAAAAAGGGAGGATTTTGATGTGACAAGAGTTACTAAATGGATTCCATCTTTTAACGAATATGATCCAGAAGAGTTTTTTCTTCAATTTGAACATGTTGCAAAAACACTTAGTTGGCCTGATCAATATTGTTGCAAAAACACTTAGTTGGCCTGATCAATATTGTTGCAAAAACACTTAGTTGGCCTGATCAATATTGGTCTGTTTTAGTTCAGACTTCACTAAAAGGGAAGGGTTTATCGACTTACCTATCACGTGAAAGTCATCAACAAAGTAATTATAAAACTATGAAAGGTTCAGTACTTCAGGCATATGAACTTATAGAAGAGTTTTATAGGGCAAAGTTTCGAAACAGCTTTAAAGAACCGAATCAAACATACATGGAGTATGGTCATTCCCTAACGAAACTAAAGAACAGATGGCTTGCTGCTGGTGATTTAACTACGTTTGAACAGTTGTGTGAGCTCATAGTACTGGAACAATACTTAAGGGGTGTACCTCAGGAAGTTAGGTTGTATTTGCTTGAAAAGGAAGTAAAGACATTAGATAAAGCTGCATCTCTTGCAGAAAATTATAGTCTCATTTGCAGAGCCCGAAAAAAGGGTTATGAAAAAACGGGTCCTATCCAAAACTAGTCTCAACGTTATAGTACGCCTGTAAGTAATGTTAGTAATCAGAATAAGAATGTTGCCTACTAGTACACATATGGTTTAAATATGCGAGGTGGTGCTGAAAAATATGACCTTTTTTGTAATTATTGTAAGAAGCCTGGGCACCACAAATTCAAATGTCCAAAGTTGGAAAACAGGATTCCGGGTAAAATTGAAGCTAGCTATATTGCTAATTGTGTATTCGACCCAACATATTTGCACAGATCCTTGGGCAACGAGATAGTTCCACATGTCACGGATCCTCAAGAATTGTTTCAGCCCTTTACGTTTGGTGGTTTCGTCTCAGTCGACAAGGATAGTACGCCTGTTCCAGTTACTATTTTGCGGGATACTGGAGCGTCTCATAGTGTTGTGGTAAGGGAGTCCATTCCTTTTATTGATGAAGTTTACACTGGTGAGCACGTGCTTTTGAGGAGAGTGGCTGGATCTACCACTGTACCCTTAGCAAGGCTCTATCTCAAGACTGATTTGCTTTCGCAGCCCGTTACAGTTGCCGTTCAAGATTCATTACCAGTAGATGGAGCTACTTTTCTATTGGGAAACTATGTTGCGGGTAGTCGGGTAGTACGTGATCCTATTGTGTGTTCCTCCCCATTAGATAAAGACCCTGTTGCTGAGGTTGAAAAGGAAATTCCAGGGCTGTTTCCTGCGTGTGCTGTTACACGTAACCAGGCCCGTGAAAATATGAACAAGGATTGTGGTGGTACTGCGGGTGGTAAGCTGGAAGATGATGAACTTGGTATATTGTTTGGTGATAGAAAAGTTTTCGAAGGAACCCAACCTGACCAATCAAATGTAGTTAATAAATATCAAAGTATTGATGTTAGTCTTGAGTCCAAGAATATGAGTGAATGTGTGGTGACTCGGGAAATGTTGATTGACGCTCAGAAATCAGATCCTACTCTGACTTCATTATTTCATAAGACCTTAGGCATGGATGAAATGGAAGAAGAGCCTGTGTTATTATGTGCAGTGTGGAATGCTTATGAGGAAGTTCAGACCTCCCGATGTACCGGCAGATGAACCCTGGTACGATGTGAGACAAATTGTGGTACCCGGCTGCTATCGTCCTATGGTGTTAAATTTGGCTCATGATCATATTGGAGGCCATTTAGGAGTAAAAAAGACAACAGATAAAGTGACAAGATATTTCTATTGGCCTGGAATTAAGTCTGATATCTCCAAATATTGCAGATCTTGTCATATATGCCAGATTGCCGGTAAACTCAACCAAGTGATTCTGCCAGCACCTTTGCACCCCATTCCTGCTGTGTCTGAACCTTTTTCTCAAATCATCATTGACTGTGTTGGTCCTCTCCCCAAAACTAGCAAAGGTAATCAGTTTATGTTAACTCATGTGTCGGTCCACACGTTATCCTGAGGCAGTCCCTCTTAGAAGCATAACTACCAGGACAATTATCCCTGTGTTACTCCGAATATTTACCCAGTTCGGTCTACCCACAGTAATCCAATCTGATCAGGGCAGCAATTTTACAGCCAATATATTCAAGCAAGTTATGTCTACTCTGGGAATAAAACAACACTTGTCATCTGCATATCACCCAGAGAGTCAAGGTGCCCTAGAGCGATGGCATCAAACCCTGAAATCCATGCTCACCAAGTACTGCGTTGAGACTGAAAAGGATTGGAATGAGGGTTTGCCACTAGTTCTATATGCTATACGGAGTACCCGACAAGAAAGCCTTGGATACTCACCAAACGAAATGTTGTTCGGTAGAGATGTACGTGGACCTTTACAACTATTACAGGAGAGTTGGATAGATGAAGACACAGAAGAACTGTGTGACTTATGTCAAGAAAGTGAGGGAGAGACTAAAACAGGTACACGCCTTTGCTAGGACCAACCTTTTGAATGCACAAAATCGAATGAAACTCCACTATGATGATAAATCTAGGGTGAGGGAGTTTGCAGAGGGAGATGAGGTGCTTTTACATTTACCAGACCATAAGTATCCTTTACAAGCCAAGTATCAAGGACCATTTTCAGTGCTACGCAAGGAGGGTGAACTAAACTATATTATTGCTACACCAGGACGTAGAAAGAAAATAAGATTAGTTCATATCAATCTACTGAAAGAATATACTGAGAGGGTACAGGATGTTACGAGCGAAGTGGTGAATGTTGTGGTCAATTCAGACAGTCAAACTAATGAAGTGATAGAAAATGATTTCACAATAAAGGTGGATGTTAAACTAAAAAACTCTGATGTATTAAGTTCACTGGATTCAAAGCTAGGTCATCTGGAAACATCTCAACAATTGCAATTAACTACCCTTGTGCACGAGTTTAATGATATATGTTCTGATGTTCGCAAACCAACTTCAGTTGTAGAGCATGATATTGTACTAGTTGATGGTGCTGCTCCTGTGAAGCAAGCTCCGTATCGTGTTTCTCCAGAAAAGGGGCAAATTATGAAAGATGAGATAGAATTTTTACTCAGTAATAATTTGGTTGAGCCTAGTAAGAGTGAGTGGGCGTCTCCTTGTGTTTTAATACCTAAGCCAGATGGATCAATGAGAATGTGTACCGACTATAGACGTGTAAATGCTTTGACGAAAGGAGATTGTTATCCTCTACCTAGGGTTGATGATATAATTGATTCTGTGGGCAATGCTGTCTTTATGACAAAAATTGATATGTTGCGCGGCTTCTATCAGGTACCTTTATCTGAGAGAGGTAAGATAATAAGTGCTTTCATTACTCCAAACGGACTTTATCAGTACAGAGTTATGCCTTTTAGCCTAAAAAATGCCCCAAGTACATATCAAAGATTAACATCTGGAGTAATAGGACTAGGAGTACACTGTTATATTGATGATCTTATTATACAGTCAAATGATTGGAAATCCCATATAGATACCCTTCAGGTTCTATTTGATAGGATAAGACAAGCTTCATTGACTATTAATTTAGTTAAAAGTGAGTTTGAGCATGCAACAATTCAGTTTCTTGGTCATAAAGTCGGTTGTGGAAAAGTTTCTCCTATATCAGCAAGGATTGAGGCCATTTGTAATATGTCTGCACCCAGAACTCGTAAGGATGTCCAACAGTTCTTAGGGATGGCCGGCTATTATAGAAAGTTCTGTCCTAACTTTGCAGAAGTAGTAAGTCCCCTGACTGATTTAGTTAGCCCGAAAAGAACTATGAGGTGGGATGAAAGGTGTCAACATTCTTTTGATAAAATTAAATCTTTGTTAATGTGTAGCCCTGTACTGCAAGGACCCAATTTTAGCAAACCTTTTGTACTACACGTTGATGCTAGTGATATTGCAGCTGGAGCAGTCTTGATGCAGGAAGACAAAGACTGTGTTTTACATCCAGTTACCTATGTCAGTAAAATTTAAAACTCATCAAAAGAACTACTCTACCATAGAAAAGGAAGCTTTATCCTTATTGCTGGCTTTGGAGAAATTTGATGTATATTTAGGGGGTACTGGTAGTAAAATAACGGTTTACAGTGATCATAATCCTCTAACATTTGTGACTAAAATGAAAAACAAAAACCAACGGTTAACCAGGTGGTGTTTGATATTGCAGCCCTATAATTTAGAAATCAGACATATCAAAGAGCGTGATAACCTAATTGCAGACGCCTTATCGCGACCACTTTCATAGCTTCTGGTTAGTGTAAAAACACTAAAAGTTGTGTTTTTATCTTAAGGGGAGGGGTGTTATGGTATGTTATGGTTCCCCCTTAAAATGTCTATTTTCTATTATTATTAAATGTGTTTTATTATATATGTAATTATATTTGGTATTATTATTATGTGGTAATATTGATTTCTAGGTAATTCTAAGTTATGTAATTATAAGAATAATTGTTAATGATGAATTATCACTGACGTGTCATGATGATGACGTATGGTGGCTGACGTGTCAGAAGGGTTCGTGACCGCTGAACCCATGGGGTAGGCAGACTGGTTTTGGACGTCGTGAAGTGAAGACCTCCTTCCTGCGGTAACCCCGTGTTATCAACACTTGAGTATTGTTCCACCTTTTATATATTATGTTATTTTATAGGATTTGTGTAGAGCTCACACAACTGTACTGTTGTGTTAACTGTGTATACTATGTATTCCTGCTGGGTAGCAACTTAAAGTTAGCACTCTTAGGTTAAGTGGTGGTGGTTATGGTATGGTGTCTAGTTATAGTGACTATTTATAAAAAATTAAATAACTTTGTTAAACCTGGATCACTTTGTGTTTGTATGCCTTGACCCCTAGTTAGTTTGTAATTATGGCATAACACAATGTAAGAAAAGAAAGATAAGTGACCTTGTCGTGTGCAGGTGTTTCCGTCCCTAACACAGGTACTACTACTACCTACCATGAATAATACATATACAATACATCTCAGAGAGAGAGAGAGAGGAGTATTGTATCCTTGGGTAAGACCTACACCTGGGCGACCTAATGTGACCCTTTCTTATGAACATCAAATGGATCGCACCTAATAATACACAAGACACGTAGCCTTTTTTGTACGCGTTCATACCCCTTGTCGAGAACATCGTTGACTCATCAGTCAAACCGTCGTTTAAACCCCCGATGGATGACGTAAAAATTAAAGGTGTTTTTTACCTTTAAATATTTGTAATTTTTAATTGGGTAAAAACAAAAAAATTAAAAAAAAAAAAAAAATTTTAAAAAATTAAAAAAACCAACTTAAAAAAAAAAAAAAAAACACCCAAAAACCACCAAAAAAAAACCCAAAAAAAAACCCCACCAAAAAAAAACCCCCCCAAAAAAAACCCCATCAAAACAACCACCAAAAAAAAAAAAAAACAAAAAACCAACAAACAAACAACAAAAAAACCCAAAAAAACAAAAAAAAAACACCAAAAACCAAAAACCAAAAAAAAAAAAAAACCCAAACCACAAAAAAAAAAAACCCCAAAAACAAACACAAAAAAAAAAAAAAAACCCCAAAAAAAAAAACCCCAAACAAAAAAAAAACAACAAAAAAAAAAAACCCCAACAAAACACCAAAAAAAAAAACAACCAAAAACCCCACCAAACCCAAAACACAAAAAACCAAATCAAAAACCAAAACCAACCCCAACCCTTCCCAAAAACAAACACAACAAAAAACCCCCTTTAGTTTCGCGTCCCCACTAATTATTCAGGGGCACGCCCCTTTCCCAAAGCCGTTTTTATGTAAAACCCTTGCGCCGGAGATTGATGACGTCACGGACGTAGTCTGTACGGGGCCCACTAAAGATGAAAAAGTTTAAAACCTACCAAATTTATATTTTTAAATCATCAGTTAAAAGAAAATTTTGGGTTCTTTGGAAAAATTTTTGATCTATAATATTACAAAAAAAACCCTAAAAAACCCTAAAAAAAAATGCCATTAAGGACTCAAGAAATATGGATGAATTTAAAAAACTCTTCCCCCTTTTAATTTTTTTCCCTAAAACTTTTTACGGGGGAAAAAATAATAGAAGGGGAATTTTTATTTTAGCTTTCCATTGCTTATTTTTTGTTTTCTGATAAAATAAAATTAGCCCCTGCAAAAATTAGGTTAACTAAAAAACCTTACATCATGAAATGGGGAAATTTTTCAAATTTAATTTTATTTTTAACAGTAAAAAAGGGATATATTTTTTAAACCCTTCAAAAAGTTTTTTTCTATAATTTTTATCAAATAAAAAACCGAAAAACGGGACTAAAAAAAAAGCCTTTTATGAGATTTTAAAAAATTTAGCATGAGTTTTAAAACTTTTCGCCTTTTTAATTTTTGGCTAAAAAACTTTTTCCCAGGGGGAAATTTATAAATTTGAAGGGGAATTTACTTAGTTTTCCCATTGCTTATTTCGTTTTCTGTTTTAAATGAATTAAAACCATGAAAAATTAGCTTTAAACTAACTAAAAAGATCAGAATCGGAAAATTTTTTCCCGATTGATGAGAATTTTTTTAAAGTTAAGGGAAATTTATGCTGGTTCAAATTCATTTATCAGAAAACAAAATATAGCAAGGGAAAGCTAACTAAATTCCGCTTTTTTGGGATTTCTCCTTTGAAAAATTTTTTCCCGGGGAAAAATTTAAAATGCGAAGTTTTTTAATTTCATGTATAATTCTTGAGTCTCAAAAGGGCTTTTTTCTTTGTGTTTTTTAGGGTTTTTTAAATTTTGATAATATTATAGAAAAAAACTTTTCCAAAGATAACAGTATATTTTTTTAACTGAAAAAACCATATATTGGGATAGGAAATTACCCGTTTTCATGTTTGGTTTTTATTTATTTAAACGCAAATTTTTTATGCATGCTGCTAATTCTTTTTCCCCCGAAAACGAAATAAAATAAATGGAAAGCAAATTTTAAATTTCCCCCTTCATTGTTTTCCCCTTTGTAAAATTTTTTTGAGAAAAATTATTAAATGGCGAAGATTTTAACAATGGGTGAAAGGTGGGTGCAATGAGGCCGACCGCCCGTACATCCTCACTCGCTGAAAGCTCGGCTCCTACTGATTTTGGGAGCAGACTCTGCTCGACGTAACGCCATCCCGCTACCCCCGGGACGCAGATTTTTACATAAGAAGGCTTTGCCCTTCTCTCGCGGGTCAGGTCGGGTGAGTTTAAATTCCGGGGTTTCACAACAGATGAGGGGTCGTCTTTTTAAAATTTTCCTGTTTGATGCGATGCTGTGTGAAGGCCCTGGCAGGGATGGCGATGGATTTAAAAATGTACAAGGTTGAAGTTTTGGGTGTTGTGGGGGGTTTTGGGGGACGTATGGTTTTATTTGGGGGTTGGGTGGATTTGGGTGGGTGGAGGATGGATGGATGGATGGATGGGTGGATGGATAGGGTTTTGGAAAGGGGTGAATGAAAGGGGGATGAATGAACGGAAAGGTGGATGGATGGGTGAAAGGAAGGGGGGTGATTGGGGACCAGGGGAAAGTATGCCACTTTATTTATTGTGCTCTCTTTAGCCTAACTGCCCCTTTTGTTTGGCACTCAACGCGGGGATTAGGTTGTCAGGCTTTTTTGGGTTTTTGTTGTTAGTGGGATTAATTTTAAAGGGTTTGGGATTGAAGGGAAAGTTGTAAAATTTGGGGGCGTCACGGAAAGGGGGATAGTTAAGGTTTTTAGTCGCGGTTTGGTGATTAATTTTGGTTTGGGAAAAAAAAAAAAACAGAAAAGACAATTATAGGGTTTTTTTTTTAAAAACCCCCCCTTGGGGTTGTGTTCAAGGTGACAAAGACTCCCTTTTACTACTAATACACTAATACTACTACTACTACTACTAAATACTACTATTATTTCTGTACGGTACTTCTAAAAAAAATTTTTAAATTTTTTGAAACCCTCACTAAAAAAGACTATCCATAAATTTCACCTCTATCCACACCCCTTTCCCATCCTTTACCACCCCAAAAACCCCCTTGGACACATAACATAAATAAAAAAAATTTTAAACCGCCATCCCGGGAGCCTCCCCAAAGGGACGCCCCACATCAGCCGCAGATAAAAGGGGGTATTTTAAAAGAAAAGGGGGTTTATAAAAGGGAGTTATTAAATAGAAAGGGGGTTTATAAAAGGGGAAAATAAATTAAAAAGGGAAAAGGGGGGGTTTATAAAAGGGGAGTTTTTTAATAGAAAGGGGGGTTTTAAAAGGGGGGTTATTTAAAAGAAAAAGGGGGTTTTTAAAAGGGGGTTATTAATGGGCGGGGGTTTTAAAAAGGGGTTATTTATAGAAAGGGGGTTCATAAAAGGGGAGTTATTTTAATTTGAAAGGGGGTTTATAAAAGGGGGGGTTTTTTAAAAGGAAAAAGGGGGGTTTTAAAAGGGGTTTTTAATTTGAAAAGGGGGTTTTAAAAAGGGGGGATTAATAGAAAGGGGGGTTATAAAGGGGAGTTTTAAAAGAAAGGGGGTTTTATAAAAAGGGGGGTTATTAAAAGAAAGGGGGTTCCCTAAAAGGGGGGTTTTTAATAGAAAAGGGGGGGTTTATAAAAGGGTTTTTTAAAAGAAAGGGGTTCATAAAAGGGGGGTTTTAATAGAAAGGGGGTTCATAAAAAGGGGGTTTTTAAAAAGAAAAGGGGGGCATAAAAGGGGAGTTAAATTTAAAAGAAAGGGGGGTTTTTTTTAAAAAAAGGGGGGATTTAAAAAGAAAGGGGGTTTTATAAATGGGAGTTATTTAAAAGAAAAGGGGGGTTTATAAAAACGGTTTTAATAGGGAAAGGGGGTTTTTAAAAAGGAGTTTTTTAATAAAAAGGGGGGTCAAAAAAAGGGGGGTTATTTAAAAGAAAGGGGGTTATAAAAGGGGAGTATTAATAGAAAGGGGGTTTATAAAAAAGGGGAGTTTTTTAATAGAAAGGGGGGTTTTAAAAGGGGGGTTTTTTTAATTTGAAAAAGGGGTTCATAAAAGGGGGTTTTTTAAAAGAAAAGGGGGGGGTTTCCCAAAAAAAAAAAGGGGGGGGGGGGTTTTTTTTTTAATAGAAAGGGGGGTTTATAAAAGGGGGTTATTAATAGAAAGGGGTTCATAAAAGGGGATTTTTTTAATAGAAAGGGGGTTCATAAAAGGGGGTTTTTAAAAAGAAAGGGGGTTTAAAAAGGGGGTTTTTAATAGAAAGGGGGGGGTTTATAAAAAAGGGGGTTTTTAATGAAAGGGGGGGTTTTAAAAAGGGGGGTTATTAATAGAAAAAGGGGGGGTTCCCTAAAAGGGGAGTTATTTAAAAAAAAGGGGGGGTTTATAAAAGGGGGGTTATTAATAGAAAAGGGGGGTTTATAAAAGGGGTTTTTAATAGAAAGGGGGGGGTTTATAAAAAAAGGGGGGTTTTTTAAAAGAAAAGGGGGTTTTATAAAAGGGGTTTTTTAAAAGAAAGGGGGTTTATAAAAGGGGGTTTTTTAATAGAAAGGGGGTTCCAAAGGGGGTTTTTAAAAAGGGGGGTTTACCAAAAGGGGGGGTTTTTAATAGAAAAAGGGGGGTTTATAAAAGGGGGTTTTTATAGAAAGGGGGGTTTATAAAAAGGGGGGTTATTGGAAAAAAGGAAAGTTGGGGGTAAACATGGGAAACACCACATATCAAAAAGAATTTAAATTTTTATAAATGATCTTTTACCCAAATGTGGCCCAAAATTATACATTATAGTGTCAAATGGAGGGCGGATTTGGGGGGAGCCAAGGGGCAAGAGGGAAAATTTAAATTTGGGGGGGGGCAGATTTTTTTTTGTGATCGTTGTTCCCTTTTGGATGGATGGGGGGATGGTGGATGGATTTTAAAGAATAAAAGTTGATGTATTAATGAAAAGAATGGATGGAGAATGACGGAGAATGAACAAGAATCAAAAGAAGGTTTTAAAAGAATGAAAAGGATAGGCAAAACAAAAAGGGTTAAAAAAAAAGGAAATAAAATAAATGTTGACTAAACAGAGGCTAAAAGATGATTTTAGACAAAAAACGTATTTAATTTGGGTTTGTTTTTATATGTAATTGGGTTTTTTTTTTTCCTTCTCTCCTTTTCTCTCCTCTTTTCCCCCCTCTCTCTCTCTCTTTTCTCTCTCTCTCTCTCTCTCTTCTTCCCCCTCTCTCGTTTTCTCTCTCTCTCTCTTTTCTCTCCTCTCTCTCCTCCCCCTCTCCCCTTTTCCTCTCCCTCTCAATCAATTTTAATTTAATTCAAGTAGCTTATTAGCCCCTATAAAAATACAAAAATTTTATCATATATACATGGTATATAAACTGCGGGCCCGTTAAAAGAAACAATTTTGAAAAGGCCCCTTGTATTTTATAGCTATTTAAAAAGCCTTCAAAGGGCAAAAATAAATTTTCGTATTAAAATTTCGCATAACCCTTTTTTTTCGATATTTTTTCATAGACATACATACCTAAACATATCAAGACTTACAAACATACAAACCAAACAGAAACTCACTCATAATATCTTAATAAAAAAAAATACATCTACAGAAGAAAAAAAAATACTACTACTCTCTCTCTCTCTCTCTCTCTCTCTCTTCCCCTTTCGTCCCTTTTTAAAACCGTCAGTACCACACAACAAAACAGGCAAACTTGTAGAATGACCCACTTACACACACACACACACACACACACACACAGTCACACACACACACACACACACACACACACACACACCACACACACACACACAATCACTCTGCCTCTCATTTTTCTCGGGCGGGGATTCCCCTTCAAAGGATTCATAACCTTGATTGTGGCGGGCCCAAAAAAAAGGGCCGAAAAAAGGGTGGAATTACCACTTCAAATTTTAAAACTTTCCGGCTCGCATCTTTGCCGCACCTGACCCTCTTTACGGCGCCGCTAATGGCTGGCAGATGACCCTACCTGACCCTAAAGGCACTAATGGCTGGCAGATGACCCTACCTGACCCTAAAGGCACTAATGGCTGGCAGATGACCCTACCTGACCCTAAAGCCACTAATGGTTGGCAGATGACCCTACCTGACCCTAAAGGCACTAATGGTTGGCAGATGACCCTACCTGACCCTAAAGGCACTAATGGTTGGCAGATGACCCTACCTGACCCTAAAGGCACTAATGGTTGGCAGATGACCCTACCTGACCCTAAAGGCACTAATGGCTGGCAGATAACAGCTATACCTAGACCTGACGCTTAGACCTGACCCTAAACGCACTAATGGAATAATACTGCGAGAAAAATAAAGTTTAAGTGGTTGACATTTGTTCTATGCTCAGTTCATTAGCGGCTAAGTTCTATGTTTTACAGCACCAATAATGGCTATGAGATGACTACTACCTGACGCTAACCCACAAATACAATAATACTTTAAGAAAAATAATAACGTAGAATAATACTGTAAGAAAAATATACTAATAGAATGATACTGCAAGAAGAATAAAGTACAAACATAACAATACTGTAAGAAAAATAAAGTTTAGGCACAAATATCTATAGAATGATACTGTAAGAAAAATAAAGTTTGATTGGTTGAACAAAAATGCATGTTCAGTTCATTAGCGGCTAAATACTGGGTGGGAAAAATGCACAAATAGTTAAAATTGTGACAGTATTTTCTGACCTGTGGATGAACGTAAATTCAGTAATAAAACTGGATTACAACGAGAAAAAGGATATTTTTGAATAACAGAATTGCATTACATTATTTGTTGTTGTTGTTGCGCAATTAGCATTTGAAAATAAGGTCAGTTTTAATTTTCAAACCACCACGGAATTTCTGGCGCGTCGTATATTTTTGTGGTGATTCAGGTTGTGATTTGTTTCATCCTACTTTTCATTTCCGTCGTAAAAGCCTCGTTTGCAAGATATTACCACGCCCTTAAAACACGCTAAAAATTAGCTTGACGGCCATCAAAACCACAATGGAAATAAACGTAAAATCATAATTGTAGTGGCGGTGGTGACGGGATTCCTGCAGTGTTGCCAACGAGGCGCTGTGACGAGATTCCTGCAGTGTTGCCAACGATACGCTGTGACGGGATTCCAGCAGTGTTGCCAACGATGCGCTGTGACGGGATTCCAGTAGTGTTGCCAACGAGGCGCTGTGACGGGATTCCAGCAGTGTTGCCAACGAGGCGCTGTGACGGGATTCCAGCAGCGTTGCCAACGAGGTGCTGTGACGGGATTCCAGCAGTGTTGCCAACGAGGCGCTGTGACGGGATTCCAGCAGCGTTGCCAACAAGGCGCTGTGACGGGATTCCAGCAGTGTTGCCAACGAGGCGCTGTGACGGGATTCCAGCAGCGTTGCCAACGAGGCGCTGTGACGGGATTCCAGCAGCGTTGCCAACGAGGCGCTGTGACGGGATTCCAGCAGTGTTGCCAACGAGGCGCTGTGACGGGATTCCAGCAGCGTTGCCAACGGGCGCTGTGACGGGATTTCCAGCAGCGTTGCCAACGAGGCGCTGCGACGGGATTCCAGCAGCGTTGCCAACGAGGCGCTGTGACGGGATTCCAGCAGCGTTGCCAACGAGGCGCTGTGACGGGATTCCGCAGTGTTGCCAACGAGGCGCTGTGACGGGATTCCAGCAGTGTTGCCAACGAGACGCTGTGCCGGGATTCCAGCAGTGTTGCCAACGAGGCGCTGTGACGGGATTCCAGCAGCGTTGCCAACGAGGTGCTGTGACGGGATTCCAGCAGTGTTGCCAACGAGGCATGTGACGGGATTCCAGCAGTGTTGCCAACGAGCGCTGTGACGGGATTCCAGCAGTGTTGCCAACGAGCATGTGACGGGATTCCAGCAGTGTTGCCAACGAGGCGCTGTGACTGGATTCCAGCAGTGTTGCCACGAGGCGCTGTGACGGGATTCCAGTAGTGTTGCCAACGGGGCGCTGTGACGGGATTCCAGCAGTGTTGCCAACGAGGCGCTGTGACGGGATTCCAGCAGTGTTGCCAACGAGGCGCTGTGACGGGATTCCAGTAGTGTTGCCAACGGGGCGCTGTGACGGGATTCCAGCAGTGTTGCCAACGAGGCGCTGTGACGGGATTCCAGCAGTGTTGCCAACGATGCGCTGTGACGGGATTCCAGCAGTGTTGCCAACGAGGCGCTGTGACGGGGATTCCAGCAGAGCTGCCAACGAGGCGCTACATGTAATGACATTGTACAGGCTAATATTTGGTAACATCCTTTATTTCATACATCATCATACATTTCATCTTGTTAGTCAATCACCAACTTTAAAAAGAAAAGTTGAAAATTAGCAACGAAATCATGCGGGGCTACATTAGACTAAAAATGAAATACGTGCAAATATCTGCCAATACTGTTTTTGCTAAATATGTCCACTGCCATTCGCGAAATTTTGATGAGATGAAGCGTGCAATCTCTTATGGCCACGCAAAATCTCCTCGTGCTTTACGCAATACCTGATGAGCCTCCCCTCTCCACGACCCTGCACTGCGGCTCACTAACCTAACCTGACTTAACACCATGGCTGGAAGGATGCCCCCCCCCAGCGGCTTCCCCACCCAACAACACCCCACGCCCCCCCCACTCGAAACCCCCTCCCCGCCACCCCACTCGACAACACCCCCGCCACCCCACTCGATAACACCCCCCGCCTCCCCATTCGACAACCCCCCACCTCCCCACTCGACAACCCCCCCCATCTTCCCACTCGACAACACACCCCGCCACCCCACTCGACAACCCCCCCGCCCCCCCATTCGACAACCCCCCCGCCCCCCCATTCGACAACCCCACGCCCCCCATTCGACAACCCCCCCCCTCCCCATTCGACAACCCCCCCCACCTCCCCACTCGACAACCCCCCCCCCTCCCCACTCGACAACACTCCCCGCCACCCCACTCGACAACACCCCCGCCTCCCCATTCGACAACCCCCCCACCTCCCCACTCGACAACCCCCCCCACCTCCCCACTCGACAATACCCCCCGCCACCCCACTCAACAACCCCCCCGCCCCCCCATTCGACAAACCCCCGCCCTCCCATTCGACAACCCCCCGCCTCCCCTATTTTGACAACCCCCCCATCTCCCCACTCGACAACACCCCCCCACCCTCCCCACTCGACAACCCCCCCCACCTCCCCATTCGACAAACCTCCCGCCCCCCCATTCGACAACACACACCCCGCCCCCCCACTCGACAACACCCCTCGCACCCCCACTCGACAACCCCCCCGCTCCCCCACTCGACAACACCCCCCGTCTCCCCACTCGACAACACTCCCGCCTCCCCACTCGACACACCCCCAACTCCCCACTCGACAACCCCCACACCTCCCCACTCGACAACCCCCCCCGCCCCCCATTCGACAACACCCCCCGCCACCCCACTCGACAACACCCCCGCCCCCCCATTCGACAACACCCCCCGCCCCCCCACTCGACAACCCCCCCGCCTCACCACTCGACAACACCCCCCGCCTCCCCACTCGACAACACCCCACCTCCCCACTCGACAACCCCACCACCTCCCCACTCGACAACACCCCCCGTCTCCCCACTCGACAACACCCCCGCCTCCCCACTCGCCAAACACCCACCTCCCCCCGCCACCCCCACTCGACCACTCTAATAACCAGGTCAGGTCTAATAACCTCCTATCACTCCCACCCTCCATGCGATGCAGTAACTTTACACATTAACTGCCCGTCAGGGTGGCAAGGTTGGTAGAGACGTGAGTTCGCAATGTGCAGCGTCCCTGTGCATTCGGTCAGCGGTTCGAGTCCGCCTAGTTCGTGCTGACGTGGCGGCGCTTTGTATAGTCAATAAACTTGTAGTTGGTACTTGCAGTGTCTAGATAGGATGAAAATCTTATCCTATCTTATCCTACACATTAACACACAGGGGGGGGGGGTTAATGGTGGTGGTGGTCGTCCATCGGCTACAGCACCGTGAGGACCTGTCTTGCCTTTACACACGCACGAGGAAGCTTGGTGTCCGGGCAATGACCTTCAGACGGGAGGACAGTGGACGCCGCGACAACCTAGAAACTAGAGAGCAATTACGTCGTCGTTAGAGGTCCTTAATGAATTTGCAATTATATTAGCATCCACCCCACGCCACGGCCCACTTCCTACTGATTACTGACCAGGAAGCAAATATTAGACCACCCGAAACTGCCTGACCGAAAATTCACAACTCATTGAGCCTATGAATCTGTGATCATTGTTGCGCCATGAAACCATATTAAATAAATTAAGAACACGGAAATACTTTTAGTCAATCACCAACTTTGAAAAGAAATGTTGAAAATCAGCAACGAAATCATGCGTAGTTACTTTAGTCTAAAAAATAAATACTTGTGAATATATTGCCAGTACTGTTTTTGCTAAATGTATACTAAATCAGAGGCATAACTTTAACGTACAGCAGTGTATATATTGCCCACATGTATATTATCTTTGCTCTGCTTTAGTATTTAAGTTCATTTACTCATGTATGTACATTATGTTGTTGTTTTCTTTTTACTGTATGCCTCCATGTGAAAATAAAATTATTATTATTAATATTAGTGTTATCTAACGTTGGTTGGCACCACTGCAGCAGCCCAGTTGTTAGCTTTGAGCCGCCCTGGGTACATTACGTTCTTTCAAATCATTATGAGCAAATTCAAATCATTATTTATTTTATATATTTTCAATCTCATTACAAGTAAAAATTAATCGTTTCATATTCCCCCGACCCAACAACCCAAATTTCCACGGGTCCCCCTAGATCTGTGTGTGTGTGTGTGTGCGTGTGCGTGTGCGTGTGCGTGTGCGTGTGCGTGTGCGTGTGCGTGTGCGTGTTGGGGGGGGGGGGGGGGGTACGTAGACCTCAACTAGGAAACCCGTCTTTTGCGAATTACATGTTTGCGACGGAAATGCTGCAGAGAAAACGCCCATATACTTAATTACTCAAAATCTACCCTTAATCTACTAAAAAAACTACCCTCTAAAACCCTTAAACTAATCTACCCATAATTATAAAAACATAAGGCGCGCCAGAAATTCCTTGGTTGGGTATAAACACTATTTGTCTTTAAGAGGGAATGTAGACGATTTGGAGCCACGTCACATCGATCACATGAAGCCCATTGCCAGCACTGACACCAACAGATCATCAACATCAGCAGCAGCATCACTACCAGTCACTACATACCAAAGGCGTGGGTGGGGTGAGGGGAGGGGAAGGGGGCGAGAGACGGTCAGGGATTGATGAAAACAACAATCAACATCACAAACACAAACAAAAATAACAATAATAGCAGCAGGGTGTTTTTTGTTTTTGTTTTGTTTTTGTTTTTAGTCAGTCCTTTGAGAAAAAAAAAAAAAATGAATATAAATAAAATAAATAAAAAACTGGGTCATGCAGCAAATACGTGGAACTTTTAACGCGTAACAACAGCACAGGAACGGAACATCCCCGGCACGGGTGAGGAACACGAAAGAACACAAAACATGATAAAGCATGTAACAACGTCCCCTCTTTTATTCCTGTAGATTGCTCCTTTTCTTTCACCTCCTCCCCCTCTGATGGCGGTGGTGGTATTCTTGGTTTTGAACTCATCTCTCTCTCTCTCTCTCTCTCTCTCTCTCTCTCTTCTCTCTCTTCTCCCCTCTCTCTCTCTCTCTCTCTCCTCTCTCTCTCTCTCTCTTCTCTCTCCTCTCTCTCTCTCCTCTCTCTCTCTCTCTCTCTCTCTCTCTCTCTCTCTCTCTCACACAACACAACACAACACACCTCACACAAACTCTTGCACTTCACCACCAACACACTTTCTGATTCACTCTTCCCACCTCTTGTTCTCTGCTCTTCCCCCACGCACCCGCAGCGGCAGGGCGGGGGTGGCTTCCTCGGGGTAACACAAACACACACAAACACAACCTCAGTATCCTGTAGGAGAGATGGACGAGGATGCGGAAGCGGCGACGCAACACACACGCCCACACTCGGGGCTTCACACAGGCACACTGACGTGACGCCGTCGCGCGACGCTTGTGGGGTTCCCGGAGTCTCGGTTCTCATGCTTTTCCACCAGGCCATTCCAGACTACCAGACCCGGCCAGATATCTCTCTCTCTCTCTCTCTCTCTCTCTTCTCCTCCTCCATCTCTCTCTCTCTGTTCCTTCTCCTCATCTCTCTCTCTCTTCCTCGTCCTCTCATCCTCTCTCTCTCTCTCTCTCTCTCTCTGTCTGTCTGTCTGTCTGTCTCATTCTCTCACTCACTCTGTCTGTCTGTCTGTCTGTCTCATTCTCTCACTCACTCTGTCTGTCTGTCTGTCTGTCTCATTCTCTCACCCATTTTTTCTCCTATTCTCTCTCTCTCTCTCTTCTACCCGTCAGAGTGGCTCGGTTGGTAGAGCCTTTGCGGGCTTTTTCGCGTGGGCAAAGCGGGTCCCCCCCCCCCTGCCGCAATTCCCGTCCCAGCGGTTTTTCGAGGCCCACCCAGGGTTTTTTTTTTTTCCGTCCCCTGGCGTGGGTGGCGGCTTTTTTGTATTAGTCAATAACCTTTGTGTGAAAGTTTTGGTACTTGCCAAAATGTACTAGATAGGGGTCCCCAAAGGTTCAAATCCCTTTATCTTTTATATTCTCCTCTCTCATCCAAAATGTTTGTTCCCCCTATTTTTTTCCTTTTTTTTTTTATCTTTGCAAACCCCCTCCTATTTGCAATTTTTCTGCATTTGAATACGGTTTCCCCCCCCCCCGATAATTTTTTTCATTTTTTCCCCATTTTTTGTCCCCCCTCTGTGTTTTTTTCCGTTTCTCTACTTTTTTCTTTCCCTTACTACTTTCTCCTTCCCACCTTCTTTTTCGTCTTTTTCTTTTGCTTCCCCCTCTTTTTTCTTTCCCCCCTTCCTTTTCCCCCTTCTTTGCATGTCCCCTTCATATTAAATATTTGTTTTCTTATAACATTTTGGGCCCCTCTTTTTTTTCAATCCTCGACATCCTTTTTTCCTATTTCCCCTTCCTCTTCTTCCCCCGCTTTCCCCCCCCTCTCGCGGGTATTCGTTCCTTCCTTCCCTTTCCCCTTTTTCCGTACTGTTTTTTCCTTCCCAATGTTTTTTTTTCCCCTCAGGTTTTTCCTTCAAGAAGGTTTCCCCATTCATCTTGCGTTGACCCTCTTTGTTTTTGCTTTTTCATCCCCTGGGACCATCCAGTTTTTTTACCGTTTTCCCTTTCCTTCCCCCTCCCCACTTCCCTCCTTTCCTTTCCCTCTCACTCACACAACACCGCGGGGGCTTCCCTTCCAAAATCCAACCCAAGTCCCCCCCCCTTTTCCCTCTGCCCCTCGTTTTTTTTCAATTCACTTTCCAACTTACCTCCCTTCTCTTTTATAGATTTTTCCCTACCCTCCCTCCCATTTTTTTTTTACTATTACCTCTCTCTCTCTCTCCCTCCTTTCCTCTCCTCCATCTCTTCTCTCCCTCTTTATAAAAATATCTCTCTCTTTCCTCCTCCCCCTCTCCCTCTCTTCTTCTCTCCTTCCTCTCCCTTCTCTTCTGTCCTCTCCTTCTCCCCTCCTCTCCCTTCTCTCTTCGAATCTCTCCAAGAGGAATAACAATTCCACTTGCCCGCCTTAACTGCCCCTTTTCCGCCTTTTTCATCCAAAATGGGGGTCCTTACACCCCCTACCACTTTTTTTTCCCTTTTTTTTTTTTAGGTTCCCCCCTTAAGACTTAAGTGCCCCTAAGCTATAAAGATAGGAAAAAGATCCGGCACCCAGGGCCCAAACCCGGGTTCTAACAGGCCCAACCCAATACCAAACATCTGGTTTTTTACATAACCCAGGCCTTTAACAACCTAAGATAAAATCCCCCCTGCAAAGAAAAACATACGTTTCCCCCCTGGGCAAACGCCCCCGTGGCACACCACAATCCTGAACCGAGGCAAGGGCCCTTTTGTTCCCCCCCGCCAAAGCCCCCCCCGGCTCGGAGCCCATCAATTTTCTTCCCTCCTTTGTTTTGCCTTCATGCACATCAAACCACTGCCCCTTTTTTTTGCGTCTCCCACTGGTTTAAAACCCACGTTGGAGTTTTTGTTTTTTTCCTTATTTCAGGGGGCCATTAATGGGTAAACAAACCTTTGCTGTTTTTCTTTTTTTCCGTGTTTTTTTAACGGTGGGTGGGGGTGGTGGGTGAAAAGTTTTTTATCCCCATTCATGCTTTCGTAATCATTTCTGAAGGTTTTTTACGGGGAGAAGTGGTTTAAGTTTTTTTTAATTCCTTTTTTTTTTTTTAATCACTGCTGGCCCCCCCGGGTTCCCCAGCCTGTAGTCCCCTTAAATATTTTTTTCGGCTGGTTGTCCCCCCCCCTGTGGTTCCCTGTGGGGTGTTTTTAAGCTACGCCCCCCCCCCCAAAAATGGCCCGCCGGCTTTTTCACCCCCTTTTCTCCCCTGGGCATTCAATTTTCCCCCGCCCAGGGCGGTCCCTGGCCCTTGACACCTGGTCTGCCCTTAACGTGGGGGGGGGTTTAAGCAACTGGAGAATGGGCAGGAATGGTTTACGTAGTTCCACTTCCCAGCCCCAAACGCCCCCCCCTTCCCCCCCCCGCCCCCGGACCCCTTTCCCAATAGGCCCCGGTTGCCGGGGGGGGTTTCGGTGGTTCCTGGTCCTGCCACGGTGGGGGGTAATCTTGAGAAATGGTCGGATGGTTTTACGTAGTTTCCCCTCAGCCACGCACCCCCCCCCCCCCCGCCTTTCGGACCTCCCCAAGGCCCGTGCGGGGGGTTTGGTTTGGTAAAACCTTGGTCTGGCCACGTGGGTAAGCTTTTGAGGATTTGGGCCGGAATTGCTTTAACGTGAAAAGTTTTCTCCCCGCAGCCACGCCCCCCCCCCCCCCGGGACCCTCCCCATTGGGCCCCCTCCGTTGGCGGGGGGGGTTTTTTTTGGTGGTACCTGGTCCCCCCTTGCCCACGCCCCCCCCTGGGCCCTTGCCAACGTGTGGCCCAAAAAAAAAAGAGAACGGCTTGAGAAATTGGCGGAAAAAATGGTTTTTTTTTAACGTCCGACCCTTTGTCCCTTTCTGGTTGCCCCAACCCTTCCCCCCGCTCCCTCGCCCCCGGAACCCCTTCCCCCCCCCATTGGGCCGGGTAGGGAGTTTTTTTGGAAAAAGGCGGGTCCCCTGGGCTGGCCCACGTTGCGACCCCCCCCCCCCGCCCCCCCGACCATCATGTTTACCTGGGGGGTCGGGCAGTGCGGTGGTTTGGGGGCCGAAATGCAGGTGGGGGTTTTTTGGGGGCGTTTTTCGGGTGTTTTGCCCCCGTCCCTTTAGTCCCCCCCTTTTCCCCCTCAACTGTTTTTTTTTTTTTTAACCCCTTTTTCTCTTTTCCAGCCGGAAATCAATTGTTGGAAAGTCGCCCAGGGGCCCCTTTGCCCTCGTTGTCTTTTTTTTTAGATCCCGAGGCCACCCCAGTTTTTTACTGCTCCCCTCGCCAACGCCCCGTGCCCTTTTTTTTTTTCACTGGGTTCCCCCCGGAAAGGACCCTTTTTTTTTCGGTCCCCCCCCGCCGATTGCCCAGAAGGTCATGCTGTTGGAATTGGCTGCCGGCCTTCATCCTCCCGGAGGTGGGTGTTGCCCCATGCCCTTTTAATGGCGAAAAGGCCTATGCCTGGAAAACCTCAAGTAAAGTGGGGTGGTCCCCCCCCCGAGGGGGATGTTTTTTTGTTGAAATCTCCGCCCCAAACGCAGCCCAAACTTTCCGTCCTGTCCTGGGGCTGGGGGCCGGACCGGTCCCCCCACCCCCCCCCCCTCTGTTTTTTCCTCGGCTGGGGCCCCCTTTTCCGGCCCAAGTCCCCCGTCCCATCCACTTCCCTCCTTCGTCCCGCGCACCTTCCCGAAAACCCCCCTTCCCTCCCACTGCACATTTTTCCCCCCGTGAGCTTCGGCGGGTCCCGATTTCGTGCTTTGAACGTGGGAAGCAAAGATCCCTGGCGGTCCTCCTCCCCCTCCAGTCCCCCCCCCCTCCCTCCACCAATGGAACCCCCCCCCGCACAGGAAACTTTCCCCAGGTTCCGGGGAAACTTTTTTGCAAAAGGCTGGGAGTTTTCCTGTGGCTCGCTACGGGCTTGGGGTTCACCCAGGTGCGTCCCCCTCCCAGGGCCCCCTCCCCCCCCCACTTTCCCTGTGTTGCTCCCGGGGTTTTTGTTTTCCGGCTTTGGGTGTCCCCTTTCCAAAGTGAAAACCCTCCTTCAATTGGGCCAAAGAATGGGGAGGGGGCCCCCGGCCCCTTTAACCTTTTCTGGGGGCCAATTAATCGAAACACCGAGGCGTCCCCGCAGGTTCCCCCCCCCCCCCAAATCCGGTGCCCCCTGGCTTTTCCCCCCCTCTCACCCCGGTGGGGGCCCCCCTCCCCCCCTTTCTGAAGTCCCCCCCCCCCCACCCCCCCCTGGTGGTTAGTCCGAAGGGGATGGACCTCAACCCTGGGTTTTGTTGGGCTCCCGACCGGGGGAAAGAGGATGGCCCCCCCCTTTGGCCCCCCTACCTCCGTTGGCCCCAAGCGACGACCCCCCGGTTTTTTCGGGTGACTTTCCGCCCCCCCCTGGGCCTTTTCCCCTGTCCCCCCCCCCGCGGGGCCCCCCCCCCTTTTCCCCTCCGCCCTTTTTTTTTTCCCTTCCTGAGGTTTGTGGTCCCCCCCCCTTTTCCTAGGGTTGGCAACTTTCCCCCCCCCCTCCTCCCCCCCCCCCCCCCGCTGCCGGAAGGGGAATGCCCCCTTTGGGGGAACTCCCCCTCCTTCTTCCCTTCCCCGTTCCCTTGTTTTACCCCTGGGCCACCGAATTTGCCAAACCGTCACCCGAATTTTGCCTTTTGTTGAAAGACCGGGGATTTTTTTGAACGGGGCGGGGGCTTTTTGGGTTTGGCCCCATCGGTCCCCCCCCCCCCCCCGTCCCCCCCCCCCCTGGAGGAACCGGGCCCTTCCCCCCTTTGGGGGGCCCCCCAGTTTTTTTTTTTTTCCGGACCCTTTTGGTGAGTTTACCGGTCCCCCCCCCCGCCCTTTTCCCCCCCCCGGGTGGGACGGGGGGACAGGAGTTCCTTCCTCTACCCGCCCGGATTCCCTTTTTCTTCCCTCGCCTGAAACGCTCCCCTCCGAAGAGCCAAGCCTGCGGTTTTTCTTCGGCGGGCCGCTTTTGGATGCTCCTGGCCTCCTTACTGGCTGAAGCCTAGTTTTTGGTTCCAGGGATGGCTTTCCCGTGCGTGGGAGGGAAAGCCAGGATGGCCCAGGTGGGCTTTTTCTCTCTCGGAGGGCCAAGAACACGGGTTTGCCCCTGGATGAAGGGCCGGGCCTGGAACCCTGCCCGAAGTGTGGGAGAAGGCGGGTTAACCCACCAGTGGTGAAACCCGGGGTCCCTTCTCCGTTCCTGGGGCCCCCCGATTCCCGGTTTTCTCCCCGGCCTCTGGTGGGCTTTTTCCACGTGTGTGATGGCTGATTTCCTCCCGGGTGGTCCCGTTTTTTTTCTGCCAAGGACCCTCCCGTGGGCGGGGCGCAAACCGGTGAAGGGAGGAGCTTTTTTTTCGCCGGGAACTTTTTCAGGAGCGGCAAACACCGCCCTCCCCTGTTTGACCTCTTTCTGTTTGCCTTCTTTCAGTCAGCTGGGCGGAGTGGGGCTCTCCTCCCTCCCTCGCCGTGGATCCACTCTTCTCCTTCTCCCCCGGCCCTCCCGGTCCGGATGTCCCTGTTCGGGGGCTTTTGTCGACCCGCCTGTGATTGCATTTCGGCGCGCCCTCCCCTCCCTCCCGACGGTCCCGCCCCCTGCCCATTGACAGGGCCGTCCACTGCCCCGCCTTGGCTCTTTCGGCGCGAGGGCTTTTTCGGGGCCTGGCCGGAGCTGACTCGGACAACAGCAGATTTTCTCCGGATTAGTTCCCCCTTCGATTCGGAGGTCCTTGTCGGAGCCCTCCCTTGCAGCAGTGGTCTCTCCGCCTCAATCCCCCCCCCACCGTCCACTCTGGTGGTCCTTACTCCGGCCCCCCAGACCGTCCTCTCGGCCGGGGGGGTTTCCGGGAGGGGGGTTCCCAGCAGTGGTTTCGTCCGGGGCTTCTTTCTCGTCGGGAGGGGAGCCCCAGGAGTGCTCACCCCCGTGTGGGATGGCCCCCCAGGAATTCCTCGTCGTCCCCCCAGTCCGGGGTGGGGCCTTCCGGGTTTTTCAGGGGCTCCTGGGTCTCGGGCCTTTCGCTCGGGGCCCCGCTTACTGTCCCCAAAGCCTTCCTCCAAGGGTCCCGCTCTCGCTTTCTGAGCCTCCCTTCCAGGGCCTCCTGTCACGGACCTTTTCTGGGCTTTCGGGCAGCCCTAGCGCCCCGCGAGAGGTTTTTGGGCCGCCAGGGTGTTCGAACGGTCTTTCCTTGGCCCCTGGATTGCCCTCCGGCCCCTTCGGCGACCTCCTTGTTGGGAACGCCGGGTCTTCCCTTGTCTCCGCCGCCCACTGTTTCCCCCGGAAGGCACTCCTCCGGGGGGTAGTGGAGAAGGCGCGGGGAAAAGGTTCCTTCCTTTCCCGCATTTTCATCGTTCCCAAGAAGGGACTCTTCGAAGGGGCGGCTTATCTTTGGACCTCAAGCCGCCCCCCTAAACGGAATTTGGTGGGCCGCAACCACCCGGGTTTTCCGTTAAATGCTGCAAAAAAGTTGGGGCCCCAGGTCCGCCCCCGCCTTCCGTGCTGAGGCAAAGGGGGAAAAACCCCCCTGGATTGGGCGTCCCCTCGATCCTCAAGGACGCCAGGGGGGGCCCCCCTAACTGGCCCAAAAAATGGTTCCCCCCATTGTTTTCAATCAAAAATCCGGTTTTTTTTTCCGGCCGGCCTATCCCCCCTGGCCTTCCAAAGGGGTGGGAATCGGTCCACGTGGGGGGGCATTCAAACCCAAGACTGCCCCCCCTTTCCCCCCCTTCGGCCTCCTCCCCACGCCTAAGAGGTTTTTTTTTTACACACGCGGGCCCCTCACCAAGGTGGGTGGGCCCCTTTTTTCAAGCGGAATTGGTTGGGGTCTTGCAGGGGTTCAAATTTGCCTTCAAAATGGTATTTTTTGTAACGATTGGCTGGTTGTCCGCCCCCGTTCCCCTTCAGGAGGAAAGCGGTTCGCATGCTGAACCCGAGCTTTTTGGGGCGGGGTGGGGGCGGAGATTTGGGTTTTTTTTCCCTAGTCACAAGGAAAAGTTTCCCCGGTCCCCCTTACCCCCCTCTTCCCCGCAAATTTCCCTTGGCCCTTGGGCAATGCAAAATGGGAAACTCCCCGTTTTCAGCTTGGGCAAAAGGTCCCCCGCATCTTCCGGGGGAAAAATGCGGGCCCAAGGCCTTCCCATCAACGCCCCCCTCCTTTTCCCCCCCCGGCCCTTCCCGTGTCCCCCCCCCTTTTTTTTTTGTCCAAGGAGGGGGGCAAATTGGGAAGTCCCCCCTTCTCGGCTCGCTTCAAAAACTTTTCCCGCCCCGCGAAGTCCACTCCCCTGGGCCGTCCCCCCTTTCGTCCCTCCGTTCTCGCCCCTTTTTCCCCGAAGTGGGTGGAACAACGCCGGTTCCGGTGTCGGCCCCGCCGACTTGCAATAAGGCCCGTTCCCCTCCCCTGGGCCCTCAAAAACAACCTAACTTGGGAAACGAAGTGGGGGGTTTGGTGGAGGCGGTTTTCCCCTAAACGCCGTGGGACCGGGGTGGGCTTGCCTCCCGCCCCCCTTCCCTTAACGGTCCCCCCCTTTCGTGGAATGGTCCCCGGGATGCGTTTTCCCCCCGACGTCCCCCCCCCCCCCCCCCCCCCCCCCCGGGGGGGTGGGGCTAACCAATCCTCCCGACGGCCCCCCCCCGGCAGGGTTTTTTTTTTCCGGCGGGTGGGTTCCCGGGGTTGGAAAAAGCGGCAGACTCCCACCAATTCCAAAACGGTCCCCCACAAGGGAGCTGCTTTTGGTCCCCCCCTCTTCTCTGGAAGTGCCAGATCGAACCCCCGAATCCAGATTGGGGAAAACGGGCCCTCCCCCTTCCCTGCTTCCACGAGGGATGGAACAGCAATGGGTCCCCCCCCCCCCACGCGGTCCCCCACCCTGGGTCCTCCGCCCCCCCCGCCAAGGGACTTTTTCCAGGATTTTTCCGCCCTTCTGTTTTTTTTGTCCCCCCTTTTCGGAAGCAGATCCCCCCCTTTACACCCTGGGCGGGCCCGTTTCCCAACCTTCCCAATCCTGTCTGCCAGGTTTTTTTCCTGCAAGGGAAAGTGAGAAAAATGTTTGGGGTGGGCCCGACTCACTGTCCCCCCCCCCCCCCCCCCCCCCCCTTTTTTTTCGGCTTCCAGGGGCCCTCGGTCCGGTAGAGTTTGGCAAGCTTTTTTTAAACCCCGGAGCGCCCTTTTTGGGGCGGGCCTTCCTCCTGTTCCCGGCGGGTTGGGGCAAACTCCCCGGGAGGGGGTGGGGGGGCTCTTTTTTTTGCGTGCCCGCCGCTCTTGCCCAACTAACAGGCCCCCTTTTTTTGAACCGAGGGGGGGAAAACCGGCCCCAGCCTTGCAGGGGGGAAGGCCCCCCCGGACCGCCCCTCAACGGAAAGGACTGGAAAAACAGGTTTGGGCGCCCCCCCCATGGGGGTTTTTTTTTTACCTGTTTTCCGCCCTCCCCCCTGCACCCCAGTGGGGGTCCCCACTCCCTGAAAAAGGTAAATGCCCAACCAAACTGGACGTTTTTTTTTTTTCCCCTACAGGGGAAAAAGGGTTTGGAGAACCCAATGGGTGGCTTCCCAAAACTCCTTCCCTGGCCCGGCCCGGGGGCCAACCGTGGGGGGGGTTTTTTTTCTCCACAGAAACTGAAGTCCCTGGGTGTCCCCCCCCCCCCCCCCCTCCCCCCGGTTTTTTTTTCCTTCCCTAGGGGCCCCCCTCCGGCTTTGTTGGAAGGAGGCCCCCCTCCCGGGCCAGGCTTTTCTTTTCCCAACCTTTGAAATGCTACACGCCCCCTGGACAGTTTTTTTTTAACAAAAAATAACGTACCTCCTTTCTTCCGGTCCGGACGGTTCTCGGGAAACGCCGGTAAGCGGAGGAAACAAAATGTTTTTTGGGCGCTTTCCTTTCGCCCCGTCCCCTGCCTTTACGAGACAGTTAAAAATCCCGTCCCCCTCACTGAAGGCCCCCCCCTTTTTTTCCAGTCCCCGTTTTTTTTTTTTCCTTCCATTAGGGCCCAAAATCCGCGACGGTCCCCCATTCCTGAATCGGTCCGTCCCCCCCCCCCCCCCCCTGGAAAAATTTTTTTTAATCTCCTTTTTCCTGGCCACGACCGTTGGGAGTCCCCTCCCGCCTAACTCCTCTAAAACTCCACCTTGGCGGCCCCTGCTTGGAAACAAAAATAAAAATACGGTTTTGGGTGTTTTTTTTTTTTTTTTTTTTTTGGGGTTCCCCCCTGGGAACCCCGGCCGGTTTTGCTGTGACCCCCTGGTTTTTTTTTTTGAAGAGGGGTTTTTTTTTTCCCCAAACCCCCCTCCCGTCCGTTCCCCCTGGGGTCCCCCCGTTCCCTGGTCCCCCCCCCCTGGAAGAAAGTTTTTTTTTTTTTTTTTTCTCCGATTCCCTGCGGGGCGACCATGTTTTTTTTTGGGTTAAAAAGGGACGCTGCCGGACCCCCTTCGCCTTCCTTCAGAAAGGCCCTTGTTTTCTGTTTGGCCCCCTGGGCTTTACGGGTTTTTTTTTTTCCGGGGCTTCTCCAAGCTAAGGGCCAGGGGGGGGGGGCTGGACCCCGTTTTTTTTTTCTTTCTTCCTCCTTTCAAAAAGAAAGTTGGGGAAACCCCGACCTTCCTCGCGGAACGGCTTCCCGCCCTTGTCCCTTCCCTCCTCCTCTCGCCCCCAAGGTGGCCCTGGGGGGGTTAAGAACGAGCGGCCAGGGAACCCCACCGGTCCCCCCCCTTCCCAACCCGGTTCCCAACCGGTCCCCCCCCCCCCGTTTTTCCGGCCTTTGTCCCCTGCTGGGAACCGCCGGCACACCCCCTTTGTTGGGGGGCCCCGGTTTTTCCCGGCGCTCCCCGGTGGGTTACCTGGATGTCTTCCGGCCCCCTGGAGACGGTGGCCGCCTGCAGTTTCCCCTGTTTTTCCGCGATTCCCTGTTTCCCCCCCCCCCTCTGGGTCGGGTCCCCTTCCACCACCAGGGGGAATTCCCGGCCCCCGCTTTTTTCCCGGGGGCGTTGCCCCCCCCATCGAGTCCGGGCCCGGATTTTTTTCCCGGGGGTCCACGCCCCTTCCGGCCCATTTAACCCGTTTTTTTCCCCCCCCGGGGGGTGGGGTTTGCCTGGCGTCCCTCTGGCCTTCCTCCGCAACCCCCCATTCCTTTGGAGAGGGTACGGGAAGGGGGAAAACAGTGGAGGTACGGCCTCGGTGCTTTTTCGTGTCCTTCCGTTACCTGTCCCCCCCACTCCCGTCGGTGTGACCTTTTCCACCCCCTGTGTTTTGCCCTGGTGACTCTCAAATAACGTTCCGGAGGGGGGACCCCCCTTGGGTGGGGGTGGGAACGCCCCGGGGCCTCCCATTGACGTCCTCCCGCTTTGTGAAAAAATTCGGGTGAGTAAATACCTAGTGGGGGGTAATCGTTTTTTTTGTTTTCTTTGTTGCAGTTTTGCTCTTTTTTGGCCATCCCCCGCGGGGTCGGGGCTTTTCTTTGCCCCGTCCCCCTCCCAATGGGCCCCGTAAGCTTTAGTGCCACTAGCTCTAAGGGGACCCTAAAAATGACCCCCGGCCTTTTGAGTTATTAAAAAAAGCCTATTTTTTTGGGGGTCCCCCCCCTGAACAGAGCTAGTGCAAACGGCCCTTTCCCCCGGCCCCCCCTCCCACCCCCCTTTTCCCTTTCCCCCCCCGCCACACAAAAGGTTTTTCAGCCCTCTCCCCGGGGGATGAATTTTTTTTTTTTTTTTGGGGAAAATGGTTTTTTAATGATGGCTTCCCGAAGCCGGCCCCTTGGTCCCGGACAAGCACAGGGGACAACTCGGTAAAAAGATGGACACCACCGGCCCCGTTTTTGCCCCCCAGACAGTAAAAAAATTGTTTTTTTTTTTCCCCTTTGTTTTTTCAGATTTTTTTAAAAAATCTATTGTAACCTGGTTTATGTTTAACCCCAGAAGTTTTTTGTAAAAATGGTTTTTTTTTGGGCCTTGTATACCCAGGGGGTTTTTGCCCCTGGGTGGCGATTTGCTTTTTTTCAAAAACTATTCTTTTATAGCCCTTTAGTGGGGGCCCTTTAAGCTCCTGGTCAAGGGAACCCAAAAAAAAATAGGCCCCCTTTTTTTCCCATACTTCAAAGCCCGTTCCCCATTTTTATACCGGTTATTAAAGGTTTTAAGGGCCAAAAAGAAAAAAAGGAAAAAAAACCAAAAAAAAGGCCCTGATATTCCCCCAAGACCTATTAAAGCAAGACAGTAATATTAATTTCTCCGTGAAAAAAAAGGGAGGGGGGGGGGGGGAGGGTTGGGGAAATTTATTAGTTTTTTTTTTTTTGGGGAGATGTTCCCGGGATTACTCCCTTCTTCCCCTGGATGAAATTTTTAAGGTCCGGTTTAGGAAGGGGGAAAAAATAAAAAACAGGAAGAGACTTTTTGCAGAATTCCTTTTACCGTAAAAAGGGAGGAAAGATTTCCCTGGCCTTAAACTCTTGCCCAGAAAAAAACGGGATGAAAATAACTAAGTGGGGTTAAGTTTTTTTTTTTTTTTGGAAGAGCAAATAAACCCATGAAAAAAAATAACGGATTGGTTAAGAGAGCAGCAAAACCCCTTTTTTCTATTACTTCAGGCCCCAAACTTTACACAAAAAATACTTTACCCCATCCAAAACGTTTTTTCATTTTCCCCCCCCTCGTCTTTTACCCACCACCTTCCTCCCTCCTCTTCTTTCCCCTTGTGAATTTTTTCCTTGGTTGAAATAATTGAACCCTCCCTCTTTTATCTCCCTTCAACCTCCCTCCCTCAATGAACTCATTTATTCCTTGCCTCCCTCCTCCACCTTCATATCCCTCCTTCACCTCCTTCCCTCCTCCCTCCTCCTCCCTCCGTTTCCTCCCCCCTTACCGTCCCCCTTTGTTTCCTCCCTCCACCACCCCCTCCCTCCCTCCATAGTCCCTCTTCCTTTTTTCCTTTGTTTACAATCCTCAACCTCCTTCTTCCCTCCCTTAAACCACAACCACCCTTCCCCTCCTCCTCCCCCTCCTCCCTCACAACAAGTAACTCTCTTCTTCCCTTTTATTCTCCTTCCAGCCCCAATCTTCCATCCAGGACTTTAAGTTCAGTTTTTTCCCCAACGCCCATATTTCCCCATTCAATTCCCAAAATTAAAAAACTAAGAGCTCCCCTCTGCCGCTTTACCTTTTTTCACCCGCCATCCCTAATTTTAACTATTCCACCCTACTTCTCCCTTGTTTTGGTTGTCCCTCCTATTCCACCCATCCCCTCCTTATTTTACACCTCTTTCAAAAGACCTTCCCCTGCCTCGTTTTTTGTTTTTCTAGTTCAAACACCACCTCCCTTGGTTTTTGTCCAGAGCCAACCATCGCCATCCTCTCCCGCCCAGCCTTTCACTCCCCCCCGGCCAATTTTCACAAGACCTCCTTCCCCAACACACCTTACCGGCCTCTCTGGTTTTTCCCTATAAGGTCCAATGACCCCCAGCCATTTTTTTAACCGCCGCCCCCAAACGAACCAACCCATCACAACAACCCTTCCCAATCGCCCTCCCATGACAAACGTTTTTGATACTATTACCGACCCTTTCTTTAAAAGGCACTCGAACGTCTAAGTAAAAAAACCCTGTTTTGGTTGGGGGCGGTGGTTCTTCCTTTTAGCAAATTTTCCTTGTTTTGTCCCCATTTCCTCTTCTCGTCCTCCTTCTTTCTCCCTTCTCTCCTCCTTCTTCTCCCTCTCTTCCTCTCTCCTAATAGACTCTTCTTCTTCGTTTCCCCTCTCTCCTCCTCTTCCTCTCTCCCCCTCCTTCTCTCCCTCCTCCTCTCTCCTCTCCCTCTCCTCTTTTCCCTCTTCCTCTCCTCCAAATCAAAGCTTTTTTCCGCCTCAATCCGTAAGTCCCCTGACACAAATTTCCCTAACCAACCCTTTTTTAATTTATTTTATTTTGGTTTTTTTATTTTAACATCATAAAAAAGTACTAACCCAAGGGCCAAGGAAAGAAAAGGGAAAGCCCAAAAACAACTGCTTTAATTCGCAGACCTATAAAGCCAGACCAGTTATGCCCCCCTTTTTGAAGGGGGGTGGGGGGGTTAATTTTTTTTAGTTTTTGGGAGGTTGTACACATTTTGATACTCCTCCACAAAGTGTATTGAAGTAGTTTTGTTTTTTTAAATCGTAAGGAAAAGGTGGAAAAATAGAAAACAGGAGGAGACCTTTTTTGGCCCAGATTTTGTAAAAAACAAGTGGGAAAAGGGATGGCAAACAGAGTTATTGAAAATTACTGGGGGGGCTTACTCCCCTTGAAAGAACAAACGAACTAAGACCCCTAAAGTGGGGTATTTTTTGGAAGGCAGTAAAACATAAAAATACGGATTTGTAAAGAATCCAGCCAACTTTTTTTCCCCCTAAATTAACTTCACATTTAAATCACCTTTTCATACCTTTTTTTTCCACCCCACCCCTTATTTTTATTCAAATTCTCTTCCGTCCTTTGTCCCTCCTCCTCTTTATTAACACTTTCCTTTCCCTTTCCCTTCCCCTCCCCCCTTTAAATTACTCCAACCCTCCCTCCTCCCTCCCAATAAACTCTTTCTTGTTTTTCTTCTTCCCCTTGTTTTTTTTTTTTCCTCCTCCCTTCCTCTTTCCTCATACCCTCCCTCTTCTTCTTCCTTCCCCAATTTCCTTTTTCCTTTCCTGGAATATCCCTCTTCCTCCTTTTTCACCTAAGTCCAGTTTTTTTTTGAAAAACAAACACTACAGAATTTAAACTTTAACTGGGACTGAAAATTTTAACTGAATTCCCAAAAATCTGGGGGTTCAGAGTGGCGGGCATGGTTTTTTTTTTTTTTTTTTTTTTCCCCCCGTGGCCGCGTGGGGGTGTTTTTTTGGGTGGGGTTTGCGTGCCGTTTTCCTTCTTCATTTCCTCCCGCCCCGTTCTTTTTTATTGGTTTTTTTTCCTTTACCCTTGTTGGAAAAAAATTGGTCGGCCAAGTTTTTGTTGTTTTGAAGGGGCAGGGAAGTTGGGTTTGGAGGCGGATTTTTTTTTTTTTTTTTTTTTTTAATTACTGTTTTTGTTTTGTTGTTGTTTTGTTTTTTTTTGTTGTTGTTTTTTGTTTTTTTGTTTTGTTTGTTTGTTGTTTAACCTGTTTTTTGTTTGGTTTTTGTTTTGTTGTTACTGTTTTTGGTTTGTTTTTAATGGTTAGTCGAAATTGGGGGAGGGGGAGAGGGGGTTTGGGTGATGGTTTTTTTTTTTTTGTGGTTGTTGGGTTTTTATTAACTGTCGTTTGGTTTGATGAATGGGTAATAATGAACCATGGGATTTTGTTACCTGTTCATGTCATCAACAGTTTTTTTTTTTTTTTTTTTTTTTTTTTTTTTTTGTAACCACGTAAAATGTCATCCAATTACCCCTCTTTTTGCCCCTTTTTTTTTTTTAAGTTTTTTTTTTAAACCATTTCCCCCAATCCATTGTAAAATTTTTTTTTTTTTTTCCTACAACACAACACCCACAACAACCACACCACACAAACCGAATCCTCCGTGGCTTCCCCGGGGATTTTTTTTCCACTTGACAAATTTTCCCGGGGCGGTTTTTACTGTCCCCCCCCCCCCCTTGAAAGGCAAGGGGAATGTGTAAAGAATTGTGTTGGTTGGTGGGTGGGAAAAGGTCCCCCCCCCCCCCCCAGCCAAATTTTGGCCCCCTAAAAAGATCCCCGGTTTTAAATAAAAAATGAGGCACACTTCCCAAGGCTTCGCCCCACTGAGAGGGTGGAAAAAAACCCTGGCGGATCCGGCGAGTCACTTCGCGTGGGACAAGACCAAAATGGGGGGTGAAAATTGACCCAAACACACAACACCACAACACTACCCTTTTTTGTTTCAAGTAAGTTTTTGGCCTCAACTACTGAACAAACCCCGACCAACTTGGGCGACCCTGCTTGCCCCCCGAAAAACGCCCAAAACACACATAACAGCCCCAACGCCCCCGAGTCACACCCCCCTCGTTTTGGTTTTTTTTTTTACGCTAGTAGCAAGGAAACGAATGGGGTTTATTTTTTATAGTTAAAAATAGTAACATATATTTTTTAAATTTTTTTTTAACCCGCTTATTCTAATAATAAAACTTTTTTTTTTTTCACCTCAGGTTTGGGGGGTTTGGGTTTTTTTCCTTAATATTTAATTTGGTTAACCTTTTTTTTATTTTTATAATAATTAAAAAACAATTTTCAGGCCCTTTGGCCCCCTTTTGCCTATTGTGTGGAAATGTAATTAATAAACCCCGTCCAAATTAATTTTATTATTATTATTATTATTATTAATTATTATTTATTTATAAAAACGCCCAAAAAAAATAGTTATATCAGAACAGGGAGACCCCACAAACAAAACCCCACGAGTAAATGGGGAAAAAAAAAAAAAATTTCCAGGCCCCGTACTTGTAAAATAAAGTTGGGCTAAAACCCACCCAAACAACAAACAGTACAACCACACACACACACCCACCACCAAACCAACACACCACACAACAACATACAAACACACACACAAACACACCTAAAATTCAGCATTTATTCCCCAACAAACTAACACAAAATTACCCTTTAACTACCCAAATTTTATCAAAATTACTGGTTTTTTTTAATTTAATCCATTTTACAAAATATTGCCTACAGACCATTACCAAACAGGGGCGTTGTGGGGTGGTTGGTGTGGGTTGGTTGGTTGTTGTGGTAGGGAGGGGGGTTTGGGTGTGGGGTGGTGTGTGTGTGTGCGCCGGCTTTTTTTTTTTCCCCACACACGGGCGGCGAAATTTCAGGGAAAAGAATTTTTGTAAACACCCCCCCCCAAAATTTAATAGTTTCCATGAATTTCATTTTATAGGAAGGCAAAAAAAAGGGGGGGCCGCCCCCTTTTTTTTTTTTTGGGGTTGGTTCCGTTCCCTTTGTAGTTGTGGTGTGGGGGGGTGAACCGAATTGTTTTCCCCCGCCGCTGCCCTTTTCTCTTGAGGCTGCTGTCCGGGGGGCGGGGGGGGTTTGCTGGAAGGTGTTGTGTGAAGGGGGGGGGGGGGGGCCCCCGTAAATGTGTAAGGGGGGGGGAGAGGGGGGAAAGTTTTAAGGGTTGTTTGGGGGGGGTCCCCCCAAGGAGGCGAAGGGTTGGGGGGGAAGGTAAAAAGGGGTGTTGCAGGGAGAAAGGGGGGGGAAAAAGTAAGGCGGGGTGGTTTGCAGCGAGGAGGGGGAAAAAAAGTAAGGGGGGTTTGGTTGCAAGAGAAGGAAGGGGGTGTTAGGGGTGGTTTTTTTTTTTTTTTGTTACAGGAAACCGTAAGGGGTGGGAAAAAAGGGAGGGGGGTAAGGGGGGGGTGGGAAGGGAGGGTTAAGGTAAAGGGTGTGTTTGCCAAGGTGGGGTTTGCTTTAACCGATTGCCCTAATGATTTTGCCGCTGTTGTTTTTTTTCGTTTTGTATGATTTTGTTTTACAAAATTTTATTATCTTTACCAAAATTACTTACTTATTTATTTGAATGTTTTCTATTTATTGGTGGGTCCCTTGTTTAAATGGTTTGATGGTTTTTTTTTAAATTTTAAAAAATGTTTTTTGTTTTTTTAGAATTCATTTATAAAGGGTTGGCCATTGGGTTTATATTTTTTTATTGGTTGTTTTTACCCCCAATTTACCTTACCACCCAATTCACCATGTGCCACCACTAATCCCCCCCTACCCACTTAAGAACCTCACCAACTCAAACTACTATATCAAATAATAATTTTATTATTAAATTTTAATAATACAAATTAATATAACTACAAACTAAGAACTATTTTAAACCACCAAACATAACATTACCACATCTTTAACAAACACAAAGTATAATATTTATGTTAGAAGCGGACCCAGCGCCCAAACGTGAAGCCAACATGGAAAGGTTTTTTATACACAAATTAACCTCCCCTTTTTACGCCATCCCGCCCCACCCACCCCACCCCATCACCTTTCTAACCCACCACCCAAACCCAAACACCCACCTCTTAACCCACCAAACCACCAAACCACCCACCCCACCCACCGTCTCCTCCTCTTTGCCACACTCCCCGCTTTCATCAATTAATCGTCCTCATTCTCCATTAACTTTTTTTCCTCATTTAGCCTTTTTTTTTAATCACCCCTTCCGCCCCCATAATAACTCTTATTAGTTTTTATCTCACCCCCTCAATAATTTATCTGTCCTCCCTCCTCTCCTGAAGTGTACTTTTTTTTGTCTTTCTTTCACACCAACACCTTCCTTTTAAAACTCTTTCTTTTCCACTTTTCCCAAATCCTCCTTTTTTTCCACCAACACAACCCCTTTCCCCTAACTCCATCCCTCCCCCTTCTTCCTCCTTCTTTTTCCTACTACTTCCCTTCTCCTTTGAGAAAAGCTTCCCCCCCCCCCCCCCCCCCCCCCCCCTTCCCTCTTTCCCCTCCTCCCCTTTTTTGCCAACTACCACAACCTTCCTCCTCCATAAGGCTCTTGTTTGGGAAAAAACACCCTCCCTCCAAATTTTCTTTTTTTGAAATAATGCCCGAAGAAGGCTTTTTTTTTTTTTAACGTTTTGCTAAAAAAATTTTAGCCTCCTTTAACTCATTGGAAAACTGAAAAAGTGAAAGTAAAAGAAAAAGGTTTAAAGTCAAGACAGCAAGCCCCCTTTTGGGACAACAGGGAAGGGACAATGTTTTTTTTTTTTGTTTGCCTTGTCCCACCCTTGTTTTTTTTTCTTTCCCCTTGGTAATTCCCCCCCTTTTTTGTAATTTTTCTCAACAGCCCTTTTTGGGTAGCCTATTCCCAATGGGAATCCCCAATTTTTTTTGGCCAATGTCACAATTTTTTTTCTTTTGTTAATTCTTCACCCAACTACTTTTTTTTTTTTTTTTTTTTTTTTTTTTTTTGTTTTTTTTGTTTTTTTTTTTTTTACCTCAGTTTTTTTTTTTCCCTTTACCTTTTTTTCAAACCGGCAAGATATTTTTTTTTTTTTTCTTTCATTTTCGCTTCTTCCGTTTTTTTTTTTTTTCCCCACGATTTTTTTGAATTCAGTTTTTGGATTTCGCCTTTTGGGAGTATTGGGGGCAGGAAGGCGGGGAAAGGGGGGAAGAAGGGTGGATAGGAGGGGATTGAAGGGAAAGGAAGGGAGGGGGGGAAGGATAGGAAGGAAAAGGGAAAAAGGGAAAGGGGGAAAAGCGGAAAGTTATTTTTTTTTTTTTTCTTCTTTTTTTTTTCCCTTTTTTTTTTTTAAAGGGGGGGGAAGTCCCGGGGATGATTGGGGAGTGGGGGAAAAGAAGTGGCGGATTGGGGATTGGAAACATTGGTTTTTTTTCCCAGTGGGGGGTTCCGGGTTGTTTTTTTTGTTTTGTTGGTTGTTTTTTTTCCTTCGAATTTTTTTTTTTCTGTTGGTTGGTAATATTTTTGTTTTTTTTTTTTTATATACATTTTTTTTTTCCTTTGAATTTTTTTTTTTATCACATTTCTTTTTTTCCCTTTATAACAATTAAATTTTTTTTGAAGAAGAAATTTTTTTTTTTTGTCTTTTTTTTGAACCCTGGATCTTTGTTTTTTTTTTTTTTTCCCCCAGTGTGTTTTATTCCTTTTTTTTTCCCCCCTAAAAACCTCTCTCCTCTCCCTCCTCCTTCTCCCCTCCTCCCCCCTTCCCCTCTCCCCCCCCTCCCCCTCCTTTCCTCCTTCCTCCCTCTAAATTCCTCTCCTCATCCCCTCATTCACTCCCTCTCCACCCCCCTCCTTCCATCCCCCCCCCCCCCCCCCTCCCCCTCCTCGCTTTCCCCCCTTTTCTCTCCGTCTCCCTCCTCATCATTTCTTTTCCTCCCCTTCTCCTCCTCTCCCCTCCCCATCCACTCCCTCCTCCCTCCTTCCCCCTCCTCCCTCTCCTCTCCTTTCTCTCCCTTCTCCCCCTCCTTCCTCCGTCTCCCCTCTCCTTCTCTCCCCTCGTTCTTTCCCCCCTCCTTCCTTCCCTCCCCTGCTATGAAGCCCCCTCTCTCCTCTCCCCTCCTCCCTCCCTCTTCCCTTCTTCTGTTCTCATCCATTCCTCCCTCCCTCTCCTCTCCTCCCCCCTCTTCTTTCCTAACTTACTTTAAAAACTTTACTACTAAACTACTCACTAAAAAAAAACTAACCTACTAACTACTTACTACTATTTACTAACTAACCCCTACTACTCCAAACATAAACTAATTATTTTTACTACTACCTAAACTACTACACTACCCCCCCCCCCCCCCACTTAACCACCCCCTACTAAAAACTACTAAACCCTATGACTAAATATAACTCCTACCGACTACTTACTACCCTACCTAATACTACACTAAAACCGAACTAAACCCCTTACTAACCTTAACTTAAACTACTCTAACCTAACTAAACTACTACCCCCTAACCTACTAAAACCCCCGTTAACTAACTACTGTACAGTATAATTGCCTCTTGTAACGAACGCTTATTCTGGCTGCCCTGAATGAAGCACCCTACTCCCCCCAATATACCACCAAAGACGCCCCCCCCCCACTTTTTTTTCCCCTCAAACCCCTGTCCTCCCGGCCCCCCCCCCCCGCCTCCCCAACCCTCCGCCCCCCCCCCTCCCCAAAACCCCCTCCTCGAAACCCCCTAACCCCCTTCCAAAATTCAAACCCCACCCCCCCCCCCAGGCTTTTCCGCCCATTCCGCGCTCCCCCACTGTTTTTTTTTTTTTTCTAATACTTTTTCCCGCCCTGACTGTCCCCCGTGTTGGTCCCTGTTCCCCTGTTGGTGTGGGTGGTCCCCCCTGTGTTGGGGTTTTTGTTGTTTTTTTTTTTTTTTTCCTCCAATCGAATGGTGGTTTCTTTGTTTTTTCAATTAAATGTTGTGTTGTTGGGGGGGTTGGGGGGGTTTGTTTGGTTTTGTGGGGGTGTTGTGGTTGTTGTTTGTGGTGTTTGTGTGTTGGGTGGGGGTTGTGTGGGTGTTGGTGGGGGGGTGGGGTGGTGTGTGGGTGTGTGGTTGGGTGTGGGAGGGGTTGTGGGTGGTGGTGTGGGGGTTGTGGTTGGGGTTTTTCCAAATCGATGTTGTTCCCCCCCCCCTGTTCAATGTGGTGTGGGGTGTTTTTTTTTTTGTGGTTTTGAAATTGGGGGGGGTTTTTTTTTGTTTTGGTTAATTTTTTTGTTGTTTTTTTGTTTTTTTTTAGTTTTTTTTTTGTTTTTTTGGTTTTTTTTAGGAAATATTAATTTTTACTTTGTTTGTTTCCCCCCCTGTTTTTTTTCCGTTCCCCACATTTGTGTTGGCATTGGCAAAAAGTGATGTTACGTGAAAATAGTCCGATTATTTTAATTTGGACACCACACACATGGGGAAAGTAAAAACATTTTAAAAAAACCTGGAAATACCTAGTAAAGGGCAAAATACTTAAAACGAGGTTATAAGTTTTTGATAATTACAAAGAAACAAAAAATAATTACAAAGGGGTTGAATACGTATTTGTAAAATAACAGATAAAATAATTTCCAGTACACATTCACTTAAAAATTCATGAAGTTAAATAGACCCCCTTACAAGTAACCAAGTGGGTTAAGTTAAAAAAAAATGAACCAAAAATAAAAAAAAATAAATAAAGGAGTTGAAAGAGAATGAATGAAAAGGATTGAAAAATTTGAAGAAAAAAAAACCCATAAAATTATTCATAAAAGCCCACCCCTTGAATATTCCCCGGCCTTTTTTTCTAAAAGCAAAAAAATCCAACCAAAAGTTATTTAGTGAAAAATTCAAGAAAAGAATAAAAAATAAAAAAAGTTTTTTTGGTGGCAATAGAAGTCCTTTAGTAGCCCCGATTTCCCAGAGTTTTTTTTTTGCTGCCGAAAATCCCTTTTTTTGGAAGAAGAAAACCTGTTGGGGTCCCCGTGGTTGTCGGAGGGAAAAAATTTTTTTGCCGGGTTTTTTCCAGAAAATTAAGAGCCGTTAATTGGGAAAAAGCCCCAAGTTTTTTTCCCTTAGTGTAATTTATTGGAAGCCTTTGGTTTTCCTGCCTTCCCCCCCTCCTCCCTCCTCCTCCCTCTTTATCTCCCCCCTGTTTTTCTTATTTTTTATCCTAATTTTTTTTTTTCCCTACCCACCTTCCTCCCCCTCCTTTTTTTCCCCCTTTTTTTTTCTTTTTTTTTTTCCTCTCTCATCTCCTTCTCTCTTCTCTCTCATCTTCACTACTACTACTACTACATACTACTACTACTACTACTACGACTACCCTACTAACCCTACTAGTAGCTACTACTACTACTACTACTACTACGGCTAACCCTACTAACCCTACTAGTAGCTACTACTACTACTACTACTACTACTACTACTACAGTATAATTGGCTCTTACGAACGCCATCTGCTGCCTAATGAAGCCTACTCCAATATACACAAGACGCCCCCCCCCTTCTTCTCACCTGTCCTCCGCCCCCCTCCACCCCCCTCCTCGAACCCCTACCCCTCATCAACCCCCCCCCCCGGCTTCCGCACTTCCGCGCTCCCCTGTTTGTCTATACTTCCGCCTGACTGTCCGTGTGTCTGTCTGTGTGTATGTCTGTGTGTGTGTTTTTTTTCTCCATCGATGTGTCTGTTCATGTGTGTGTGTGTGTGTGTGTGTGTGTGTGTGTGTGTGTGTGTGTGTGTGTGTGTGTGTGTGTGTGTGTGTGTGTGTGTGTGTGTTTGTGTGTGTGTGTGTGTGTGTGTGTGTGTGTGTGTGTGTGTGTGTGTTTTCCTCGATGTGTCTGTTCATGTGTGTGTGTGTGTGTGTGTGTGTGTGTGTGTGTGTGTGTGTGTTTCCATCGTGTGTTGTTCATGTGTGTGTGTGTGTGTATGTGTGTGTGTGTGTGTGTGTGTTTTCCATCGATGTGTCTGTTCATGTGTGTGTGTGTGTGTGTGTGTGTGTGTGTGTGTGTGTGTGTGTGTGTGTGTGTGTGTGTGTGTGTGTGTGTGTGTGTGTGTGTGTGTGTGTGTGTGTGTGTGTGTGTTTCCATCGATGTGTCTTTCATGTTGTGTGTGTGTGGTGTGTGTGTGGTGTGTGTGTGGTGTGTGGGTGTGTTGTGTGGTGTGTGTATGTGTGTGTGTGTGTGTGTGTGTGTGTGTGTGTGTGTGTGTGTGTGTGGTGTGTGTGTGTGTGTGTGTGTGTGTGTGTGTGTGTGTGTGTGTGTGTGTGTGTGTGTGTGTGTTTTCCATCGATGTGTCTGTTCATGTGTGTGTGTTTGTGTTTGAATTGTTGTTGTATTGTGTTTTGTTAGTTTGTTTGTTTAGGAAATATAATACTTGTTGTCTGTTTGCGTCATTTGTTGGCATTGCAAAGTGAGGTTACGTGAATAGCGATTATTATTGCCTTGTGAGTAAACATATAAAAAAACTGAATACCTAGTGAAGGCAAATACTAAACGAGGTATAAGTTGATATTACAAGAAACAAAATATTAGAGTGAGATACGTATTGTATAACAGATACATTTACAGTACACATCACTAAATTCATGAAGTAATAGGCCTACAAGAAAAGTGTAATTAAAAAAAATGAACAAATAAAAATAAATAAAGGATGAGAAGAATGATGAAAGGATTGATGAAAGAAAAAAACATAAATATTCATAAAGCCACCTGATATCCCGGCCTTCTAAAAGCATCCAACAAAAGTTATTAGTGAAAAATTCAAGAAAAGATAAAATAAAAAGTTTGTGCATAGATCTAGTAGCCGATTTCACAGAGTTTTGCTGCCGATCCTTTGAGAAGAACTTGTGTCGTGTGTCGGAGGGAAAATGTTGCGTTTCCAAAGATTAGAGCCGTAATGGGAGGCCAAGTTTTTCTTAATGTAGATTATTGAGCTTGTTCCTGCTTCTCCTCCTCCT
This sequence comes from Chionoecetes opilio, assembly GCA_016584305.1. Taxonomy (NCBI): domain Eukaryota; kingdom Metazoa; phylum Arthropoda; class Malacostraca; order Decapoda; family Majidae; genus Chionoecetes; species Chionoecetes opilio. The sequence continues at coordinate 50,732 of JACEEZ010022843.1, forward strand.
CCTCCTCTTTATCTCCCTTTTCTACCACCTCCTCCTTTTTCCCCTTTCTTTTTCTTTCTCCTCCTCCTCTTTACCTCTCTTTTCTACCTCCTCCTCCTACTCCTACTCTATATCCTCCTCTTCCCTTCCCTTTTTCTGCTCTTCGTGATCTTCCTCCTCCTCCTCCTTTCTACCTTTTCCTTCTCTTGCTCTTTTTCGTTCTCCTCCTCATCCTCCACTTTGTTATTCTCTCATCATTCTCCTAATTACCTCATTATCATCTTCATCTTTCTACTACTTCTTGAATTGCTACTGTTTCTCTTTTTTGTCCTCTTTTCTTTACTAACAGGAAGTATTCGCTTCACATCCCAATACTTCACCACACAAAAAGAGAAACAGAGAGAGAGAAAAAATAGGAGTATACGCGGGTGAGTGTTTGTTTTTTCTATAGGTGAAAGAGAGAAAGAGAGAGAGAGAGAGGGGGAGAAAAACCCACTGACACATAGTTCAACAAGGAAAGAAAAGCAAGGTTTACAAAACTGAATGATAAAAACGACTATAACAAAAACATACAGCGGCAAACACGAGAGAGCGAGTAAAAATACAACGAATCTATTTTTATTTACCTTTTTAAAGTTGCCATGAATTTGAATTTGAGTGTAGGACAGGAGGAGAAGGAGGAGGAGGAGGAGGAGGAGGAGGAGGAGGAGGAGGAGGAGGAGGAGGAGGAGGAGGAGGAATGTAAAATGTCTACAAGTCTTTCATCTACACTAGAAATTCTAAATGACTTTTCAGAATTTGGTGTCAGTGGGGGGGAGAGAGAGAGAGAGAGAGAGAGAGAGAGAGAGAGAGAGAGAGAGAGAGAGAGAGAGAGAGAGAGAGAGAGAGAGAGAGAGAGAGAGAGAGAGAGAGAGAGAGAGAGAGAGAGAGAGAGAGAGAGAGAGAGAGAGAGAGAGAGAGAGAGAGAGAGAGAGAGAGAGAGAGAGAGAGAGAGAGAGAGGATTATTATTATTAGTTTATTGACAAAGTTTCACACAACATTTTACCTTATTACATGTATAATTTCCTCATATTTGTCCAATTTATACTCCTACATATTTCATATTAACCTAAAACAAACAAACGAAACACATCTACTATGGTGACACATCCCTTACGTATAAAATTTCAATACATCATATATATAACTGCACAGATAGCCTACTTTATCCCTTGTACCCATCAAATTATCCATACTGGAGAAGTCTAGCATGACATAGTTGCTTCTACATTGGCTGGAGAGTGGACACTGCAACAACACATGGGACTCATCCTGCACTGCATTTTCTACACATGAACACAGTCGTAGTTCTTTTCGGTATTCCATTTCTCCTGCCTGTTTCTATTCTAAGATTATGGGACATCGTACGTAGCCTCGTAAATGCTTGGCGTTTATAATCCGGGATAACAATCCCTATTGTACATACACTGAATGTACAGAGAGTCCGGTGTTGATTTGTGTTCTGTATGTGACATATTTGGAGGCAGTCTGAGGTTTCTCCTGAATCCGTCTAGCCACCTGTCAAGTGGGTTTACAATACTCTCATACCTTATGCCTGTGTCAAGAATCTGTATCCCGGAGTTTGGCCGCCTCACACAAACCTGAACGCTTAAATGATAGGTTCCCCCTTCATCTGGTGCCCTCAACCGTGGACTCAAGAAATTTCGCCTCCCTCCTAGCAATTACATCTTGTGCTGGTTGTATGCCTGATTCATCATAACGAAAATCCGGACTGGTTAATTTTCTGACTCCTAGCAAACACTTTACGGCTCTGTTGTATTGTGCAATGATCTTCTTCGGATACGTTACTAGCCAGGTTTCTGAAACTGTACAAAAGAGATGATGTCATTGCAGCATCGAACACCTTGCGCTTATAAATGTATGGCATATTAGAATTCGCAGCACAAAATAGCAAATTTATTGAGCTGTGCTTCTCCTGACGTTTTCGTGAAGACCTAACGCCGAATTTATTTTTGCATCATCGCTAAACCAAGCCCCTAAATACAGGTATTTCGAAGCGTACTAAATCTTAATATCATGCATTACCAACGGGATTCTGTCTTCAGCCGTGCCGCGAATAACCAAAACCTTTGTTTTTCTTTTCATTAAAACACATTCCATATTCACGACAATAATCCAGTACTACACTCAGTTTTTCTCAAAAAACGAATCCCTTGACGTGGCCAGTATTACCAAAATCATCCATAAGTAATAGCATATGTAAGTCTACAAGAAACCCATCAAGCCCAACACTACGCCTCAGCATCCTAACAAGCTGGTCCATGTATATGGTGAAACAGTAAACAGCTGGATGGGGCTGGATGAGAGAGAGAGAGAGAGAGAGAGAGAGAGAGAAGAGAGGAGAGAGAGAGAGAGAGAGGGGAGAGAAGAGAGAGAGAGAGAGAGAGAGAGAGAGAGGAAGAGAGAGAGAGAAAGAAAGGACACAAAGGAAGAAATAAGCGTATAATAAGGGAGGGAAGGAGTGAGAAAAAAGGGAAATGGAGGGAAAAAAATGCAGGGACAAAAAGTTAATTGGGGGAACAACACACACACACACACACACACACAACAACACACACACACACACACCACACACACACCAAAACACACACACACACACACACACACACACACACACACAAAACACACAACACGCACGCACACACACACACACACACAACACAACACAACCCAAACATCCCGTTTCCTTCCTGCCACCGGCCCGGCCCTTCCACCCCTCCCTCACTCCACCTGCCCTCCCTCCACACCTGTCCCTCCCCTCCACCTGCCCTCCTCCAAAAACCTGTCCCTCACTCCACCTGCCCTCCTCCACACCTGTCCCCTCACCTCCACCTGCCCTCCTCCACACCTGTCCCTCACTCCACCTGCTCTCCTCCACACCTGTCCCTCACTCCACCTGCTCTCCTCCCCACCTGTTTCCCCCACTCCACCTGCTTTCCTCCACACCTGTCCCCCCCTCCACCGCTCCCCCCTCCACACCTGTCCCTCACCCCCCTGCTCTCCTCCACACATGTCCCCCACGCAGAAGGCGAAGAAGAAATCCACCTTTAAAGTCACATGTGTAATTCATAACTGTTTAAATATAAAAAAAAAAGAAAAAAGGGGCTTACCTAGGTGTTGGAACCAAAATGCCGAAAGTGGGGCGTCCCCACAGGTAATAAAGGGGTGTGGGGTGTGTGTGTGGTGGTTTTGTGTGTGTGTGTGTGTGTGTGTGTGGTGTGGCGCGCGCGCGTGCGTGCGTGCGGGGGTGTGTGTGTGTGTGTGTGTGTGTGTGTGGGGGTGTTGTGTTTTGTGTGTGTGTGTGTGTGTGTGTGTGTGTGTGTGTTTTGTGTGTGTGTGTGTGTGTGTGTGTGTGTGGTGCGGGGCGTGCGTGCGTGCGTGCGTGCGTGCGTGCGTGCGTGCGTGCGTGTGTGTGGTGTGTGTGTGTGTGTGTGGTGTGTGTGTGTGTGTGTGTGTGTGTGTGTGTGTGTGTGGTGTGTGTGGTGTGTGTGTGTTGTGTGTGTGTGTGTGTGTGTGTGTGTGTTGGGGTGTGTGAGAGAGAGAGAGAGGGCAAAGAGAGGATACATTGAGTAGCCGGAGGAAGGCAGGTTGGGGGGGAAAAGGGGTTACTTAGCCTCTTCATGCACAAGTGATGAAAAGAGAGAGAGAGGAGAGAGAGAGAGAGAGAGAGAGAGGGGAGAGAGGAGAGAGAGAGAGGAGAGAGAGAGAGAGAGAGAGAGAGAGAGAGGAGAGAGAAGAAGAGAGAGAGAGGGGAGAGAGGGGGAGAGAGGAGAAGGAGAGAGGGGAAAAGGAGAGAGAGAGAGGGAAGAGAGAGGGGGAAAGAGAGAGGGAGAGGGGGGAGAGAGAGAAGGGGGGGGAAAAAGAGAAAGAGGGAGAGAGAGAGAGAGGGGAAGAAAAGGAAAAAGAGAGAAAAAAAAACCAAAAAAACCAGCTTATACCAAAGCAAACAAGAAAAACGTAATAAAAGGTAAAATAGAAAGATAGACAAAGATCAAAGAATAACCAAGATCACGGAGAATAAATTATTATAAAATATAACATTAATATAAACCATAACGTAAAATAGATTATAAATTAACAAAAATAATAACAGCAAATAACACAAAGGCTGGACAGCATGACGCGGCAAAACAAACAGAGGCAATAAGCATAAAACAATGATTATAAAAAAAAGAAACCCACGTGATAGAAAGAAAGTTAATTAAGTGCCAATCCAGCAAAAATATGAAAAAAATTGGGAGGAAAAAAAGAAAAAAGAAAACGTAAATCCAAGCAAAAATGTGGAAAACTGGAAGAAAAATCAGAAAAAGAAAAAATTGAAGAAAAAAGTTGACATCCAAAGCCGCATCATTTAAAGAAGAGCACAACATTGGCCTTTATTTATGCCCTGAACCATGAGAGAAAAGTTGAAAAGTTGTGCCTAAGTTTTAAGTGTTGATATAAGTGCCTGATTTTTTCCCAACCATATTATCATAACGAGCGTATACGAAATGAATCTGTGTGTGTGTGTGTGTGTGTGTGTGTGTGTGTGTGTGTGGTATATGTGTGTGTGTGTGCGTGTGTGTGTGTGTGTGTGTGTGTGTGTGTGTGTGTGTGTGTGTTGTGTGTGTGTGTGTGGTGTGTGCGTGCGTGCGTGCGTGCGTGCGTGCGTGCGTGCGTGTGCGTGCGTGGTGCGTGTGTGTGGTGTGTGTGTGTGTTGTGTGTGTGTGTGTGTGTGTGTGTGTGTGTGTGTGTGTGTGTGTGTGTGTGTGTGGTGTGTGTGTGGTGTGTGTGTGTGTGTGTGGTGTGTGTGTGTGTGTGTGTGTGTGTGTGTGTGTGTGTGTGTGTGTATCCCCGGAATGGGCATCGTGCCTTCCTGATGCTGCCTGGTATTGCAACGATCGTGTGGCGGCATTCACGCGGGAAATGAGGTCGTGTTCCGGTAGTGGACAGGTCATGTATTTTGCGGCATGATTTATTTGTGCATTGTTCTTCCCTCCTCCCTCCCTCTAGGTCTCTTGTGCTGTATTGCTGTCTGTCTGTCTGTCCATTATCCATCTTTTTTTTTTTTTTTTTTTTTTACACCACAAAGGACTGGCTAGGGCAAAAAAAAAAAAAAAAAAAAAAAGCAACAAAAAGCCCGCTTAATTGCCAATCCCTATAAGGAAGACAGTAAGAGAATAAGAAAGGGGGTCGGGCCAATTTAGTTCAATCTATCTTTGAAAACCGAGCGTGCTAACCTAACCTAATCTAAACATATTTGTGCATTGCTTTCTTCCTTCCCCCCTCTGACTATACTCGCGGCGTGTATAGTTGTCGAAAATGGGGCTCTTTCACTCCCCCCTTCCGAACTCACGGGATTGGCTGAGGTGTTGGGTGAGAATGCCTTACTCCAAATTCCGCCCTAAAGCCCCAACACCCAACACCTCAGCCAATTCCGTGTGTTCGGAAGGGGGGAGTGAAGGGTCCCAGTTTTCGCAACCTAAACCTGCGGCGAGTATCGGTCTCTTGTGTTGTCTGTTTGTCCGTTATCCATCTTTTATCCCTATCCATAAACTTGTCTCGTACTTTCTTTTATAAACTGCCATTAACTCTGCATTAATGACCTGATAACTGGGTCATTGCCAAAATATATACTCTCCTATAATGTGAACCAATATCTGCCTATCTCTCTCTCTCTTTTCTAAGTCCACATTAGTCCTGTTTGAAGCTTATTTTTCTTGTCATTTCCAGTTTTACAACCAAAATATTCTTGCCTACATCTTTCTTATATCCTTGCACTCTCTCTCTCTCTCTCTCTCTCTCTCTCTCTCTCTCTCTCTCTCTCTCTCTCTCTCTCTCTCTCTCTCTCTCTCTCTCTCTCTCTCTCTCTCTCTCTCTCTCTCTCTCTCTCTCTCTCTCTCTCTCTCTCTCTCTCTTTTTCTTTCTCTCTTTTTCTTTCTCTCTTTTTCTTTCTCTCTTTTTCTTTCTCTCTCTTACTTTCTCTCTTTTTCTTTCTCTCTCTTACTTTCCCTCTCTTACTTTCCCTCTCTTACTTTCCCTCTCTTACTTTCCCTCTCTTACTTTCCCTCTCTTACTTTCCCTCTCTTTCTTTCCTACTCTTAATTTCCCTTTCTTTTCCTCTCTTCCTTTCCCTCTCTCTCTGTCCCTCTCTTTCTTTCCCTCTCTCTCTGTCCCTCTCTTTCTTTCCCTCTCTCTCTGTCCCTCTCTTTCTTTCCCTCTCTTTCTTTCCCTCTCTCTCTGTCCCTCTCTTACTTTCCCTCTCTTACTTTCCCTCTCTTACTTTCCCTCTCTTTCTTTCCTACTCTTAATTTCCCTCTCTTTTCCTCTCTTTCTTTCCCTCTCTCTCTGTCCCTCTCTTTCTTTCCCTCTCTCTCTGTCCCTCTTTTCTTTCCCTCTCTCTCTGTCCCTCTCTCTCTGTCCCTCTCTTTCTTTCCCTCTCTCTCTGTCCCTCTCTTTCTTTCCCTCTCTCTCAGTCCCTCTCTTTCTTTCCCTTTCTTTCTCTTTCTATTTAAGCTATCATCCAAGTTTTGAATACAAATTAACGTCTATGTTTTACTAAGAGCTATCGATGACACGAGCCATAAGGACACGATGACATAAGCTTCGTTTCCTGGTGGAACGCCGACGTGAGTTTCGACAGGGGATGCTTGCAGCCTATGTTGATCTCAAGAAGGCGTTTGACTCAGTGCATCGTGAGTCACTGGGATCTTCTGCGACTTCGATGGATTCCTGCAAGGACTATTGGTTTGATAACTGGTCTGTATTCTGGGACTGAGAGTGCTGTGAAGTGTGGAGCAGGTGTATCCAGCTTCTTTCCTGTGAATACAGGAGTGAGGCAAGGGTGCGTCCTTGCCTCATCACTTTTCAACGCTTGTATGGACTGGGTATTGGACAAGGTTGTAGATCAAAGTGATTGTGGAGCATCCGTCGGCAACACCAAGATCACTGATCTTGTTTTTGCCGATGATGCAGTAATCTTTGCTGAGTCGCTGGAGGTCCTGGTGATGGCTCTCGAGGCGCTGCACGAGGAGGCAAAGCCTTTGGGACTTGAGGTCTCCTGGCTCAAGACCAAGGTCCAGGTGTTTGGAGACTTACTAGATGAAGCAGTACAGTCTGTTCATGCGTGTGGCGAGGACATTGAGATCTTGGAAAGTTTTACATACCTTGGTAGCGCAGTCCATAATGACGGCGGGCCCCGTCAAGAAGCCGTCGGCTTGGTAGCCCCGGTGTTTTATGGCTTAAAGCCAATTTTTGGCGTTGGAGGAGGGCAAAGATCCAAAAGGCTCTTCAAGTCGTTTGGATGTTTCCTTGTGTGAGCATGACCTTGGTATTTGAAGAGGAAAATGCCTTTGGAACTTCGCAGAATCATGGGGTACCTGGAGATTACGGGTCTCACGTTGCACGGGGACGACGAGGCCCCGGCTACCTTCGCGCCAATTGGTTGGTTTGTTGGGAACGCTATTGAAAAAAGGGGGGACCTTCCTCGGGTGTATCTGGAAGAGCAGGCGTGGGTGGCCAAGCGGCGCCCACAAGGCCTTTCTCCCAATTGATTTTTTCTTTCGGGGCTGTTCAATGCACAAACCTTGCAGAACCGGCGTGGTGCCCCCGGGAGTGGGGGTAAGGGGACGAGAGCACCCCCCCCCCGGTATTCCCCAAGATTGATGATGATTTTTCAGACAAATAACATCAAAAATATATTTTGAGAAAAGAGGAGGGGATATAAGAATCTAGCAGCGAACTTTAGTCGTCGTTGAATAGATGAACGGAGACAGGGGGAGTGAGAGAGCGTGAAGGGAGAGAAGCACAAAGAGAGGGAAAGAAATTTAGAGGGAGGGGGAAAGGAGGGAGGAGGGAGAGAGGGGAGAGAGAGGAGAGAGAGAGAAAGAGAGAGAAGAGAGAGGGGAGGAGGGAGAAGAGAGAGAGAGGGGAGAGGAGAAAGAGGGGAGAGAGAGAAGAGGAGTAGAAGAGAGAGAGAGGAGAGAGAGAGAGAGAGGAGAGAGAGAGAGAGAGAGAGAGAGAGGAAGAGAGAGGGAGAGAGAGAGGGGAGAGAAAAGAAGAGAGAGAGAGAGAGGAGTGCAAAAGTGATGGTTTTAAGGGGGAAAGAAGACTAAAAGAAACGTGATAGTGATAAGACAGAAACGATATTGATTCATCTCTCTCTCTCTCTCTCTCTCTCTCTCTCTCTCTCTCTCTCTCTCTTTCTCTCTCTCTCTCTCTCTCCCCTCTCTCTCTCTCCTCTTTCTCCTCTCTCTCTCTCTCTCATTACCCCTATTTCATTTTCACTTTAAAACATTCTCTCCGATCGTTTCAACCTGCAACGCTTTTTCTATCTCTCTCTCTTTTAGTCCATGGGCCGGACCAGATATCGGTACCACCCAAGGTGGCAAAACTATTTTGTTTGTTGCATCAATAGAAGTAAAATAATGTATGATAGCCTTTCCATGTTGGTAGTTTTACGGTATATTTTTGTGAAAAAACCCACTTTCATAGGGTAATTTTTTCATATTTTCCGTTTTTATTTATGAAACGGTGCATCGTAGGCATAAAGGGTATATAGACTTAGGATCTAGTAAATTTAATTCTGCTCCGGTTTGTCTCCATGCATTTTTGCTATATATGTCATAGTTTTTGCGCAAATGAAGCCGGAAGTTGAAGGCATGTTTTCATCAAAATTAAAAAAATTGAGTTTCCCAGCCATATTTCGTTCAATAACTCTAAAACAAGTAATTTCTCGATAAAATGCCATAGAGATGAAATTTTAGGGTGATGATTCATCTTTTAAATGGTTTTCTTATTATTCTTCAAATGTTATATATTGACGTCTAAGAGGCTAAAAACAAAAAACTGTATATTCACAGAAATCCATATCTTGATATCATTTACGTCTTAAGCCTTATAATTACCAGAGTATTTACGTTGAAAGAACGGGAAAAAAAAATGTTTTCTAATCCATGTTCTGGTCTGTTGCAGATGGACGAGCTGAATGATGGCGGACCACTGAGCACCTTGTACTGAACGACTCCAAGCGCCCGCGGCTTGAGTGCATCATTCATTTTTCCGATGACAACGAAAAAACTAATTTCACCACAATCAGTCGACTCCTGGAAAACTCTCCTCCGGGCAGCTCAAATACGGCGTCATGAGCCCATATTGGAGTTGGCTGAAGACACTCCTAAAGGAGAGATCCCTGCTCTCAATTACCACAGAAAATGTCGCCAGCATCTTCACGATGAAGAAAGATAGATGGCATCCTTGCTCAAAAAGAGAGACTCCAATGGCTGTCCTGAGGATAGCAACCCTGCAAGGGCTGGTCGTGCAATCCCTGGGCACCTCAAGAACATATAAGCAGAGTGCATATTTTGCCAGAAAACAAACAAGTACGCCAAACAACAGAAGACTCGAGAAGTTTTGGTGAAGTGCAGAGAACTGAGAGCTGATCCCTAAGATCAGGAATGCCCCCAAAAAGAAAATGGACAGCAGAATACTTGGCATTGTATGCAGAGATATTTTGGCCGCTGAAGCACACTACCACAGGTCCTGTTATAGATTCTACACACGGAGCGAAAAATTCACAGCAGAAGGGTGCTGTCAGTGCCGATGACAAAGAAGATGAAGATTATAAGAGGCGGTGTTAGTCGTCAACAGTGAGCTCTTTCATTACATCAGAATGAGCTTTTCGGTACCCCAAAGGCCTGATGATGGGCTGATGTTACCCCTAGACTTGTTGGGATCCATGAAGAGCTTTGGTGTGGACCAAGTGCAGGACTCCACCAAAAAGCACCGCGGCAAAGGATTGAGAAGGGGGTTTTGGGGATTTTTTTCACATCATCCAAGATCATAATGGCAAACTTCTCATCTATCCAGACAGCTTAACTGAGCAGTAACTTGTCAGGGAAAACCAATCTCTAAAGAAACAGTTGAAGACCCTGTCCAGAGGTGATGCCCAGGAACTCAAAACAAAGGCTGCCAAGCAACTCAGGGCTGACATCAAGACCAAAGCCAAAGATATCAACCAATCCTGGCCACCAGAGATAGAGTGTCAAACCTGATATCGTTCCAGAATCACTCTTGTGCTTCTTGCGCACCCTGCTCACAGGGTCCGACGACCCTGACAGCATTGACAGTGTAACCCCAAGAGCTCAGCGTCTCCTGCAATCGTTTGGTCAGGACATTGTGTATGCAGTGACATGTGGCAAAGCCAAGCCGCCCAAACACATTGCCCTGTCATTCAGTGTCAAGTCTTTGACAGGTAATGTTGAGCTGATAAGCATCCTCAACCGCCGTGGGCATTGTGTTGCGTACTCGCAGATGGAGGAGATCGACACCGCCCTTTGCTTGCAGAAGCTGTCTGCCTCAGGAGGTTATCCCGCACTGCCAAGCAACATCTTTCCCGGTGTCTTCACAACCTTGACTTGGGACAAAATCGACCGTCTAGAGGAGACGCTGAGTGGCGAAGGTACGTCGCACAGGGTGAATGGCATTGCTGTGCAGGAAAAGCCGACAGACCTGGTCCCTGCCCAACCCAGGCCTACTGTGGCCAAAACAAAGAAAAGGAGCATTGATGCACCTCAGCTGATGCTGCCAACGTACAACGCCGGGCAACGGGCAGGCCCACCCATGAGGAAGACCGCTGAAGTTGTTGCTGATGTGGAGAACGTGGAGCTACTGGCTTGCAAGTGTTCACGGGTTTGCAGGCTGCCTGACTGTGCATGCCTGGCCTGGTCAATGGCCTCACATGCTCTGATATGTGCAAGCTCCAGACCTGCACCAACCAAGCAGTGCAGCAGCAGGAACCCGGCCTTGAGCAGGATTCAGAGGATGAGTAAACGGTACAGCAGATACATATGTTTCTGGCGCTTCTATGCATGTCTAAAGGTTCCATATGACTCAACAAATTATTAATACAATAGTTTCAAGAATATTAGTCCTTGTTATGTTCACAAGAAGTCGCATAGAAGTACACATTCAGACTTCATTGCATATGGTTTGCGAACCCAATTCTGTTCATTAGTATTAGTGTTTTAACTTTTATGTCATTTAACCTGATGCCAGCTTATTATGTTATTGTGTGTGTATTAGCAAATAAAACTGTAATTGAATGAATGAACTTCGATTTTGAACATTTTCAGAAGGCTAACCTATAGTAATATCACTTTCACAGTTGCGGATGTCCGTAGTTGAGTGCCGTTGGGTGCGGCTATAAAAGTCGCAATTACTAGCACTAAGCTACCACCTAGCAAGGGCTATCATGTCAAAATATATCCTATAGACATGGGGGAATATAAAAAACATCACTAGGCCTTGCCACCTCGGATGGTACCAAAAAGTGATTTTGGGGGGTCCGGCCCATGGACTATTTCTCTTCTCTTTCACTCTTCCTTTCTTTCTTTCAGTCTTTCAGTTTTCTCTCCAATGTTTTCTTCGTATTATTTATCGTTGCATTTGTCTTTCCTAATTTCCCTGAGGTCATTTTTAATCTAGATGTTTGTCTGTTATCTCCACTTGTCACGAATTTGCAATAGCCACCACGCATATCTCTCTCTCTCTCTCTCCTCTCTCTCTCTCTCTCTCTCTCTCTCTCTCTCTCTCTCTCTCTCCTCTCTCTCTCTCTCTCTCTCTCTCTCTCTCTCTCTCTCTCTTTTGACGCCCCCTGCCCTGTCATTATCAACATCTCTTTAATCCTCTCTTTCCTCCTTCTCATTATCGTCATTAACATTGCCACATCCTCCTCCAACCTTCCTATTTCC
>JACEEZ010022843.1:67500-70000 GCA_016584305.1 Chionoecetes opilio
CTTGTGAGAATTTAATTGAATGTCATTGGGATGATTTAGATTTTCTGGTATATTCAAAAAGTGATTACTGAAGATATTTGCAGCAAGATCAATGTCATTTTTCAGTTTTATTTCATTACTGTGTCTGCCATTTTTCCTGCCTATCAAGTTGTTTATAACGGTCCATGTTGATTTAACATTTCCTTGTCTAAGTTTTAGCTGATCTTTATGATAATTATTTTTGGCAACACGCAGAAGGGTTACGAGTTTGTTCCTGTATTTTCTATATCGAAGTCCATATGCTAAAGGCCATTTGGCAGCCAGTCTTTCCAGTCTGTGCTTTTCTCGGATACTGTTTCGTAAACCCGATGTAATATGAGGACTTTTAATATGTTTATTATTAATCTTAACCTTTCTTAGTGGAAAGCATATTGGGAAGTTTTCATTGTATAGACCAGAGGTCGACAACCCAGAATTCGAGAAGAGCCAGTTTCTTCAAACTTGACAGAAAAGCAGTGTTGATGGAGCCGCACTGTAGATTATGAATGGAAATTACGAGACAATAAAATGTCTTAGGTCTCTTGAAAGAGCCGCATGCGGCTCCGGAGCCGCAGGTTGCCGACCGCTGGTATAGACTATAGAATTTATCAAATGCCTCATTTGGATCATTAATATCTAAGATCTGTATCCAATTTGTATTTGCTGTCACCCTTAAAAATTTGTTGATGTTTATCTCAGACAGGCACCTCTTTTGTATATAGCTGTGGATTTCATAATTAAATTTTCGAACAAATTGTGAGTAAACTGGAAAATGATCCGTTAAGTCCGTGTATACACTGTATAGAATACAGTTTTTTACATTTTTCTCCGGATAGGAGGCCCATCTATTAATGTAGCACTATTGTCAGTTACTCTAGTAGGTTTGGTTGTTAGGGGATAACATCCATGGGAATACATTAGTCATGAAATCTATTACACCAGGATCACTTAATTTAAGTAGATCCAGATTCCAGTCCCCCCAAAAATAAACATAAGGAAACTTCTTAACTTCAATGAATTAAAACAAAAGATCAATAGCATTGAGAAATTCAGAGATGTTTCCTTCAGGTGGTCTGTATACAGAAGCTATAAAATTAGTCTCCTTTTCACTGCAACTTATTTCTACACAGACGCATTCAAAATGTTTCTCTATCATACAGCAGTCAGGTAACACACATGAATTAAAGATATTAGCTACATACATGCACACCCCTCCACCATTTCTGTCCCTATTCATTGCATACAAGTTATATCCTGGCATATCATACAAAGAAACTAAATCATTATCCAGTCTTGTTTCAGAGAATCCCATAACATCAAACTTTACACTACAATCATTCAAGCATTGGTCAATAAACATCTGTAGGTTACTTGGGAGACTTCTAATAGTCATGCTTAAAATTGAAAATGGGTCATCACTGTGTTGTGTTTTCAATCCATCAGGAAAGATATACTGGGAAAGTGGATATGTTAGGTTATGCAATGCTAGTGGGTCATTACTAGCATCCACACGGTCATCCTGTTCTAAGTTTAGTGGATTTAGAACCATTTTATCAAGGAAGGCTGTTGAAAGGTAATTTATCATGACTGAGGTGGTGGAAAGGGGAGAGGGAGAGAGAGGGAGAGAAAGAAGGGAGATAGGAGATCTCTCTGGTGGGGAGTGGAGAGGGAGAGAACAGAAGGGAGGAAGGGAGGTAGGTAGAGAGGGGAGAGGGAGGAGAGAAAGGAAGGAAGTAGAGGAAGGAAGGGGAGATGGAAGAGAGATGGAAGAGACGGCCGCATCTTGTTCTATGCTGATAAATTGCCGACATCAGGAAAACAGGAATAAAAGAAGAGAACGTTTATTAATTCCATTCTCGTATTTTTCTGACCATTGATATATTTGGACATTTCTCTATATTTTTCTATCACTTCAAAAGAGAGAGAGAGAGAGAGAGAGAGAGAGAGAGAGAGAGAGAGAGAGAGAGAGAGAGAGAGAGAGAGAGAGAGAGAGAGAGAGAGAGAGAGAGAGAGAGAGAGAGAGAGAGAGAGAGAGAGAGAGAGAGAGAGAGAGAGAGAGCGAGCGAGCGAGCGAGAGAGAGAGAGAGAGAGAGAGAGAGAGAGAGAGAGAAGAGAGAGAGACGAGAGAGAGAGGAGAGAGAGAGAGAGAGAGAGGAGAGAGAGAGAGAGAGATGAGAGAGAGCGATGAGAGAGAGAGAGAGAGAGAGAGAGAGAGAGAGAGAGAGAGAGAGAGAGAGAGAGAGAGAAAAGGAAGGAGAGAGAGAGTGAGCGAGAGAGAAGGGAAAGGAAGGAGAGAGAGAGAGAGAGAGAGAGAGAGAGAGAGAGAGAGAGAGAGAGAGAGAGAGAGAGAGAGAGAGAGAGAGAGAGAGAGAGAGAGAGAGAGAGAGAGAGAGAGAGAGAGAGAGAGAAGAGAGAGACGAGGAGAGAGGAGAGAGAGAGAGAGAGAGAGAGAGAGAGAGAGAGACGCCAGCGTCCCGCAGGG
>JACEEZ010022843.1:77500-82500 GCA_016584305.1 Chionoecetes opilio
CACAAGAACCTATTCCCAACAAGCAGATCTTTTTTATTACCATCCTATAACCTTTTTTACCCTCCCTTCTTACCTCATTAGAACCTTCCATTTTCAACACCCTAACATAAATTATATTCCACATTCAGTCGTTCTTCAAAAGCCGCCCATATATTCATCACAGGTCCTCCCCTCTCCTCTCCCCTCTCACTCCCATACAATAGCCTGCTCCTCTCCCCCCCTATGCTTTCACCTACAGTCTGGCCTCTGCAACACCCTGCCTTATTATTTTTCTCTTTACGTCCTTCCAAATTCTTCTCTGACTTAAATATTCTATCGGAGAAACGTAGACATGTTAGGATTTTTTTATTTATTATTTTTTTTTTTAGATAAATATTTTTTTTTAGAAAAGATAGTCGTTTTGCATGTTTTTTTGTTTTTTTTGCTAGAGACCTTAACAAACGAGGCTTTTCTTTATAGATTCTAATCGTTGTCTTGCGTTAGTCTTGTTGTCATGATAAAAAAAACTACACTAAACAGGAATAAGGAATTTGATTAATGTTATATTTTTTTCTTCTATACATCCTTTTCTTCCATCCCTTCTTTCAATTCCATTTTCTGTCATTTACTTTTTTCTATGTTCTGTTTCCCCTACGTTTACCGGCTATTTACATATTTTTTTCTGTTTTCCCTATTTTTCTCTCCGAACATCCATTTGTCAACCTCCCCCTCCTCTCTCTCTCTCTCTCTCTCTCTCTCTCTCTCTCTCTCTCTCTCTCTCTCTCTCTCTCTCTAGTCGAAGCGGAGAAAAATGATAATGTGCCGCCCGTGATGTGATGTATGTTCCTTCTTCCCCATCTTTACCAGGACATCAGGAGGCAGTCAGCCGTGTTCAGGAACCGTACGTGTCTCCCTGGATCCTCGTTAGGTCTCCCAGCTCTCAAGCAGCCCAGCGACCCACCACCACGCTTGTTTATGCATCACAAGGGACTGGCCAAGGGCTAATAAAAAAAAGTAACATAATGGCCGCTTGTTCCCTATAAAGAAGACAGTAAGAAAATATATAAAGTGGGGGTGGGCCAACTTAGTTCTGAGCGTCTTGCTTCCCTACACTTTTACTGCGCCCATAGACCACTATATTTACAGTGGTCTATGCTGCGCCTTAATTGTCGATCTTTTGGTACTTTTCTTACTGCTTACTTCTTCGTATTTTTCTTCCTCGTTTTCTTCTTACTCTATTTTATCCCTCTTCTTCTTTTTCCACATCTCCTTCCTCTTCTTCTTCTTCCTCTTCCTCCTCTTCCTCTTCATCGCCCAGAGGACGACGAGGATAGGGCAGCCCTGGTGCTCCGGCGGGCACTAGAGGACCTGCCTCGGCTGTTGGTAGTGGTGCGCAGCGCCCCTCCCCCCCGCTGAGCGCACCACGTACTACACAGCGGAACATGGAGCGAGGTGACGAGCCTCGCTCACAGGAAGTCGCTCGTGACTCCAGCGGCGGGCTGGTGCCCGCTCATCTCTTATAAATGTATAGATGTAAGATTAGTATAAGTATGTAGTTTAACTTAAGGTATTATGTAAGGTTACAATAAGTTGTTGTTTTCTGTAAGAGATGTAAATAAACTTAACTAAAAAATCCTTCCTCTTCTTCCTCGTTATCTTCTTTTTCTCACTCCTCTTCTTACTCTTTTTTTCCCTCTTCTTCTCTTTCCACTTCTCGTTCCGCTTCTTCTTTTCTTCTTTGTCTTATTCTCTTCCTGTTCTTCATCATCATCTTTCTTGTCTTATTCAACCTAAATTTCTCTCACAGCTGTGTTTTTGGCTTTGTGCATTTGCAAATTTCCTCTGTCTGTGTGTCTGTCTGTCTGTCTGTCTGTCTGTCTGTCTCCCTGTCTGTCTCTCTGCCTCCCTGTCTATCTGTCTCTCTGCCTCCATGTCTGTCTGTCTATCTGTCTGTCTGTCTGCCTCCCTGTTTGTCTGTCTTTCTGTCTCTCTGCCTCCCTGTCTGTCTGTCTGTCTGTCTATCTGTCTGTCTGCCTCCCTGTCTGTCTGTCTGTCTGTCTATGTATCTGTCTGTCTGCCTTCCTCCCTGTCTGTCTGTCTGTGAGTCTGTCTGTCTGTCACACGCTTGATCGCATTCAGTCTCCTATTTGGCTTTTATTTCTCTCAATTTCCTTTTGTAGCTCATGTTGTTTACTTTGTTTCTCCTTTGAGGCGGGAAGAGTGTTGACCGACCACCTTACCCCCCCCCCCCCCCCGCCCTGTTTGCACAGCTTCGCCCGCTGATCCGTACTCGGTAGTTGATGGCAAAGAGTCTAAAAAAGAAAGGGACTGCGTAAAACTGCCCGCCCACTCTCACTGTCTTAGTCTGTCAGTGTCCTAACCTAACCTAAGCTAACCTAACCCAACCCAACCCAACCTAGCCTAACCTAACCTACTACTTAGATCATGCCGCTACCCAAATAAAGGCCGTTCAATGCGCCGTCCTTTTTTCCGTCCTTTTTTCCGCCGTCCAGGACGTCCTTTTTGTGGCTAATCGCGTCATTAATAGCACGGCGGTTCCTCCTCTTCCATGACATGATTAAAATTATTATAGGATGAAAGATAAACAACGTAAAAACGTAATTCTTCAACTTCAACGTTCAACTCTTCAAGACTTCAACATAAAAAAATAATAATAATAAAAAGATCCTCTCCACATAAATACATCAATGATTTCTTGCTGTCTATGAACTGTGTAAAATCATGACTTCTTGTTAAATATTTTGGTGCAAACTAAATTATACAAATACATCCATGGCGAAATATTGAAAGTAATATATATTCCCGAGGAACAGACATTCATAAGACATGATATTGTCACATGGCTTCATTCAACACCTAAATAATTAACAACTGTAATGGCCTAGTACGTTCTGGTCTTCTTACCTGCGAATCTCTCCCTCTCTCTCTCTCTCTCTCTCTCTCTCTCTCTCTCTCTCTCTCTCTCTCTCTCTCTCTCTCTCTCTCTCTCTCTCTCTCTCTCTCTCTCTCTCTCTGTATGACAATATTTCCCTGCACATTCAAGTATTTGTATTTGAACCTGTGCCAGTACGTATTCGCAAACACAAACATTTCTTTTCACATTTCGCACAGTAAACACAAGCCTCCTCCACTGTGCGACCATTCTCCTCCTTGTTTTCCTCCTCCTCCTCGTCTTCCTCCTCCTCTTCCTCCTCCTTCTGGTTCACCTCCTACTTCCCAGCATAGAATTTCATCCTCTTCCTGCGGTTTACAATGTGTCGTAATATATTTTTTCTTCTCCATCTTTGTTTTTCTTTCAGTATTGTGCAGCCTCGACAAGCAATCTTGGAGGGGAGGTGGTGGCCGAGGGGTTAGCGTCTTGGAGTGCTGAGCTCAATGTCCCGAGTTCGAATCCTGCCGCGGGCAACTCTTTCAAGAGCCTGGTAGGGGAGCAGAAAGTCCTGAGTTCACGTCCCACCAAGGAGCAACTGTCAAATCCATCGTCGAGTGACTGAAGAAACCCGCATGCTGTTATAACCTGTTCTCCGTCTGCGTGTGCGACGAAGAAACTCCAGGGACAGCGTGAGCCTAAATTGAAGATAACGTCAGAGAAAACGGTATCTTCACCTAAGACCACAGGTGTCACTATAAGAATCCAGCCTGCGCCACCAACGGGCGAGTTCAACCAACATCATCAAGACCTCTATAAGCCTATAAAAAAAAAAAAAAAAAAAAAAAAAATCAATCTGGTCCCCGTTCACCAATACTCGCGTCTCGCGTACCTCTCCACATGACGACCGGTGGGAGGGAAAACAGAGGAGTGAGGGCGTGGAAGACGAGTAACGAGAGGAGGAGGAGGAGGTGGGAGAAGAGAATGAGGAGGAAGAACAGAAGGAGGAGGTTAAGATACAAGAAATAGAGGGCGCACTGACAAAGAGAAAGAGGGACACACAAGACAAACACACAAACAAGACACAGAAAGAGAGGAATATATACAAATAAATGTAGAGAAAGACAGAAGAAAGGTGAAAGAAAGAGGACATAAAAATAAAGACAAACACAAATAAAACAAAGAAAGAGAGAAAGAAATACAGAGAAGGACAGAACAAGTGACAGAAAGCCTGAACCAAATCAACTGAGACAGAGAGAGGAATAGATACAAAAAATTGAGAAAGACTGAAAAAGTGGCAGAAATCCATCTAAATCAACTGAAACGGAAAAATAAAACAAATAAACTGAACAAAAACACTCTTCTCAAAAATTCTCCCTCCACTCCAACCCACATCATCACAATCCCACCAATAAACAACAACACAGCAACAGTTCCTTACGTACCTCCAGCAGCAGCGTGACCAGGAGTACCTCAGGTGTAGAAGCAGCTGTTGTGGGTATGGCAACAGCCTGGCTAGAAGCAAAGGTAAAAATACGTACGTTAAAACACAGGACAGGTGTGACAAACACAACAACAAATACATTGATGAGTAAATAGACAAACACACGCAAAAATGATAAAACCAACAAATAGATAATGGGTAAAAACATTAATTACACTGATTGACACACACACACACACACCACTGATCTATATAACATGGATCGCGGATCTGGGCTAGCTGTGGCCGAGAAACTGAAGTCAGCCACCAGCCACCAGCCGCCATCTTGCCATATCCAAAACAAATACATGGGCCGGCCCAGGCAGTTGCTGGGTGTTGGCTGCTGGCATGTGATAGCCTCTATTACCACCTACTACTACTATTAACACCTACTACTACTACTAATATTACCACCTACTACTACTATTACCACCTACAACTACTATTAACACCTACTACTACTACTAAACTTCCAACCTAGTGCATCGTCGAGCCTTCCAAGTTATTTATTCACGGTGATACACAGACAACAGGTGTGTTGCGAGGCCGTACAGGTGTGTAGTGACAGGTGTCTTGCGAGGCCGTACAGGTGTGTAGTGACAGGTGTGTTGCGAGGCCGTACAGGTGTGTAGTGACAGGTGTCTTGCG
>JACEEZ010022843.1:90000-126111 GCA_016584305.1 Chionoecetes opilio
AGTGGCAGGAACATCCATAACAAGAAGTTAAAAAACCTACCCATTTTTACATAGAGAATAAAAAAGTCATGTCAATTTGTGAGCTGTTTTTGTGTGTTTGTTTGGATATTCATTGTTTGCATAGAAAGATAGAAATATAAGGGTAAGAGGAATATTCACAGAGGAAAATGTCTACTTTCAAGCATCGAGATAAAAGTAGAAGTGGTTTTTTACTTTGTTCCCCAACTATGGTTTATCGTCAGTCTTTAGGGACGCAAGAATAGGTCAGTGAGGATAAATAGGAATGCAGGCAACCTTTAGGCATTGATTGTACACGTCCAGAACTAAAATTGAAAAACAAGTTAAAAGTTTGTGGTTTTAACTATCATATTCTTAGGATTTACCATTGATTTTTTTTTTTTTACCATTGAGAGAGTGAAAATTATGATTCATATGCTTAAAAAATAACTGAATCTTTATTGCTAATAACCCACTTGAGAATTATAAAGAAAAGAATCAAGTGTAAATTTATATGATTCCATTCCATTGTGAGCAGCTTCACACCACTGGGGTTACAGGCAGTGGATGCCGATCCTCCCATTGACGAAACCGCACCCTCTCTTGACGAAGTCAGAGAGGCTGTAGCAAAGTTGAGAGGGGGAAAGGTAGCTGGTGTTTGTAATATCAGTGCGGAGCTACTCAAAGCTGGGGGTGAGGCCATGATCCGCGGGTTGCATGCTGTCCTGACTGCCGTGTGGCAATCAGGTACCATTCCTCCTGACTGGAAAAGGGAGAAAGGAGGGAAAAGGTCGTCCCTATCTGGAAAGGGAAAGGGGACCGTCAGGACTGCAACAATTACCGCGGTATTACACTGCTCAGCGTAACAGGCAAGGTGCTTGCCCATCTATTGCTGACACGGATTCGCAGTCATCTGGTGAAGCATCAGAGACCTCAGCAGTCTGGGTTCACGCCTGGTAAGTCAACAACGGACCGTATCCTAGCGCTTCGTGTCCTGGTGGAACGCCGACGTGAGTTTCGACAGGGGATGCTTGCAGCCTATGTTGATCTCAAGAAGGCGTTTGACTCAGTGCATCGTGATTCACTTTGGGATCTTCTGCGACTTCGAGGGATTCCTGAAAAGGACTATTGGTTTGATAACTGATCTGTATTCTGGGACTGAGAGTGCTGTGAAGTGTGGGGCAGGTGTATCCAGCTTCTTTCCTGTGAATACAGGAGTGAGGCAAGGGTGCGTCCTTGCCCCATCACTTTTCAACGCTTGTATGGACTGGGTATTGGACAAGGTTGTAGATCAAAGTGATTGTGGAGCATCCGTCGGCAACACCAAGATCACTGATCTTGTTTTTGCCGATAATACAGTAATCTTTGCTGAGTCGCTGGAGGTCGTGGTGATGGCTCTCGATGCGCTGCACGAGGAGGCAAAGCCTTTGGGACTTGAGGTCTCCTGGCTCAAGACCAAGGTCCAGGTGTTTGGAGACTTACTAGATGAAGCAGTACAGTCTGTTCATGCGTGTGGCGAGGACATTGAGATCTTGGAAAGTTTTACATACCTTGGTAGCGCAGTCCATAATGACGGCGGGTCACGTCAAGAAGTCTTACGGCGGATTGGCATAGTGTTATGGACTCGCTCAGCGGGAGTATTTGGCGTTGTCGGTACCTGTGCAGGAGGACAAAGATCCAGATCTTCAAATCGCTTGTGATCCCTGTCTAACTCTATGGTTGTGAGACATGAACACTAAATAGTGACTTGAAGAGACGAATCAATGCCTTTGGTAATAAGTGTCTTCGCAGAATCATGGGGTATCGCTGGGATGATTACGTGTCAAATCAGCGATTGCACCGTGAGACTGAATCGAGGCCTATTACCTGCATAGTCCGTCAGCGCCAACTTCGGCTATATGTGGCACGCTACCCTGAAACCGATCCTTCCCATCGGGTTGTATCTGTAAGAGACAATCCGGCGTGGAGGAGGCCAAGGGGGCGCCCACAAGGCTCGTGGCTGGGGCAAGGTGATGTTTCTTGTCGAGAGCTGCTTGGTATGGGAAAGGAGCCTGCATGGGAACTCGCGCGTGGTGACCCCCGGGAGTGGCTTCGTAGGGTGGGTGAGGCAACGCGCCCCCCGGCGTATGCCCCCAATGAATGAATGAATTGTGTTTAATACTTAGCATTCTACGAACTGCAAATATAAGATGCATGAAAATATGAAAAAATAATGCATTCATTAAAACAAAACTTTATTCTTAACCTACAAGCTGGAAATATATCAAATATTAAAAAATCGTTTAAACTATGAAACCAAACATGAAAAAATACGCGCTCAAATATAATAGAATGGAATTAATATCTTATGTACATTGATCACACCCTCCCCAAATACAAAGAGAAACACATTCAATTACTCCTGAATGGTCGTACAGATGGTCAGATGGGTCAGGACTGTACATGATTAACACTCATGACCCAACCTTGCCTTCAATTATGACCGTCGCGGGGACACAGGAGCTCCCAGGACTGAGTGAGAGAGAGAGAGAGAGATCAGATCAGACCAAAACGTTTATTGTGAATAATGTACACATTATACATAATACATATATAATTAAGGGTACAAAATAGACAAAGGGCGCACCCCCCATGCAGGTTGCATAGGAAGGATTGCCATGATTAATGAAGTTAGATAGTAAATTTGTTAATTACATTTAGATATGCATATACTTAAGATTATGCTATGTTACATATATATATTTTTTTTTTTTTTTTTTTTAAGTCCTTTATGAAGCATTGGCAAAGTTTGGGTGACTATTTTTGACTTGGATAAGGTTACATGGTTGTAGATAATAGTGCAGCAGCCCAGCATAGGAGGCATTGGCACAGCCGCCTCTAAAGAAGATCATTTCTTGACATTCCATTACATAATGGCGGAGTGTGTGCTTCTCTTCTGTTTTACACAGGTTAATTTTTTCATATTGATGTTGTCACTGCCAGCTACCTCCCAGATGTACTTATACCCTAACCTTAGCCTACTATAACACACCTGCTGGCGCCTAGTAATTAGTCCATTTTGTATGTAGTGGGGTTGACACCCTTTTGTTAGGTCCATATATGTAGTGAGAGAAACAGACTGACCGAGCATGCTGTCAATATGTCTCTTATTGTACGTTTCCATTTTCGCACACATTTCTGTTTTTAGACGGCCAAGGGACAGAGGGAGCGGAAACCCAACACCATCCTTAGACGTAGCACTGTTGGCGAGTTCATCTGCACGCTCGTTACCCGCTATCCCACAGTGTGATGGGGACCATATAAAGTTCACAGCTCTGTCCTGACACGTTATCTTATACACAAGTTTAATAATTCTGTTCACGAGGACGGTGTGAAGAAGGTTCCTGGATGTTATCGACTGTAGGGCAGTCGTGCTGTCAGAGGCAATGATGACGTCTCCGCCTCTCGCTTGACTGCTGCCAGAGCCGCTGCTATCCCTAGAAGCTCCGTTTGGGCTGAGGAGCAGCCATCAGATGTTCGGATGCTTAGCGCCCGGTGTTCACCCCGGCTTTCTCCCTTATAGTTACACGACCCCGGCCCCCGCACGCCCGTCCTCATGCAGCGACCCGTCGGTGTACAGGATATTGGGACACTCAGGGAGGGCATTCAATCTACAAAGGAAGTCCTGCCTCATCAGCTCACATGGTACATTACACTTCTTAACCTTGATGGTAGAATAGGACACATTGAAAACTGGCAGTTCCAGGGGGGAGATCAACTGGTCTGTGCTCCCTATCATCCATGTATTTATCAAAATTAAATGAACTGAGCAATTTCCTGACTGATGAGAGCCAAACATTACACTTTTCTTTCCACTTAGGATTGAAGAGAGCCTCATATAACTGACCATCATCATTAGTATTTAGTGATCTCATAATTTGGAGGGCTGCCATTTGCTGTACTCTATGTGTGAGGTGGTAATCCTATCTCGTGTCTTGCACTATCCTGCTGTGTTGACCTTGGGCACCCTAAAATTATCCTAATTGCTGTATTTTGAAGTGACTTCAAGAGCTTTAGATTTTCCTTTGTTGAGACGTGTTAGGTGCTAGAGTTGTAGTCTATGACTGATCAGATTAAGGAAACATATAGCCTCTTAAGGACGGGGACAGACGACCCCACGTCTCCCCATGCAACCTTCCTTAGCAACGCTAGTCGAGGCTGACAGATGTGCTTCAGTCTGGTGACTTCGTTGTGTCTTGTGTTGCAATGCCCAACAAGTACACCCATATACTTGTAGGTGGGACTTCTTCTAGAATTTTCCCTTGTATTTTTAAGGAAGCTTATCCCGATGCCGTTTATACAGCACCTTGCTTTTCTCTGGTGATATGATGAGGCCGATAGAGTTGCACAATCTCCCCAATGTTCGCAACGCGTTTTTTATGTGTGTTTGTGAGTCAGCTTGTAGCACTATGTCATCAGCATAAACAGTAATAACAACCCCATCAAATTTGAAAGAAGCAATGATATTCATAAGTTCGTTGAAGAGCATTGGCGAGAGAACACCCCCTGTGGTGTTCCTAATTCCATGTGTTTCCACCTGGAGTAGCCCCCTCAAAGTAGACTCGACTGTGTCTGTCTGTTAGGTAATCTTGTACTATTCTGATGATGGTCCCCGAGGTCATATTAGATAGTTGGGATAAGATGACACTGGGGTTTAGCTCTATCAAAGGCTCCCTTCAAATCAATAAAAAACATTAAATCGTTTCCTTATGCCAGCAAGGACTCTATGAATGCAGTTTTGTGTGCTCCTGCCAGGAATGAATCCATACAGATTACTGGAGAGCTGGGGTTTGATACTATATAGTAGACGATTAAGGACTATTCTTTCAAAGCATTTGCACAGACAAGAGGTGAGAGATATTGGTCTGAAGGACCCTGGGTTTCCTGGTTTGGGAATAGGGACAATAATAGCTTTTTTTCCAGGGTGTTGGTAGGCGTCCCCCGCTCCATATCATGTTGTAGAGTCGCAGAACAGGATTGCCATCAATCGTCGTAAGGAAGCGAATACCATCGTAGGTGACACCATCCATGCCGGGTGCACTAGAGCTTGCCTTTTCCAGCTCCTGACGAGCTCCTCTTCGGTGATGGGCATGTTATCGGAGACATTAGGGTCGAGTAAAGCTGCTTCAATCTTCCCAATACGATTCCTTGGCGTTGGTGGCAAGAGCACTTCGCACCTGCAGGGCAGACAGTCATAGCTGGAGGCGTCCGCCCACTCCTGCATGAGTTCGTTGCTCTTCTTTGTTGGTCAGGGTGGAGGGGCGATGAAGCTTTCTTCCCTTGTACGATTTTTGATCTTCCTTGACACTTCAGCAAGTGGCGTTCTGTCATCCATGGATTGTAGAAAGGACGTCCAGTATTTTTCTCTTGCTTTCTTTTTGACATCTTGCACTTGATGCCCCATCCGCTTGAGTATCGTCAGGTTATTATGAGTAGGGTTGTTTTGCCATTGATGCTTAATTTTCTTGTATTGTCTGTCAATCCGCTGAACGGCTTCATCACTGTTATACCATCTCTTCATTTCACTCATTGTGTTTCTCTTTCCATGCCTGACTTTCGTATTAATTTTACTCTCCAGTTGGTGTATTATGTCTGTATTGAACTCTTCTGTCGATGAGGCGGTGTAATGTTTATACCAGTTATTCATTTGTTCCCTAATGCGTTGCTCATGTTTCTTTGGAACACACAGTCTCTTTCTGGACATACTGTGTCTCCGTACTGTATCAGGGAGAAGGATCTCCCATACACACCAAAGTGGTCGGATGTCAACGTGTCAACCACCTCACAGTGATGACTCATTGCAGGGTCATTGATCAGACAGATATAATCAAGCTTGTTCCCCTGTAATGTGTTGGCTCAGGCCCATTGAGAATATTCAGACATCTTGGTTGTTTTCCATGAAAGAGACAAGCTTTTTCCCATTATTGTTGGAGCGCCAGAGGCATTATCTCCCAGCTTATAATGGTAGGCATTCAGATCACCCATCAAAAGGCTAGGGTACCATCAGCGAGTTCATATAACTGGCTGAAGTCAAGCATGTTATCCGTTACATAAACATTTATGATTTTAATAAGGATTTTCCCATTTGTATCATATATATTGATTGCTTGTGCTTGACTGTTATCACCCACAAAGGCGTGTTCAATACAGTCAGCTGGGATGTTATTCCTGACATACAGAGCCAGACCTCTGTAGCAACGATGTGCGGCGGGACTCTGTATGCTGTCCACTGTGAAGAGCTGAAACCCTCTGATCTGTATATTATCTGTGGGATCATGGCGTGTTTCTTGTAGACACATTATGTCAAGGTCATTTTGAAGGGAGAACTGTTGTACTTCAATGAGTCTATTTCTAAGCCCGTTGATGTTCCAGGTTAGAATCTTTAACGGCCTGTTGTTCATCGTGCGTCTACATTATTCGTGATTATAGTAAGTCCTGTTGTTGTGTCTTCTCTAAGTTTAGTTATCAAGTCAATGATATCCGCAATTAGGATGTTGTAAGGGCGCGATACCTCCGGTGATGTTTTCGTAAGAACAGCCCGGATATCTTTGATATGGAAGTCACGCGGCCATATCGTATTGCTCATAACCACTTCGGCTGATGCAACAAGTTTCTCCTCAATTGAATCTTGTGGCTGTTGTGAGGTGGTCTGTGGCATTGCTGCAATACTGTGTTGGAGGGCATCAATACGTTCATTGACTTGCTGCAGTGCAGACGCAAGGGATTCAACTTTGGCAGCCATCATTTCAATCAGATTGGTGACGCTGGGCGACAACTGTGGGGATGGGGGGGGGGGGGAATACGAGGTGGAGGCGAATTTGGCGGGAGTGCTGGCGGTCGTGTTGGAGATAGTGGTGGTGGTGTAGGCGGGGAGGAAACTGAGGGCTTATTTAACCACGAGGGGATTGGGAAGTCCTGAGTAGCGTCTGGGGCTTGGTGCTGGGCTTGGGGCTGAGCTTGGTGCTGGGCTTGGGGCTGCGCTTGGGGCTGGGTTTGGGGCTGGGCTTGGTGCTGGGCTTGGGGCTGGGCTTGGTGCTGGTGCTGGGGCTGGTGCTGGGCTTGGGGCTGGGCTTGGTGTTGGGCCTGGTGCTGGGCTTGGGGCTGGGCTCGGTGCTGGGCTTGAGGCTGGGCTTGGTGCTGGGGTTGCTGGGCCTGGTGCTGGGTTACGGTGTGAGGGAGAGGTGGTGCCCCCCCACTTTGACAGAAGAGCTCAAGGAACCCCGGACACTTACTATAGGTCGCATGGTGCTCGCCCTGGCAGTTAGCACACCTGGGGACTACCGTCTCGCCAGCGATTAATTTTTCTTTACAGACAGTGGACATATGACAGCCTGTACAGAAACGACACCTGGGCGCCACCCTGCAATTCGTACTAGTGTGATTCCACACCGAGCATCTGCCACATAAGTTAGGTCTGGGAATATATTCTTCGATCTTGAGTGTTTTCTCCATCTGTGGTATTTCGAGGTTCTGTGGTATCTCACCTCTGCACCATCCAACAAGCTCTTTACCAGACTTACTTTTTTTATTCCATGCCAGTCCCCGCAGGCACGGGTACTTTGTTGCTATCCAGTGTATTGGTGTGGAGGTATACAAACCCTTGATTATGATTTTTGTGGACTTCTTGGGGAGATAGAGCACCACATTACTGAATCCTTGTGTTGTCAGTTTCTGAGTTGATTCATCGGAAACACTGACAACCATTATTCCTAACTTTCCAAATCTTGCTTTTACTTTATAGCCAGCCTGTATGGCGTCTCCGAGCCAGTTACACTTGTCATCCTCTGAGAGGTTGGCGTCGGGTGGGAAGTATAATATGGTACTACCAGACTTGCCTGAAGAAGCAGTGTCGCGGCGATGCTGGGGTCTAGGGGTACTGTTTACTGTTGTTTGGTGGTGCGAGGGGCCAGCACCAGTAGTAGTATTGAGTCCAGTAGTGCTACCAGCCGTCATGCTATTCCTGAATCTCCTCCTTCTCTTACTTCTTGTCTCGCACTCGGTGAAGCCATCATTACTTGATTCAGAGTCGTTGTTATCTATTACATTTGATTCATCATCATGTGCACCGATTTCCTTATGGGAACCAATATGGTTTACCATATTTCCAGATTCATAGTTGGTAGTAGGCAAGCCAGTGGGGACGTGAGGCACACCAGGAGGCAGGTCTCCCCCATCGCTCTGAAGCGCCGTGCTCATATTTCCTCGTTCACTGCCTCATCCATCATTATGCAAGATGGAGAGCGTGGTGTGTAACGAGCACAAACTCATCCATCCCACACTAGTTACCACGCATAGACCCCGCGACCCATGGCAGGCCAAGATGGGTGCGGGCCGTGGTGAGATGTCAGACAAGGAGGGAGGGGGGTGTAGGAGGCAGCAGGTATGTGTAGGGGGGCAGCAGGGATGGTAGGGAGGAAAAGCAGACCGCTATATGGGAAGCAGACCACTGTGGAGGGGTGGGGTGTGAGGCAGCAGGGATGTGTAGGGGCAGCAGGGATGTGCACTGTGGAGGGGTGGGGTGTGAGGCAGCAGGGATGGTAAGCAGACCGCTACACCCAACGACACCGAGGGAGGGAGAGGAGGAGGAGGGTGGTGGGTATGCGTCTATGGGGGGGGGGGCAAAGAAGGGCGGTTGGGTGAGTGTTCAGGGACACGGTGAGGGGCTTGGGCCTGATACATGTAGGTCACAGTGGCACTCCTGCGTATACACCTTTCTGGTCGGGACACCAGTAATGTTAGCAGATTGGAGTACACATGCACTGGATGGATGGAGCTCACTTAGTGTTTGAGAGAGAACGATCTTGTGTAGGTCTCACGGCCTCCCGCAGATTCCACATTTCCGCTCTCTATTTTTTTTTTTTTTTCTTTAATGTTTTTCTTCTTCTTCTTCTTATGTTGTGGACGGATGGAGGAGGTGAGGGGTGAGGTCGCGGGGAGGTGGGAGCAGACCGCTACACACACCGACGACACCAGGGGAGAGAGGAGGGTAGGGTATGCGTCTATGGGGGGGGGGGGGCAGGAGGGGCAGGGAAGGGAAGGTGAGAGAAAAATGTTCAAGGACACCGTTAGGGCCTGGCACTGTCTGTCCAAACACACTCACTGCCTCCCTGCCCACAGCACCACACCACCACAGTAATAATGTTAGCAGCTTGGTCACGGTCACAGGTCACTCACTTGTTTATCACACTATATCGCACTGAGGTAACCATACCTTGCGCTATCGATGAGACAACCCAGATGTCTGCACAAAGTGTTGAATGCCCAGGAAAGCACAATTAATCGGAGCACTGGTGACCGCGTCCTCCTCTCTCCCTCTCTCACGACCTACCGCGAGAGAGAGAGAGAGAGAGAGAGAGAGAGAGAGAGAGAGAGAGAGAGAGAGAGAGAGAGAGAGAGAGAGAGAGAGAGAGAGAGAGAGAGAGAGAGAGAGAGAGAGAGAGAGAGAGAGAGAGAGAGAGAGAGACAGAGACAGACAGAGACAGAGAGAAACAGACAGAGACAGAGAGAGACATAGACAGAAAGAGAGACAGAGAGAGACATAGACAGAAAGAGAGACAGAGACAGAGACAGAGAGAAAGAGAGATAGAGAAAGAGAGTGTGAGAGTGTGCGAGTCTTGATAATTTTGGGGACGTTACAACCCACAACACCACTTCCGTGCCAAAAGGGGGACAGAAAACATCCAAAACCAGTGAAAAATGCCCTTCAGGGGGGATCGAACCGGAGCCAAGGTGGCAAGCCGTGCTCACGACCACTGCCCTATGGGGATATGTGTGTGTGTGTTTTTTGACTTTTTTTTTGTGGTGTTTGTGTGTGTTGTGTGTTTTTGTTTTTTTGGGGTGTGTTTTGTGTGTGGGGTTTTGGGGGTTGTGTGTGTGTTGTGTTTTTTGTTTTGTGTTTTGGTGTGTTGGTTTTTGTGTGTGGGGGGGTGTGTGTGTGTGTGTGTGTGGTGTGTGTTTGGTGTGGGTGTGGTGGGTGGTGTGTGTGTGTGTGTGTGTGTTTTTGTGTGTTTTGGGGGTTTTTGTTTGGGTGTTTGGTGTGTTGTGTTTTTTTTTTTCTTTTTTTTTGCCTCCTCCTTCTTCTCCCTCTCTCTCTCCTCTCTTCCTCTTTCTCCCTTTCCCTCTCTCTCTCTCTCTCCTCTCTCTCTCTTTCCCCTCCCCCCCTCCCTCTCCCCCTCTCTCTCGTCTCTCTTCCTCTCCTCTTCTCTCTCTCTCTCCCCTTCTCTCTCTTTTCCCTTTCTCCCCCTCTCTCCCCCCTTCCCCTTTCTCTCTCTTTTCTCTAAGGTCCCTGGGTTCGATTCTGTCCCCGTTGAGTACTTTGCGTGGTGACAATTTTTATGAGAACCTCGCGATAGTACGCGACTGCCCAAATCATATACCTTTTTCTCCTTCTTCCAGTAACCCCCTTTTTCCCAGGTATTAAGGTGCAAGGGAAATTGTCCAGCTTTTAAAGACTCAAAAAAAACAAAACGTGAATAAAATACCAAAATGTAGGCAGAATCAAATAAAGGGGGAAGGGCCCAGGAGAGACAAGTAACAGAGATGACAAAAGAGAATCGAGTAAAAAGGTTGACAAAAAGATTTGGAAAGGGGATGCAGATAACAGAGGCATACAAAACAATACATTGCAGGGTGAAAAGAAAGGGTTCTATGGGCGGGGGGAAAAGTAGGAGGCGAAGGGGAAAGGGATATAGAGAGGTAGAGGGAGAGTAGCAGGGTAGAGAAACGGGTAACAGCACCAAAGAGAAAAGACAGGGTAAGGAGGCAGGGTAACAGATGCAGGAAGCAGGGGGAAAAAGGAGGGTAAAGAGGGGGGCGGGAGACAGGGTAACAGGTGCAAAAGGCAGAGAAAGAGAGGGAGGGTAAAAAAGTGGGGAAGGGGGCAGGGGGAACAGATGCAAAGGCAGGGAAAGAAGGGGAGGGTAAAGAGACTAAGAAAAAAATGCACCAATAAGAAAATTTTGAAAAAAAAAATGCAAATATTCAAAAAAGGAAAAATTGGAAGTAAAATATGAACTTCCCCCCGAGGGGGCTTTTGTCGATGTTGGGGTGGTGTGGGGTGGTGGTGGTGGTTGGTGGTGGGGGTGGTGGTGGTGGGGGTGGTGGGGTGGGGGGTGGTGGGGGGTGTTGTTGTTTGTTTTTGTTTTGGGGGTTGTGGGGTGGTGGTGGTGGGGGTGGTGGTGGTTTTGGGGGGGTGGGGTGGTGGTGGTGGTGGTGTGGTGGTGGTGGGGTAGAAGATGGTGGGGTGTAGTGTTGGTAGTGGGGTGGGGGGGTTTCTATTACTCTTTCCTTCCCTTTTCCCCTTTTTCCAATTTTTCTTTCATTCTTCTATCCACATTTCTCTCTCTCTCGCTCTTTTTTTCCCTCTCTCTCTCTCTCTCTCCAGATATCGCAGTAAATTCACATTGATTTCACGGAATCATACCAATCCTGGGAAATATAGGAGAGAAAAGTTACAGAATATGGGTCTGTCTGCTGTCTCTGTCTGTCTGTCTGTATGTATGTATGTATGTTTGTCCATCTGTCTCTGTCTGTCGGTGTCCGTCTGTCTGTCTGTCTGTTTGTCCACAAGTCTCTCAGGTCTGTGTTTTTTCAAGCGAAAATAATTTACCCCCTCGTCAGGTTTTTTTTATACTAGCTCTTAGAAATACTCTTCTCCCTCCCCCAACCACCCACACACACACACACACACACAAACACACACACGCCACCCCCTACAAACACACCACACACAAAATCTGCTTTTTGAGAGTTTTAGCAGCAAAAAAGTAATCACACAGATACTTTTTTGATTTGAATTAGATATTATAGGTACTCTGTACCCCCCCCTTTTTTTTTTTCTCTCTCTCTCTCCCCTCCCCCCTCTCCTTTTTCCTCCTCACTCCCCTCTCTCTCTCTTTCCCCCTCTCTCTCTCTCCTCAGGAAGTTAACCCAGGCAAATTTTTACACATCCTTTTTTCAATGCCACGAAAAAGCTGAATTTTTATGCCGTAAAACCAGGGGGGGGGGGAGGAGAGAGAGAGAGAGAGAGAGAGATAGATAGAGAGAAGAGGGAAGAGAGAAAAGAGAAGAGAGGGGGAGAGAGAGAGAGAGAGAGAGAGAGAGAAGAGGGGAGAGAGGAGGAGAGAGAGAGAGAGGAAAAGAGAGAGAGAGAGAAGAGGGGGAGAAAGGAGTGAGGGGGAGAGGAGAAAAGAGAGAGAGAGAAGAGGGGAGAAGAGGAGAGAGAGAGAAGGAGAGAGAGAGAGAGAAAAGAGAGGAGAAGAGAGAGAGAGAGAAAGAAGAGAGGAGAGAGAGATATGTGGATAGATGTGTACAGTAGTGTGGTTCCCTTAGTTAGGTAGTCACGAAAAGGAAGGCAAGGCAGTCTCTGATTTGTCTGATGTTCCTGTGTACCTATGTCTTGTTCTACTTAACACACACACACACACACACACACACGCACACATATGTAATTGTAATTGTAATATGGAAATATTAAAATTGAGTAATTGTATTTGTAATTGTAATTAACATTTTTTCCATTCCTTGTAATTGTAATTGAGTAGTTGGATAAGTCATCTTAATTGTAATTGTAATTGGCCCAAACCAATGTAATTACTCCAAGCCTGAGTAGTAGTAGTAGTAGTAATAGTAATAGTATAGTGGGCAGTAGTAGTAGAGAAAGTAGTAGTAGTATAGTAGTAGAAAGTATTAGTAGTGGGAGTAGTAGTATAGTTAGTAGTAGTAGTAGTATTTTAGAAAGTAGAGTAGGTTTAGTAATAGATAGTAGTTGTTGTAGTAATGTTATTGACCGTTTTTATGTACTATATCGCTCAATGGTTGGAAACAAAAAGTCTTAAATAAACCTGTCCAAAAAAGTTACAAAGTCTGTTTCACCATTCCGTGTGACTCTGTTCGCGACTCGGGACAAACATTTAGGGTCAAGACGGAGCGTAAAAAGGGTGTGGCACTAGGAGGCGGCGTCCCTGAGGCAGCACACTCGGGGCTTTGTCAGTGAAAAAAAGAGAAAGATAAAAAAAAGAGGCAGGAAAATCCATAAAAAAAAACGTTCACTTTTACATAAAAAATATAAATAAATGTCGATTTTTGGGTTTGTTTTGTGTGTTTGTTGCTTGCTGCATAGAAAGATAGAAATATAAAGATAGAAGGAATATTTATAGAGGGAATTGTCTACTTTCAAGCATCGAAATAAAAGTAAGACAAGTTTTTTTTTACTTTGTACCCCAACTACGGTTTATCGTCAGTCTTTAGAGACGCAAGAATAGGTCAGTGAGGGTAAATAGGAATGCAGGCAACATTTAGGTATTGCTTGTACACGTCTAGAACTAGAATAAAAAATAAGTTAAAAGTTTGTGGATGTGTGGTTTTAACTTTAAGGATTTACCATTGAAGAAAGAAAAAAAAAAGATTTATGACATGATTAAAAACTGAACCTTTATTTATTTTTATTTTTTTTACATCACAAAGGACTGGCCAAGGACACAACAAAAATGGGTAACACAAAGCCCACTTAGTTGCCAGTCCCTATAAAGAAGACAGTAAGAGAATAAAATAAAAAAGAGGGGTGAGCCAATTTTGTTCGGGAGGTGTCTTGTTACTCTTCTTTTGAAAAGATTTAAGTCATAGGAAAGTGGAAAAATAGAAACAGGAAGAGAGTTCCAGAGTTTATCAGTGAAAGGGATGAAAGAGTAAAGATACTGATTAACTCTTGCATTAGGAAGATGAACAGAATTGGGATGAGAATGAGTAGAAAGTCTTGTGCAGCGAGGCAGCGGGAGGGGGGAGGCATGCAGATAGCAAGTTCAGAAGAGCAGTGAGCATGAAAATAACGGTAGAAGAGAGCAAGAGAAGCAACATTGCGGCGGTGATTTAAAGATTGAAGACAGTCAGTCAGAGGAGGGGAGTTGATGAGACGAAAAGCTTTTCACTCAATCCTGTTTAGGAGAGCTGTATGAGTGGATCCTCCCCAAACATGTGAGATATACTCCATACATGGGTGGATAAGGTCCCTGTAGAGAGCAAGCAATTGGGAGGGAGAAAAAAAAGGACGCAGACGCCACAGAACACCTAACTTTTTAGAAGCTGTTTTAGCAAGAGATGAGATGTGAGATTTCCAGTTCAGATTTTTAGTAAAGGATAGTCCTAGAATGTTCATTGTAGAGGAAGGAGACAGTTGAGTGTCATTGAAGAAGAGGGGATAGTTATCTGGTAGGTTTTGTCGAGTAGATAGGTGAAGAAATTGGGTTTTTGAGGCATTGAACAAAACAAGGTTTGCTTTGCCCCAATCAGAAATTATAGAAAGATCAGAAGTTAGGCGCTCGGTGGCATCTCTCCGTGAATCACTTAGTTCCTGTTGAGTTGGACGTCTAATAAACGACGTTGAAAAATGCAGGGTAGAATCATCAGCGTAGGAGTGGATGAGACTTAGAAGATCATTAATGAATAATAGAAAGAGAGTGGGTGATAGGACAGAACCCTGGGGAACACCACTATTGATAGATTTAGGAGAAGAACAATGTCCGTCTACAGTAGCTGCAATAGAACGGTTTGAAAGGAAAACTTAAGATGAAGGTACAGAGAGAAGGATAGAAACCGAATGAGGGTAGTTTACAAATTAAAGATTTGTGCCAGACTCTATCAAAAGCTTTTGATATGTCAAGGGCAACAGCAAAAGTTTCACCGAAACCCCTAAAGGAGGATGACCAAGATTCAGTTAGGATAGCTAGAAGATCGCCAGTAGATCGCCCTTTACGGAAACCGTACTGATGATCAGATAGAAGATTGTGAGCAGATAGATGCTTAAGAATCTTCTTATTAAGTATAGATTCAAAATTTTTAGAAAGGCAGGAAGTCAAAGCTATAGGACGGTAGTTTGAAGGATTTGAACGGTCAGCCTTTGGAACAGGTTGGATGTGAGCAAACTTCCAGCAAGAAGGAAAGGTGGAAGTAGATAGACAAAGACGGAAAAGTTTGACCAGGCAGGGTGCAAGCACAGAAGCACAGTTTTTGAGAACAATAGGAGGGACTCCGTCAGGACCGTAAGCCTTCCGAGGATCTAGGCCAGAAAGGGCAAAGAAAACATCATTACGAAGGATCTTAATGACAGGCATAATATAGTCAGAGGGTGGAGGAGAAGGAGGAACAAGCCCTTCATCAACCAGAGTGGAATTTTTAGCAAAGGTTTGAGCGAAGAGTTCAGCTTTAGAAGTAGATGAGACAGCTGTGGAGCCATCTGGGTGAAGCATAGGAGGGAAAGATGAAGAAGAAAAATTGTTAGAGATGTTATTTGCTAGATGCCAGAAGTCACGAGAGGAATTTGATTCAGAAAGATTTTGACATTTTCTATGAATGAAAGAGTTTTTGGCAAGTTGAAGTAAAGATTTGGCATGATTACGGGCAGAAATATAAAGGGCATGAGTTTCTGGAGATGGATGCTTACGGTACCGTTTGTGAGCCACCTCTCTATCTCGGACAGCATGAGAACAAGCAGAGTTAAACCAAGGTTGACGGGCCTTAGGATTAGAGTAAGTGTGTGGAATGTACGCCTCCATGCCACAGACTATGACCTCGGTTATGCGCTCTGCACAAAGAGATGGGTCTTTGACATGGAAGCAGTAATCATTCCATGGAAAATCAGAGTAGTACTGCCTTAGGTCTTCCCACTTAGCTGAGTTGAAGTGCCAGAAGCACCTCCGCTTAGGTGGGTCCTGAGGCGGTACCGGAGCGATAGGACAGGTTACAGAAATAAGATTGTGATCGGAGGAACCCAACGGAGAGAATAGTTTCACAGAGTAAGCAGAAGGGTTAGTAGTTAGGAAAAGATCAAGAATTTTGGGCGTGTCTCCAAGGCGGTCAGGAATACGGGTAGGGTGATGCACCAGCTCCTCTAGGTCTTGGAGGATAGAAAAGTTATAGGCTTGTTCACCAGGTTCGTCAGTGAAAGAAGGTGATAGCCAAAGCTGGTGGTGAACATTGAAGTCCCCAAGAATGGAAATTTCTGCTAAAGGAAAATGAGATGAGATGTGCTCCACTTTTGATGTTAAATAGTCGAAGAATTTCACATAGTCAGAGGAGTTAGATGAGAGATATACAGCACAGATAAATTTAGTAAGAGAGTGACATTGAAGTCGAAGCCAGATGGTAGAAAATTATGGTAGGATTGCTAATTATATTATCCACTTAAAGAGTCATAAAGAAATGATATAAGGAATCAAGTGAAATATTGTATGATTCCATTGTGTCAAATACTTAGCATTGTACGAAGTGGAAATATAAAATGCATGAAAATATGAAAAAACAATGCATTCATTTAAACAAAACTATATTCTTACAACCCCTAAGCTGGAAATATGTCAAATGTTACAAATAGTTCAATTCAAATTAAAATATGAAACAAAATATGAAAAAAACCGATCGAATAGAATAGAATGGAAAAATATCTTATGTACATTGATCACCCCCTCCCTAAATAAAAAATGAAACTAATTCAATTACTCCTGAATGGTCGTACAAAGGGTCAGATGGGTCAGGACTGTACATGATTAACACTCATGACCCAACCTTGCCTTG
This sequence comes from Chionoecetes opilio, assembly GCA_016584305.1. NCBI lineage: Eukaryota > Metazoa > Arthropoda > Malacostraca > Decapoda > Majidae > Chionoecetes > Chionoecetes opilio. Next base: position 106,603 of record JACEEZ010022843.1, read on the forward strand.
AATTATGACCGTCGCGAGAACACATGAACTCCCAGGACTGTGGTGGTTGGGTGTGGGGAGAAGAGAAAAAGAGAGAGAGAGAGAAGAGAAGAGTGAGGGANTCCCAAAAACCCATAACGGGTTTATGGTCACTATATAAGTGTGGTTTTTGTTATGCTTCCATGAAGCTTTTACAAGAAAAGTCTCCACTCGATTGTTTCCACTCAAATCTCTACGGAGTTTAACATTCGCTAATATATCTTTTGTTACTCATACCCTCTCTGAAATCAAGTGCTGTGACCAGTTGCAGTTTGCCGCGGCTCTGGAGAACGCCTTGCCTGATTACCTAAACCCCATTGTGTTCTATCCCAGTGTAATATAGCTACTTTGTTGTTGAACTACTTTCACGTGGAAGAGCTCAATCCTCACAGTTCTAACCGGTATGACACATTTTTGTAACATGGATAGGGACATTTTCTTATGCCGCGTGGGTGAGCCAGGCGCGTGACCGAACGATGTTAAGGCTTAGGTATGTGTATGATAGGTATGGGTGTGGCACATTGTATTACCGGCCTCACCCAGTTGCATTACTGCTGGGTGAGCGGTTGTTGAGAAACCGGTAGGTGTGTTGAGAGGTCACTTAGTGTATTTCTATCTCTTATAAATGGATGGTAACACAATATATATTTATATAGAGTAGTTATATTATCAGTATATTCTATGGTAGAAACATTACTTGCTCCATACTATATGGTTAGTAGTGAAGCAGATGTATGTGTGTGATAGATAAACTAGTATTTGACACCTACATGTCACGGAAGAATCGGCGGCTTCAACGCCGCTTACTGAGACGGGAGAGCGGTGATAACCTGTGTCAGTGGAGGTAACAGAGAGTGGGTCTGGGACTCCTGTCCATTTTGTCATTTGTATACAATATATGCGTAGATTTACACAATTATACTACCTCAACTACCCTGGCCTGGCGTCTCTCTACATCCTCACGAAACCACACAGTAACTTTCCAGCCTACAGAGTGATTGAAACGTGTGTTCATGGACCTTACTCTTCCCCGGCTCTCAGGGTGAGTACCTATGTGAATATTTACTCGCGAAAAGGAATAACCAAAAAATTGGTACTGGTTGAGCTATTAATGGTTTAGTTGGCATTGGTTGAGTTGTCACTGGTTGATATGGTATTGGTTAATTTGGTACTGGTTGAAATGGTCACTGGTTGAGTTGGTACTGATTGAGATGGTCACTGGTTAAGTTAGTACTAGTTGAGTTGGTACTGGTTGAGATGGTCACTGGTTGAGATGGTCACTAGTTGAGATGGTCACTGGTTGAGGTGGTCACTGGTTGTGATGGCACTGCTTGAGTTGACCCTAGTTGAGATGGTCACTGGTTGAAATGGTCACTGGTTGAGATGGTCACTGGCTCAGTTGGTTACTGGTTCAGTTTGCACTGGTTGAATTGGTACTGGTTGAGTTGACACTGGTTCAGTTGGTCGCTGGTTCACTTGGTCACTGGTTAAGTTGGTCAATGGTTCAGTTGGTCAGTGGTTAAATTAGCACTGGTTCAGCTGGCCATTGGTTGAGCTGGCCATTGGCTCAGTTGGCACTGGTTCAGTTGGTACTGGTTCAGTTGGCACTGGTTCAGTTGGCACTGGTTAAGTTGGTACTGGTACAGTTGACACTGGTTCAGTTGGTCACTGGTTCAGATAGTCACTGGTTCAGTTGGCAGTGGTTCAGTTGATCACAGGTTCATTTGGTCACTGGTTCAGTTGTACTGGTTCAGTTGGTCACTGGTTCAGTTGTACTGGTTCAGTTGTACTGGTTCAGTTGGTCACTGGTTCAGTTGATCACTGGTTCAGTTGATCATTGGTTTAGTTGGCACTGGTTCAGTTGGCACTGGTTCAGTTGTACTGGTTCAGTTGGTCACTGGTTCAGTTGTACTGGTTCAGTTGTACTGGTTCAGTTGGTCACTGGTTCAGTTGGCAGTGGTTCAGTTGTACTGGTTCAGTTGGTCACTGGTTCAGTTGATCATGGTTCAGTTGATCATTGGTTTAGTTGGCACTGGTTCAGTTGGCATGGTTCAGTTGGTCACTGGTTCAGTTGATCATGGTTCAGTTGATTCATTGGTTTCAGTTGGCACTGTTCAGTTGGCACTGGTTCAGTTGGTCACTGGTTCAGTTGATCACTGGTTCAGTTGATCATTGGTTTAGTTGGCACTGGTTCAGTTGGCATGGTTCAGTTGGCACTGGTTCAGTTGGCACTGGTTCAGTTGATCATTGGTTAGTTGGCACTGGTTCAGTTGGCACTGGTTTAGTTGGCACTGGTTCAGTTGGTCAACTGGTTTCAGTTGGTCAATGATTCAGTTGGCACGTTTGAGTAGGCCACTGGTTCAGTGGTCACTGTTAGTGGTCACTGGTTCAGTTGGACACCGGTTGAGTTGAACTCACTGGTCAAGATCGTGCTCACGTTGAAGTGTCGGTCACTGTTGATGATCAGTGACTGGTTGAGTTGCTACTGGTCAAGATGTAGCTTACAGGTTGAAGTTCCGGCCACCAGCTTTTGATGATTCAGATTAGTTTCAGAATAAATGTGAATATCATAGTTTAGATATCATATATAGAAGATATGGGGTGAAAAAATTAGAAGAGGCATGGAATAGCAGAGATGGTAAGTTTTTCAGTAAGTGGCGTTCTCAGTGATCCGATTTCGATCCCGATAAGAAACAAATTCCACTATTAATTTTTCTGACCAATTAAACCAGTGCCATCTAACCAGTGACCATCTCAACCAGTGACTATCTCAACCAGTGCCATCTTAACCAGTGCCATCTCAACCAGTACCAACTCAACCAGTGCCATCTCAACCAGTGCCATCTTAACCAGTGACCATCTTAACCAGTGACCATCTCAACCAGTGACTATCTCAACCAGTGCCATCTCAACCAGTGACCATTTCAACCAGTACCAACTCAACCAGTGCCATCTCAACCAGTGACCATCTCAACCATTGACCATTTCAACCAGTACCAACTCAACCAGTGCCATCTCAACCAGTGACCATCTCAACCAGTGACCATTTCAACCAGTACCAACTCAACCAGTGACCATCTCAACCAATGACCATCTCAACCAGTGACCATTTCAACCAGTACCAACTCAACCAATGACCATCTCAACCAATGACTATCTCAATCTGGTTGAGATGGGATGAATTGAAAGGGTCACTGGTTGAGTTGGTACTTGTTGAGTTGGTACTGGTTGAGATGGTTACTGGTTGAGTTGGTCACTGGTTGAGATGGTTACTGGTTGAGTTGGTCACTGGTTGAGATGGTGACTGGTTGAGTTGGTACTGGTTGAGATGGTTACTGGTTAAGTTGGTCACTAGTTGGTTGCTCACTGGTTGAGATGGTCACTGGATGAGTTGGTACGGGTAGATTTGGCACTGGTTGAGTTGGTCACTGGTTTATTTGGTACTGGTTGAGTTGGCACTGGTTGAGATGGTCACTGGTAGAGTTGGTACTGGTAGATTTGGCACTGGTTGCGTTGGTACTGGTTGATTTGGCACTGGTTGAGTTGGCACTGCTTGAGTTGGTCCCTGGTTGAAATGGTCACTGGTGAGATGGTACTGGTTGAGTTGGTACTGGTTGAGTTTGCACTGGTTGATTTGGAAGTGATGCGTTATTACTGGTTAGTTGGCATTGGTTGAGTGGTACTGGTTGAGATGGTCACTTGTTGAGTTGGTACTGGCTGAGGTGGTCTATGTTTGATTTGGGTATGGTTGAGATGCTCACTCATTGAGATGCTCACTGGTTGAGATGCTCACCGGTTGAAATGGTCACTGGTTGAGACTGTCACTGGTTGAGTTTGTACAGATTGAGTTGGTATTGGTGAGATGGTCACTGGTTTAGGTGGTCACTAGTTGATTTGTCCACTGGTCAATTGGTCATTGGTTCAGTTGTCACTGGCTTAGTATGCCACTGGTTCAGTTGGAACTGGTTCAGTTGGCACTGGTTCAAACGGTCATTGGTTGAGTTGGTCGCTATTTCAGTTGGCACTGGTAAGTTGGCTCTGGTTCAGTCGGCACTGGTTCAGTTGGGCCCTGTTTCAAACGGGCACTGGTTGAGTTGGTCACTGGTTGAGTTTGCACTGGTTGAGTTTGCACTGGTTTAGTTGGCATTGGTTCAATTGGTATTGGTTCAGTTGGCCCTGGTTGAATGACATGGAACCACATGCTACCTTTTAACTCACCTTAACTTACCTTCAATTGCGAGTGCATCGGTGGAGAGGCATAAGACTCTAATCACAGGCCTCACTATTAAAATCCTGCCTGCGCCACAACGGGCGAGGGCCAACCATCACAGCCCTCAACTGAAAACCCCTAGGTCCTACCATCCGAGCCTGGAGGTCACTGTCTACAGGCGCTATAGGGACAAATGTAGAAAAAACAACAAAAAACATAAAATATCAGTCATGTATGTAGTAAATGTGACTAGTATAGAGAACTCCAAGAAAAAAATTGGATAGAAATGTTATATACATATATATATATCTATATATATATATATATCTATATATATATAAAATATATATATATATATATATATAATATATATATATATATATATATATATATATATATATATATATATATATATATATATATATATATAATATATATATATTAATATATATATATATTATATATATATATATATATCATTATATATATATATATATATATATATATTATATATATATAATATATATTTTATATATATAAATATATATATATATATATATATATATATATATATATATATATATATAAATATATATATATATATATATAAAATATATATATATATATATATATATATATATATATATATAATATATATTATATATATATATATTATATATAATATAAAATATATATATATATATATATATTATATATTTTATATATATATAGATATGTTATAATATTATTATAGATATATATAAAATATATTATATATATATATAGTTAACTATATATATATATATAGATATATATATATAATATATATATATATATTATATATATAATATATATATATATATAATATATATATATATATATATATATATCATATTATATATATATATATATCATATATACAATAATATATATATATATATATAAAATATATATATATTATATATAAATATATAATATATTTTTTTAAAAAAGAATAGATATAATTAAATTAAAAATTTTTTTTTTAAAAAATTTTTTTTTAAATAAAATAATATATAAAATATATAAAAAATAAAAATAAAAATTTATATTTTATTATATTTTTTTAATAAAATTTTTAAAAATTATATTAATATATAATATTTTAAAATTTAAAAAATTTATTATAAAAATATATTTATAAATATATATATTTTAATTTTTTAAAAATTAAAAAAATAAAATTTAAATTATAATTTTTTAAATATATATATAAATTATATATATATATATATATATATTATAAAATTTAAATATATATAATTTTAATTTTTAAAATATATATATATATATTTATTAATTTTTTTTAATTATAATATATATTTTTAAATATATAATTATATATATTAAAATATTTTAATATATATATATTAATAAAAATTTTTTAAATATATATATAAAAATATAAAAAAATTTAATTAATATATAAAATTTTTTAAAAATATATATTATAAAATATATATATAAATATATTTTTAATATTTATATATATATATATATATATAAAATATATATATTAATAAAAATTATATTATATAATATATTTTTTATAATATATAATATAATATTTTTTTATAAAAATTTTAAAATTTCTTAAATTTTTTTATTTTTTATTTTAAAACTTTTTATTTTTAGTTTTTTTTTTTTTTTCCCCATCCCTTAAAGGGGGGGGATGGGGGATGGGGTTGTTAGGGGGTTGGGGGGCCCCCCCTTGGGGCGCAGGCAGGATTTTAATAGTGAGGCTGTGATTAGAGTCTTAGCCTCTCAGAGCACTGCAATTTAAGGGAAGTTAAGGGAGTTAAAAAGGTTAGCATGTGGTTTCCCCTGTCAGTTCAACCAGGGGCCCAATGAACCAATACAATTTAACCCAAGCCCAATAAACAGTGCAAACTCAACCTGTGCAAAAACCAACCCGTGACCAAACCCAACAGTGCCCCTTTGAAAAAGGGCCCCAACTGAACCCTGCCGACTGAACCAGAGCCAACTTACCCGTGCCAATGAAATAGCGACCAACTCAACCAATGACCGTTTGAACAGTGCCCAAAGAACCGTTCCCAATAACCAGTGCATCTAAACCAGTGAAACGAACCCAAAGACCCCAAATTGACCCGTGGACAAAAACAATAGTGACCACCTAAAAAAGGCCATCTCAAACCCAAAACCCCAAATCAATCGTACAAACTCAACCAGTGACAGTCTCAAACCGTGACCATTTCAAAAGGGTGAGATCCAACCAGTGAGCATCTCAATGAGTGAGCATCTCAACCAGTACCAATTTAAACATAGACCCCCTCAGCCAGTAAACTCAACAAGTGACCATTCAACCCGTACCAAATCAACCAATGCCAAATAAACCCGTAATAACGCAATACTTTCCAAAACAACCCGTGCAAACTCAACCGTACCAACTCAACCCCGTTTACCATTCAACAGTGACCATTTCAACCAGGGACCACTCAAACAGGCCAAAAAACAGTGCCAAAACAACCAGTACCAACGCAACCAGTGCCAAAAACACCCGACCAACTTACCAGTGCCATCTCAACCAGTGCCAATCAACCAGTACCAAATAAACCGTGACCAACCCAAACCCGTGCCAAATCTACCCGTACCAAAATATCCAGTGACCATTCAAACCCGTGAGCAACCAACTATGACCAACTTAACCCGTAACCCTCTCAACCAGTACCAACTCAACCAGTCACCATCCAACCCGGACCAACTAACCGTAACCATCTCAACCCGTGACCAACCAACCAGTAACATCTCAACAGTACCCAATAACAAGTACCCAAATCAACCGGACCCTTTTCAATTTATCCCATCTCAACCAGATTGAAAAATAGTATTGGTTTAGATGGGCATTTGGGTTTAGTTGGGACGGTTTTAAATGGTCATGGTTGAGATGGTCATTTGGGTTTAGATGGTCACTGGTTGAGTTGGGACTGGTGAAATGGTCACTGGTGAGATGGCACTGGTTGAGATGGCACGGTTTAGTTTTGGGACTGGTTGAAATGGTCAATGGTTTAGTGGCATGGTTGAGATGGCACGGGAGTTGGGACGGTTGAAAAGGGCACTGGTTTAGATGGGACGGTTTAGATACAATGGGAGATGGGCACGGTTAAGGGTCACGGTTAAGATGGCATGGTGAGATGGCACGGGGTTTAGTTGGTACGGTTGGATGGCACGGTTAAGATGGCATGGGAGATATCATGGTTTAGATTTGGGCATGGGTTAAAATGGGCCTGGTTAATTTGGGCAGAAAAAAAATTTAAAAGGGAAATTTTTCTTATCGGGGATCGAATCGGATCATGAGAACGCCACTCTGAAAAACTTTCCACTCTGCTACCCCGGGCCCCTTTAAAATTTTCTATTACATCTTGTATTCCATGTATTTAATTTTTTTTACACCCCCTATTCATATATGAATATTAAACTATGATAAATTTAATTTATTTCTGAAATAATCTGAACATCAAAAGCGGTGGCCGGAACTTCAACCTGTGGTAATCTTTAACAGTAGCAACTAAACCCGGTCAACGAACCCGTGACAGCTCAAAAAGTGACCCTTTGAACCCGTGGTTTTTTCAAACGGGACCCAAAGAAACATTGACCAACTAAACCCTTGCCAATGAACCAGTGCCCAACTAAACCAGTGCCAACTGAACCAGTGCCAAGAACCGTGCCAACTGAACCATGCCCAACGAACCAGTGCCAATGAACCAGTGCCAACTAAACCAATGATCAAGAAACCCGTGCAAATGAAAACCCTGCCAACTGAACCAGTGCCAACTGAAAATAGTGCCAACTAAACCAATGACAACGAACCAGTGATCAACGAACCGGGGGCCAAATAACCCCGCCAATGAACCCGTGCCCAATAAACCAATGATCAACTGAACCAGGGTCAAATGAAAAAAGTGACCAACGAACCCGTACAACTGAACCATGCCAACGAACAGTGACCAACTGAACAGTAAAACTGAAACCAGAAACTGAACCCGGGACCAAAAATGAACCAGTACAAAATGAACCATGCAATGAACCCGTGCCAACAAACCAATGATATGAACCAGTGATCAACGAACCAGGACCAAACTGAACCAGTACAACTGAACCAGACCCTGAACCAGTGACCAACTGAACCAGTACAACTGAACCGGACCAAATAACCTTTTATCCCAAAGAACCATGCCAATGCCCGGGGTTCTGAAAGTGACCAACTGAACCAGTGCAATGACCCGTCCCTACTTTAAGGTAACTCTTCGCTCAACCTTTGCTAAAAAATTCCACTCTGTTGATGAAGGCCCTTTGAAACCCCCTTTCCCTCCCCCCTCTGACTATTTTATGCCTTCTTAATACCTTGTAATGATGTTTTCTTTGCCCTTTTGGGCCCTAGATCCCGGAAGGGCTTGGCCCTGACGGATCCCCCTATTTTTCCCAAAAAAACTGTGCTTCTGTCCGCACCCGCTGGTCAAATTTTTCCGTCTTTGTTATTATTCCCCCATTCCTTCTAAGAACATAAAACATAAGAAAAAAGGGAAATACAAGAGGCCACGGGGGCCTACACGGGGTATTCCCTGTCACCCAAACACTACCATCCCCCTTTTTCTCCCCATCCATAAAACCTACCAGTATCCCCCCCTTTTTACAGCTCTCAATGACTCCGCACAATACCGTCTACGATCCATTCCTTTCATTCACCCCCTTTATTTGTAAACCCTTTTTTTTCCCCTATTTCCTTTAAATCTACCCCCTTCCAGTTTGAACCCTTTACTTCTTGTTCACCCGGGGTTAAAAGGTAAGAACTTTTCCTACCTCCCTTTATTAAAGCCCTTATATTTAAAAAACTTTATCAGATCCCCCCTTACTCTGCGTCGCCGAGTGAGTGAAACTTTAAAATTTCCCAATCTCCTCTTAACTAAATTAGCCATCCCTTGTATCTTGTTGGGTCACCCTTTTCCACTGTTTCTAACAAGGCATATCCATCCTATAATGGAGCCAAAACTGAACCGCATAGTTTAGGTGAGGCCTGACTGACCAGATAAAGCTTTAGAATAATTTCCGCACTTCACTTTTAAACTTCTGGTAATAAACCCCAACACTCTATTAGCTCATTTCTACCCTCAATACTTTTGTTTCCCAGGTCAGAGATTGGGTCACCCCCACCCCCAAGTCTTTTCCCCTTTTGTTTTTTTTCAGCGATACATTGCGTATGGATATAAATTTAAACCGGGGGTTTCTCCAACTTTCATACGTTTTTTTGCTGGAAGATTTCTCACACCAACCTCAACCCAAACCTGTTCCTAAAAAGGGACCGTTTAATCCTTCAAATCCCGTCCTATATTTTTGGTTCCTGCCTTTCTGAAGTTTTGAATCTATCTTAAAAAAAGAAGATTTTTAACATCTATCTTTTTAAACAATTCTATCTGACTTTCCGGTTTTCCGGTAAAGGGCGTCTACTGGCGACTTCTAATTTCCCAAACTAATCTTGGTCTTCCCCCTTTTTTGGGGTCTAAATTTTCTTGCCTTGGCTACAAAAGTTTTTTAAATAATTGGGGAAAAAAATCTTTTAAAAAAAACCCCCTATTTTAGTCAATAAAAGTCCTATCCCCCTACGCGATGATTCACCCGCATTTTCAACGTCTTTTATTTAGACGCCCAAAATAAACAGGAACTAAGTGATACGGAGAGAGCCCCCGGCGCCTAACTTTATTTTTCTATAATTTCTGATTGGGGCAAAGCAAAAAAAACCCTTTTTTTGTTCAAAGCCTCAAAAAACCCAAATTTTTCACCATTACTCGACAAAACTACCAAACTTCCCCCTTTTTAATGACTCCCCCGTTCCCCTTTTCTAAATGAACATTTTGGGTTCCTTTTTCTTAAGATTTAACTGGAAATCTCACATCCATCTCTGCTAAAAAGCTTCTAAGAAGTTAGGGGTCCTTTGGGGTGCGCCTTTTTTTTTTCCCTCCCAATTGCTTTCTCTCTACGGGGCCTTTTCTGCCCTTATGGGGGGGATGTTCCCGTTTTGGGGGGGATCCCCTATACAGCTCTCCTATACAGGGTTGAGTCAAAAACTTTTGTCTCATCAAATCCCTTTCCCCGACTGACTGTCTTCAATCTTAAAACACCCCAATGTTGCTTCTCTTGCTCTCTTTACCTTTTTTCAGTCACGTTTCTGAAAATTGCAACGCATGCCTCCCCCCTCCCGCGGCCCTCGCTGCACAAGATTTTTATCATTATCATCCCTATTTTGTCCATTTCCTAATGCAAGGTTAATCAGTATCTTTTCTCTTTCTCCCTTTTACTGGTAAAATCTGGAACTCCTTCTGTTTTTTATTTACCATTTCTTATGAATAAATCTTCATAAGAAGAATAACAAGACACCCCCAAAATAAAATTTGGGTCACCCCTTTTTTTTTTTTTTCTCTACTGTCTTCTTTTTTGAGCTGGAAAAAGCGGGCTTTTTGTTACCCATTTTTTTTTGTGCCCTGGCCCGTCTTTGTGATGTAAAAAAAAAAAAAAAAAAAGTTTGTGTAAGTAAGAAATATCCACAGGGGAAAAAAATTTGGGTTACCTCCATAGGACCATGTTTTGGGTAGCCCGCTTATTTGGAACGACCAATTGACTGAGGTTTAAAATTAGTGATATTTGGTCAAAGAAAAAAAATCATTTAGAGCTCTAAACGCAAATGGCACCACTGTTATCACTCTCAAAGCTGTTGGCCTGTTTTTAAGGGGGGGCTTGGGAGGGGGTAGGGAGGCGGCGGGCACGGACAACCCCCGCACGCCTGAAGGGGAAAATTCCCCCGCAGCGAGTGGCCCGTCACAAAATAGCCGTTAGGGCCACCAGTCCCCCCCACACAGCAGTGTTAGTCTGGTGACCTAGTCTAGTCAGACTAAATTTTTATGTTTGTGGCGTACGCTAAAACTTTTCAGAAAAGCGACTGCGTTTTTACAAAAAAAAAATATTTATAATAGTCGACAATGTCTCGCGCTGACGTTTTAAAATGAGTTAATGCACTTTAAAAGAATGAAATTTATTTTTATTTCAAGAATCAGTATGACAAAGGTAGGTAACTAGCTCCAGTTTTCCTCCAGCTTCAAAAAGTGTGAGATGAGAGAGTAGGTTTACATCTCCCTCCCCCTTTGTTGTCCCGAATTTTTTTTCCCAAATTTTCCCCTCCTCCCCCTTTGTCCTCCAAAAAAAAACCCCCCCCCCTCCCAGCGTGCCTGCCTGCCTGCCCACCCGCTGTCCGTGTGTCTGTGGTCGGGTTGCCCAGCCCCGCCACACAGCCACCACCACACTTGTCTAGTTCCCGGGGCCCCGTGCCCCGCCAGTCAAGGTTGACCTTGCGTTGATTTGATGACTATTCGATATGTTACCCGTAATTTATACGAGTTTTTTAAAATTTGATTTTTTTTCCTTGGGGCTTGGTGAAATTTATTAAAAAGTATAAAGTTTACTCGATCATAGTTACTGGGATATTTTGAAAAGGGCATTTTTGGTGTGGAATCCAAGATTGGGGGGAAAAGGTGGGAGAAAATCTGAAAACGTAGGTCTCCAGAGATGTCAAATTTTGGGTTTAGGTTAGGAGGTGTGAGTGGGGTTTATTTGGAGTGGTGAGGTGAGGTTAGGTTAGGGAGTCTATGGGGTCACCAAACCCTCACTGTCCCCAAAAAACGATCATGAACTAGACATACTTGGGTTTTTTTACGAGAAAAAAAAATCTGACCCCGCTGCTTACGACTTTTGATGCCGGGAGAAGGGAATGTAGGGTTTAAGGATTCAGTTGTATTTGTCATAGTTAAATATTATCAGAAAACATGGGCATAACTTTAAGCATGAGCCCTTAAGATAAAGGGAAATTTTCCCTCTAAAAAAAAATAGACTAGATTTAGGGGGGTTTTGCATTTTGTTGATATTCTTTCTCCTTACAACTGGAGCTCCCACGGTAGGTTCACGGCCTTTTGTAGTTTCCTTATTACCTCCGCCCCAAAAAGTTAGGGGTTTGTTTTCACCCCGATCGTCTGTCTGTCCCGCTGTCCTGTCTTTTGTTGTGTACAGGATTTCCGAAAAGTTTCGAAAGATTTGGACCAAAATCGGGTTTCCAAAATCTTTTTTGGCATAAGGGGAATGATTTAATTATGGATGAAACTATTTAAACTGTTGCCCTGGAAACCCAATTTATAAATATTCGCCCGGGGGATGCGCCCTATGAGGCAAAAAAAATTTATTAAATTTTTATTAAAGATATTAAATATATATTATTAAAAATAAATTTAAAAATTTTGGATTAAATATTCGGGCGGGGTATGCGCTTTACGAGTGCCCCCCCCCCCTGTTTTTATGTTCTTAAAGGAGGGAAAAAAAAAAATTCAAAAGGTGTCGGAGATCAATATCAAAAATTTTCCTCCATTCACTGTTAATATTAATACACCCTTAGGTTAGCACCCCTAATAAAAAGCAGTCGATTATAAGGTACCCCGCAAGTCTCGGAATGTTCATCCAACTGCCCCAAATAAGAATAGCCCCCACCAAAAGTTTGAAAAAGGTTTGCTGGTTTGGGCATCAAAAAATGGGGGGCCTAAATCAGGGTTTGGCATTCAACAATGGAAGGTCCATTTTTTTCATGAAGGCAGTCGACCTCCGAAGGTCTTAATGAAATAAAATGAATCATGCATTTACATAGCATGTTTTGAAAGAAAAAGTAGTTAGACCAGGCGAAATTATAGCCGTGCAGGCGTTAGTGGTAATTGGGTTGGGAAGTGCGGGGAAGGTGGGGAAGTAATTACAAAAGGGGGCCCCTTGGGGCTTTGGTCTTCTTAAAACCTGTCATTAGGGATTATCCGCCAGATTAAGAAATGGATCCAATCCCGAACTTAATGCCATATTCTTACCAATAATAATGGGCGGGTCAAAGAATTTCGGCGCCAACTTGGAATTCCTACTGGGAAATTTTGAACCATTCCCGGTATCGCCAATTCTTATAGAAATAGGAACCGCACGCTAATGATGTTGTCCATCATCTCGGCACGAGAAGCTTGTAGCCTTTCCTTGACCCTTATGTGTATATTAGTAAAGACATGCAAATGTTGATCAAAAAAGCTATCTATGTTATACACAAGTTTACTTGGCCCTGGCCAATATTCCCAAATTATGGCATCCGTTTATCCGCACCAAAAAAGTATGTAGTGAGGAGCTTGCCCGTGGACTTGCAAACTGAACTATTAATGCAAGTCGTCACGTATGGTAACCAGTCATGCAATTGTCGTGCAAACTGTTTACGAAAGGTCGCAACGCGTCAAGGATCTTCCTGTTAACGCGCTCCGCCAGCCCATTCGAGCTTGGATGGTATGCGACCGTGAAAATCTGCTTAATATTGTACATTGTACAAATTACCACAAGCCAATGCATTACGGAACTTTGCGCCACTATCACTGAGCAATACTCTTGGTGTGGAATAAGGGCAAAAAAGATGAGTAATTAATGCATGGGCTACAGTCGCAGCCGTTTTATTCTTCACCGGTGCAAGGACTACAAACCTTGAATAGTTATCTACACACACCGGAAGATATTGCGAGCCGTGATGACTTTGGGTAACTGTAGAAGATATATAGCAACTACGGCCCATGGTTGCTCGGGTGGTGGGTATTCTAAATATAGGAGCAAGTCCTGGAGTTTAACTTTGTTTGGGCACAAGATACCACCTGGCAACATATTCTTCAATATCGACACGCATCGTGGGCAAAAATACACACGCCTCGCGGATATACAAAACCGGGGGAAACCCCCTTTGTTCAAGTTAATAGGTAAGATCACCGTTCCTCTATTTTCAAAGATGAACCTGTGCCCCCCGTCACATTCAAATCACTCTGGCAAAACGGCCACCGGCCACCACGTGCACTCCTCTTGAGAGCCTGATTAGGGCTCTTCAGAGAAACATTTTTCAGTAGCTCCCGTGTTCCACAGCCAGGGAAAGGTTTTGATAGCCTACCTTCGTGGGTATTGCCATTATATTTATTTATTGGCAGGCAGCCACACTATTATGTAAAACGACACCTCCGCCGCGTCTGCACATGGAAAGTCTCCCTCGTGGTTTTGTTGAGTTAACCTGGATGGTGCGTCGAGGCTTGTATGTCTTCCCCCGACGACTTACCTCTCCCCGGAGCCCACCCTCGCTCATTTTTCTACGAGAAGCCTTGTATCTGGAAACATCGGGTCCGGTACGTGATTACACGTGTAGTGAATTACGCAGTAGTAGGAAATCCCTTTCTATCCTGTCCTTTTGCTGCTGGCCCTACCACGGAAGGAAAAGGCAAGTTTACTCCTGGTAGAGGGACCCCCCTCGGAGCCGGGGTGGTGTTTGTGGCTTGGTTATCACCCACATAGCGATGCCTTTCGCAATTTGTGCGCCGGTGGAGGCCTTTCTTTTCATGTCCCTACCTTGTTGCAGTGTAACACATTATGACCCTTTTGCCGCTGCCACTGCAATGAAGGTGGGAGGTGTTATTTTCGGTGTCGGATCAGGAGAATCTACTCCAGCAACTGCGGCTGTGAAAGCCGTAGAGCGTTCCGTCTCCATGAGCTTGCCGTCTAAGGTTGTTATGAATCCTTAACTCGCCCTTAGGATGGAAGGGCAAGGAAAAGAGCTGCACGACGCACCTTTCCCTAGATATGTAGCATATAGAACAATAGTTCAAGAAATTTGGACAATTATCCATACTAATTTTTTGTACTTACACCAATTTGATTCCGTTAATATTTCAATACATACATACGTCTGTTAACGTATTGGCCGCAATAACCCATCCCATACAGTTTGCGACGACAAATGTGTTATTATTGAGTCAGTCACATGATTTACCTGTTTCACTACGGTGGTCCTCACCACTGCCTGCCTCAACACTAAAAAACTCACAGGAAATTATCCCTGAATGTATCATAATCTGCCAATCTTCCGGGCAGAAGTGATGTGCCTGAAATAAGTATTGAGCTATATATATATATATATATAAAAAAATATATATATTATATATATATATATATAATATATATATAATATATATATATATATATAAAATATATATATATATATATATATATATATAATATATATATATATATATATATATATTATTAAAAGGGTGCCAATAAAAACGAAAGTTGGATTTTTGAACGGCCCTTAGTGGAATACTGGGGCGGTGGTGAGAAAACAACATGTGTAAAATTTGAGCGAAATCGAAGTATATTTTAAAGGTGGCGCAATTCGATTGATTGTTCCCTCTATGGGCTCAATGGGGACTACAAGTAAGGACATCGTCTCTGGGTGTTTGTTGGCAATATTGAAGCCTTTTGAGACCTCCCCTTCCTCCAGCTGGGCTGCTGTTCCCCTCGCTCTTCAAAGCCAGTATTAGCCCCTCTAGGGGGGGGGGGGTATCATGGTTGCCCAAGCCACTCATTGTCTTCCGCTTGGCCGGGGAAAGGGAAAGCCTTCGATATTCCTGCTGTTGTCGACGGTCCCTCTCGACGACCTGCAAGAGGAATTGGCGCGATCCTCGTTCTTCGTAGGCTGAGGTTGAAAGGACTGGAAACAGCGCCACCCCTCGCTCCGCCGTGTCGTTGGTGACGTGAGGCTCGCGACGCGCCGAGACGCCACGACGAACCCCGTGTCACTTGGCCACTCCTCCGGCTCCTTCGAGAGGAACGCCCTCTCCGCTCCGAGGGCGTCGAGGAGGCGCCGGACGCCGGCTTCCGAACGACGCTAGCGTAGACGAGGCGAGGGGGGCGTCGGAGGCGGTGATGCGCTTCGGTGGTTCCTCGGATCCTTTTTTCCGCTGCATCATTTCCCCCAGCCCCTTCTTCTCGGCGGTTGGCAAGCGGTGGTCGAAGAGAGCCATGGCAACCAGTGGCTCGCTCAGGTACCAGAAGTGCCGGGAGAAGGGTCTTCACGAAACCCTTGCCGATCTCAGCGTCGTGGAAGTCGCGGAGGTCGGGGGGCCAGTTTCAAGTCATTCCCCGGGCGCGAAGGCGGCCACGGGCGCCTCGAACCAGCGGGTCACTAGACCTCAGCGACGAAGAAGGTGAACCGGCGGAGGCTGGACAGCTCGCGCGGCGAGCAGAGTCCCCCCAGTTGGGCGGCGAACAGCGTAATCTTCGCCGCGTAGATGGCACGCCCGGATTATCCATCCAGCGCGCGCGGTGCATGGCGCCCGGTCGCCGGAACTTCATCTTCGGGACGTCGCCCTCGCCACCAGCAGGACGATAAAGAGCTCCAGCATCTCCTTGTAGTCGTCCCGCGGGTGGCTGGTGTTAACAGCGCGGGCCCACCCTGCAGAAGTGTGTCCCGCTTTTCAGGAGGGGGGGCGGCAGCTCGTCGGGCGTTGGGGGGCCTCCGGCTGGCTCTGGTCGATGAAAGCACCCCGTTCCTTGAATCGGTTTGAAGACGCCTGGTCAGGACCCGACGACGCCCATGCAGATAGAGAACCCCTTCTCTACCCACCAGCTCGTGTACATGGTGCCGGCAGGCGAGGCTTAGCAGACGCAGACCAAGCTTCTGCTCCAGCAGGGTGCAGGCACCGGCGAGGGCTCCAGTGTTGGCGGCGGTCGTATCGAACGACAAAAGGCACCACACGCTCTGCGAGCCCCCATCGTCGAGCGCTTCAGCCACGGCGCTCGCCATCGCCTCTCCAGTCCCACTTGCCGCTTGGGAACGCCGATGAGCTTCTGGACGCCGTCGCCGGAGACGAGGGTAGCCAGCCCATCCACCCGCGTACCCCTCGCATCCGGCAAGATCTTCCCGTCCCAGTGGACGGTAAGAGGCGTGTCAGGGACGAAGGTTGTCATGGCTTCCGCGGCCAGCTGGGACCGGTAGCCGGCGCGAGCCTGCCGGATGCTCTCGGCATTCAGGATCAGCTCCTGAGGATTGTGGGCGGAGGCTACTGGCGGTCCCGCGACGAGCGGGCGCTTTGCGGTCGCTCACGCCGGTCCAGTCGAGGGTGCTCGCTAACTCCTGGAGAGCACGACCTGTGACCCCCGCGCTCGTCGCTTCGGAGGGATTACACCGGTCGGCTCAGCGGTAGCAGCCGCCCCGCCGCGTGCCGTGACTGGACTCAACCGGGAGGAAGGGTGAGGAGGAGGGAGGACGCGAGCACCGCGCGTTCGTCCAGCTGCGACGTCAAGGCTTCTCATATCCGCTTCTCTGCTGCCACTGTCATCTCCCGGCGCTGAACTCGGCGCTCCAGCACCCTGTCAGCTCCCTGCATGATCCCCGGCGACCCCTTTTTCGCGCTGCGCCGCTAGGAACTCGCGATCAGCCGGGATCGTCATCAGGGTCATCGGTCGGCGTGGGCGACGTTGAAGGGTCGCAGAGGGCCCTTGAAACTCTTCCTCCTTGTCTTTTTCGTTCGCTCTTCCCTTGCTCTTCACGAGCGCCTTCCAGTCCCTTTAAACAAGACCTCCACCCTTGCGAACGGCGCTTTTTGCCCTCATCGTTTGGGGTCCTCGCGGTCTTCCCCGAACCTTAGCACCTCTTGGACAGTGGCCGCGGCGCTGGGGGCGACGGTTTTTTTTCCCCGTTGTGGGAAATAGAAAGCCCCCTTGAGCACGTCGCCACGAGAGGGGAGTTTGGCTCCGAGGATGGGGTCGGGGTTGGCTGGCCCACCAGCCAAACAGTCGTTAAACTGCGCGTGAATGAAACCATTCTGAAAAAGAAATGGGTGATTTAGAACCTAGCCTTTCAGACTTCGGTACAGGTATCTGTATAAACACATAGTAAAATAGTACAGGTTTCAATTAACTTGCGTCACCTCTAAATATAAACCGATTCACTTCAAATTTTGCATGAGAGGTTTTCTATTACGGCACAGTATCCCACCAAGGGCCGTTCAAAAATATCAAGTTTTAAATTTACCAATGCGCTATTGGCACCCTAATATATTATATATATAATATACCCTAATATATATAATATATAATTTAGGGTGCCAATAGCGCATTGGGGTAATTTTTCAAAGTCAATATTTTTTTACATACTTTTGTGTATTCTGCCTTGTACTTAGAAATTGTCGTGTGCAAGGTTTCAAGCTAATCGGTTGATATTTAGAGGTGGGGGATCGATCTTGAACATTCCTCTTTCGCCCTCAGGTCATGACCACGAGAAAAACAAACTGAAGTTTGGCTTCTTGGCCATAGTGTTCCTACTATCACAGGAGCAAAACTTCCAGCCGTGGAGACGTTTTACGACGATTTTTCTACGCACACAAGGAAGAGAAGAAGACGGTGCAGCAGAGTGCAGCTGAGGGGCAAAGGAGGTCCTTTGACTTCTGGACACGAGCTAGGATCCCCACCATCGCAGAAACTAGCGTGAGGAGGAAGATTACTGGACTTTTCGACGGTGGAAATCCTGAGCAAAAGCAAGAATAACTCTGGAGTCACGCCTGCCGAAAAACAGAAGACCTTCCAAGAAAGTCTCCCAGACCTTTTGGGCATCGGCCCACTCCGACGCCTCACTTGATGACCATTCCTGAAAACAAGGAATTTCCCTTTTTGCCCAGCGGGAGAAGGGGAGGCGGGGTTCGATGGCTGGTCTGGACAAGAAGCTGAAAGAATCGGTTTGCCGACGTGAAAGCTCTCTCTCACGTAGCCGTCCAACAGACGCCAAAAGGAGAAGAGTGGTGGAGCTGGAGTCGTCATCGTCTGAGTCATCAAGTCCAGCCAACGCTGCCAACACATCGACTTCTTCTTCCGACGCCGGGTTCGCTTCTCACCAAAGCGATTGAGGACACGGGCACGAAGTCCGTCTACCCCTGATCTCGT
Organism: Chionoecetes opilio; assembly: GCA_016584305.1. NCBI lineage: Eukaryota > Metazoa > Arthropoda > Malacostraca > Decapoda > Majidae > Chionoecetes > Chionoecetes opilio. The sequence goes on from JACEEZ010022843.1 coordinate 125,690, forward strand.
CGGGGCCCTTGACAGAACTGGGGTCAGTAGCCGCCAAGCTCTTTGAATTGTGGCGGCTACGGCAAGTAGCTTGGGCCACGATCCACAAGAGCTTGTGGCTGAATCCCGAGTCCATTCGACAGGCAAGAGCGAAGTACAGGTCCACTTTGGCGAAAAACATCAGAGAGGGCTTTTAGTCCTCTTTCCCCTCTTACCGTTCATTGGGACGGGAAGATCCTTCCTCAGGACGATGGCACTCCGCCGAAAGATTTGCCATCCTCGTCACAGGGAAAAAAAGGATGGGAAAAAGCTCCTAAGTCCCCAAAATGCACCCGGGGAATGGGAGCCGCCGCTACAGTGTGTTTGAGGGTCTAAAGACGGGGGTCCCGGAACGAGTGTGGGGATGGCTTCGACCAACCAGGCCAAAAGGGCCATCAATGGTG
>JACEEZ010022846.1:7577-22584 GCA_016584305.1 Chionoecetes opilio
TGGACAGGAAAGCACGTTGTGACCTTCTGACATGGTGCGGGGAAAAAGGAGGAGCAAATAAAGGTTCGCACACTCCAAAGTGTGTCCTCCTCTCGCTGATGACGAGTCAGAGTGAGGACGACCGCAGGTTCGCCGTGACCCAGATTTTGAAGCTGAGGGCTGGCGAGGAGTATGGGGACACCAGTGTAAGACCCCGCATCACACCCAAGCTGAACTTGTCAGCCACCAGCTTGCAGACACTGATCAGCTGGCAGCCTGGCCAGGTGCACGAGCCGGCATTCACCTGTTCACTGTCCGGGGATCAGATCCAGGAGATCCTGGTCAAGCCGTACGAGGTTCCGGAGTTCTCTATCCACACTCAGAGCACCGAAAGAATCGTGAAGCAGGTGACAGAGGCTGCGGCAGCAGCGGTGGGGCAGCAGGCCAGAGACGGGTTCATCCGGGCTCGGGCCCACCACCGGGAGACCATGCCCTGCTTCAGGTCTAAGAAGGACATGATGGACACGCTCTAGGCCAACGTAGAGGCTGTGACACTGTGATGTAGTGCCTGATGAACCAACTGATCAGAAAGAGCTTACCACGCTAGTCATTTGGAACTCATATTGGTGCATGATGCAATACACAGGACCAACCGGACACTGCGTACTCATTTAAGCATTATTCGATAAGGGTGCAATATAAAAGTGCGATTTTGCATAGTAAGAATTGCTCAAATGCAAAAATGGAAATAGATAAAATCGTCTTAGAATTCCATTTTACATAGGAAATTGGCATGCCAAAGTTGAGAAAAAGATTTTTTGTTATACGGCGTACCCTATTAACCACAAAGTATACCTAACCTAACCTTAACCACAAAGTATACCTTACCTAACCTAACCTAACCTTAACCACAAAGTATACCTAACCTAACCTTAACCACAAAGTATACCTAACCTAACCTAACCTTAACCACAAAGTATACCTAACCTAACCTAACCTTAACCACAAAGTATACCTAACCTAACCTAACCTTAACCACAAAGTATACCTAACCTAACCTAACCTTAACCACAAAGTATACCTAACCTAACCTAACCTTAACCACAAAGTATACCTAACCTTAACCACAAAGTATACCTAACCTTAACCACAAAGTATACCTAACCTAACCTAACCTAACTGGACTTAAAAAATTTTGAGGCACCTCATATTTCATAGCAGCCGTGTGGGTTAACCAAGGCTGAGCGCACGCTGGAACCTTTACAGATGTGAAGTACAATAAGCATACAATACAGTGCGGTAGTTCACTTCAGTCAAAGCCGGAAGGATGAGTTCCAAAGTATTTCCTACTGTTGTCATGGCAACGTTGTACCGTACATAACACTATAGTCGCCAGTCACTCGCCACTGCACTAATGTCGCCAGGCACAATATATTACGAATTTTAGCATCACTACAGCCTTGTATGTGCCACTGAAGATGATGCACAGTAGTTTATATTATTGTTACGCCCTCCGTAACTTACCAAAGACAGTTCACACTGTTCTGAGTTCGGCGTGGGGCTGGTGGTCCGAGGACTACACTTAGCAAGTAGTCAGAGCACTGGCGAGAAAAAGAGCGTCTCCTTTAACCATTTATTTCCACATGGTACTTGAGAAGGCACACACAGTTACAGGAGGGGAGTGTATACACTTCTCTTCACACACAAGCACACGCTCCAAGCATTCCAGGGCACAGGCGTAGAGGGCGAGAGGCGGGAGAGCAGATCCGTGCGTTACCATGGACGTGCGGCGACTGCCTCCTCTGTCCTTCCTCGCGTCGGCGCGCCCCTGCCAGACCTCCCCACCCTCTCTCACTCCTGCCTCGCTCCAAGGTCGTTCTTGCCCAGGCATCCTCACACGCACACACACTGCCTCGCAAGCCACCCAGACATACACACATACACGATTACATGATTACAGTATTACAATCGTAACACTACCCCTCCCTTACAACACAAGACGTCCTCGTCTGTAACATAAAACATTTTCCACAACAGCAAATAATATCAAAAACAAAACATCCACATCCTAAATTAGCACTCAAGAAAAATACAGAAACACACAACAATAATCAAATTCCTCTTGACAATTACTGCAACAATTATATATTTTTCCCACCACATCACCCCTCCTCCTCCTCTTCAACCTCCAACACAACATTACAACCACCCGTTAACCACCACCACCTCCACCTTAACCTCTGCAGGCAGACTGCGCACGGCGCGTCACCTCCGCCACCACCTCCTCACCACCACTACCTCCACCTCCTCATCACCACACTGAGTGGATTAAAACCCCACTACACCACAGAGGTTGCCGCTCGGCCCCCCTCAACAGAAGCTTTTCCTGCAGAAGGGTACCTCGACCTCCCCGCAGGCCCATCCTGCGGCTATTCCACCCCCCCCCCCCACCTGCACCCACCCCTGCAGGCACACCGCACAGCGTGCGTCACCTCGTCACACCACCGTGTCAGGCTCCCTCCGGCTACAGTGTGTGCAGCCAGGCTCGCCCGGGCGGCGTCTGTGCCTCAGTCAGACAGACGGCGCTCCTGCGCGCCAAGTCCTCCAAGTACTCGGGCAGCCCAGTCACGGCTGCTCCTCCACTCCCAGGCTGCTCACTCATTACACCACCGTCCTGCCGTTGTTCCTCTCCAGTGGTGGTGACGTCCGACTCTTGTCCTTCCCTCGACAGCATGCACTGGACTTTGTTACCAGTCCACAGGGCTGCGTGCTTCACCTCAGGGTTGATGGCTGACTCAGCGGCGCTGACCGGGAGCAAGGGCACTTCCTCTCCACTCACCCTTAACGTCTGCCTCCCGAAATCCACGAGTGCCTCACACTGAGTCAGATAATCCATTCCCAGTAGGCACGGCTCCTCCATAGCGGCGACAAACACTGGCAGCTCCTCCTTGACACTGCCCACGCCGATGCGAGCCTTCACTGGTCCCTTGAGTGACACACAGTGCCCTGTGACTCCACAAAGCTGTTGCTGGGCTACTGAGGGGTCCTTATAGAGTCCACCATGTCCTCCCTGGCAAACGTTCTCTCCGCTCCTGTGTCCACCACCAGGTGGCACGGCCTTCCATCTACCGTACCGGCCACCTGGATAGCTGGAGGTGTGACGTGACGGCAGCTTAGTCCACGCGGGGCCCGTGGGGTGTTGGCTGGGTCGCGGCCCTCGCACCCAGCCCGGCCGCGTTTCCCGCTTGTTGCACGGCCTTTGGTTGTCTGCAGGCGCTGGTTGCGGGGCCCGGCTGGCCACAACTCCAGCAGCAGGGCTGGAAGGTGGGAGGGCGCAGCTCTTCCAACGATCGCGTCATTCCCGCCTGCCCACACTGGCCCCGCTTGTGACCGGTCCGGTCACATCCCCAGCAGCTTCCCTTGAAAGCGCCTGTACTCGCTCTCCTCTGCCTGGGCGGCGTCTTGGTCTGCGCGCGGCGGGCCCGGATGGCACGGCGGGGAAAGGTGGGTTCCGTAACGTCACCAGACGTACGGAGAAAAGACTCAAACTCCAGAGCCCTCGCCAAGGCCACCTGCACGTCCTCCGGGTGCGCCTGCTTCACGTAAATCTGCAGCCGCTGGTCGATGAGGGCGTCGACGAAGTGGTCGCGGGCCAAAACAACCACCATTTCCTCCGGCGCCTTCGGATATGCCCGGCGCACCAACGACTCCAGCTCGTGCGCCAGGTGAGACAGCGGCTCGCCTCGCATCCTCACTCTACCCTTCAAGTGAGCCCGGTACACCTCCGCTTGCTGGTGGTGGCCAAATTTACGTTGTAGTGCGTCCACGACACACTGGTATGACGCCCGCTGCGCCGGTGTCAGATGCCCCAAGACCTCCACAGCCGCCCCGCGCAAACTCGAGACAAGTTGTAGCACTCTCTCTTCAACACTCCACAACTGAGCGTCCGCTAGTATCTCGAACTGAGCCTTGTAAGCCTCCCACGGCACTTTACCGTCAAAGTCTGCTGGCTTCCTCCTACTGGGCTGACTGTAACAGGGTTGGTGTGACGTGACGGCTGGTTTAAAGGTAGCAGGATCCCACAGGCCCCTTGGGAGGCAAGGGGATGGGGAGAGCGGGGGAGATAGAGGCATGCGTGAAGTCGCTCCGTGAGGCGGGGGTGGCGATGGCGGCCACCCCACCCACGGCCTTGCTGACTCCACACTTAGCCGTCTATGGTCGTAAGGTCGAAAGTCACCCGTCCCGGCCTGTCCATTTTCGCCCTTATGCTCTCCATCCATTATCGCCTGGTGCAATGTTGCCAGCTCACCTCTGCACTCGGTCACTCCTCTAAGAGCGACAGTTGCTGCCTCCTCTGCCTGCCTCCTTACAAGCTCGACCGCCCCCAGCAGCTCCTCCTTGACAATATCCAGTTTCTCGTCTGTATACTGCTGGGACTCTCGCTGCACGGCCTGCCAGCCTTCATGCATCGCGACTCTAAGCTCGCGTGTCCTCTCTTCCGCCCTCTCTTCCGCCTCCCTTGCTTGTACGGCCTGTGCGTTCATTTTCCCCATCATAGCGGTAAGGAATGTCATTACGTCGGGTTTCTGCTCATCGCCTGAGTCTCCGTCCTTTTCAACACTGTCCTTTTCAACACTTGGCATGCGCGCGCCATCTTCCTCGCTAAAACCTGCCGGTTTCCCTGACGCCATTATTAATAATAATAATGGCAGCGAACTGTTACGATTTCCGGACTTTTGCGGTTCCCGGACCAGTGCTCCCCCCTATTAGTCCGGGAAAACGAGGTTAGTGTGTATTTACCTAATTCCTGAAGGCAGAAACACTGCTAAAAGCTTATCAAATGTATATATTGGGTACTATAGGCTAATATCATTATCAAGAACTGTCGCCGAAAATAGGAACAATCGCCGAAGTGAAATATTGAAACACCCGCCGACGTCGGCGAGAATTCCTATTGGCGACAGTTCCAGGTACCCATTAATTTACCAGTGACAGAAAGAAAACCACTTTTTGACTGTAATGATATGTAGGTACATATATATTTGCTTGTGATGGGGCAAGACTTTCACTACTTGGCTGTGATAGCATGCATCAGTATTCCAACATATGTTTCCCTATGGTTTCTGTAAAGCAAGGAATGCTGTTTTTATTATTTGAATTGATGGGAACATCTGCAATGTTTGTTGTTATTAGGCATGGTGTGTGTGTGTGTGTGTGTGTGTGTTCCTTGCCCTTGCCCTGCAGACCCTTCAACAATCAAATTCCAGCAAATACCAATATAATAATTGGGTATGTGTGTGTGTGTGTGTGTGTGTGTGTGTGTGTGTGTGTGTGTGTGTGTGTGTGAAGAGCTTGGAAGAAAATTATGGAAAACCATTTTAGCCACTTTTTTGTGATACTGCTGATTTATAGACAAATAAACATAATGCAAGTGTTGAATTGATATATGAAATATTTTACCTGTTATTTTTTTCATAAACAAGTTCATAGGATGATGGCTAGGTTAGGTTTAGATTGGGTCACGTTTAGGTTTGGTTCAGGTTATGTTTAAGCTATTTTAGGTCTAGGCTAGATTTTGGTTATCCCTTATTTGGTTTTGTTTAGGCTAATTGATCAAATCTAATGGTGTACGGTCACCCGGCCGCCCGGCCAGCCTGGCTGCAGTGCAGCCAAGACTGGAAAAGGAGTAGGGTGACACTTATACATAAAGGAGGAGGGAAGCCAAAAGAGGATATAGGAAATTACAGACCCATAGCAGTGATGAATGTACTGGCCAAGGTATTTGGGTGGGTGATAAACAACAAGCTAATGTCATGGCTGGAGGAAGATAAGGTGCTGGGAGAAGAGCAAAATGGGTTCAGAAAAGGTGTAGGAGGTTTAGAAAACTTGTTGGTGATAAAGGAAATCATAGAAAGGAGCCGGAGGGGAGATGAGGAACTGTACCTGGTATTTATAGATATTGAGAAAGCATACGACTCGGTTGATAGAGAAAAATTAATGAGACTATTGGCATACTTAGGAGTAGATGATAAGGTGGTGCAGGTAATTAGGGAGTTGTATAAGGAAAATGAGGTAAAGTTCACACTAGGAGATATCAGCACAGGATGGATGAAGAATAGCATAGGAGTTCGGCAGGGATGTGTTATCTCTCCAACACTCAGTCATTTAACAACAGGACATTAGAGAACTTTGGTGGAAGATGATGTGAATATCTGGGATACTATGTTGCCCATAGCCACTTTTGCATATAATTGTGTATTTCATAGGAGTATTCAAGATAGCCCATTTTATTTGATGTATCTTAGGGATCCCCCCCTACCATTTGAAATAGAAAAGAAGGCAAAAATTTGGTATGATGTTGATAATTTTAGGACAGAAATGAGCATAAAAGCAAATAAGGTATAGGAAAGATGTCAGAAATATTTAGAAGTAGCTAAAGGCTTGGCAGAAAGACGTCAATCAAAACGTGCTAAAATAAAACCTCTTGAATTAGGAGATAGGGTGTATGTTCGCAGAGTGCCCACGGCAGGAACACTTCCAAATTGCAACCAGCTTACAAAGGCCCTTTTAGGGTAATAGGAAAGATAAGTGATGTGGTAATAAAAGCAAGAAATATTAGAACAGGGAAAATACAAACACTACACACTGATAGAATACGGGTCATCCAGGAAAGCAATGCTTCGCCACATATCAATCCCAAGGTAAGGAGAGCCTAGCCAGTACATAATACTGTACAGGGGAAGCAAGGGAAACTAAATTGGCGTTCCAACAAAATGATCCGTTCCCATTTTTAAATGATGTCTCAAATGATAATGTTGACACAGATGATGATTCAACATCACAACTAGATGATACTGTTCAGCAACAGAATGAAAATGTTTTATCTGAGGAAGAAGATGATAATTCTCAAGTAACAGAGAGTACTCCTCCGCCATACAGCTTAAGGTCTAAATCAAGTGTTCCTGATTTACCTTTAGTAATGAATAAACCTTTGGAATATCGTAGCGCATATAATAAAAAATGAATGTTTCATTACAGATGGTCTTCCTAGGCCTGGGAGTCATCCATGCCCTGGGTGCTCACCAGGGGTTGCCGGTCCATCAAGGATTAAGTTTCAACCCTGAATTCAAGCTTATAGTGACGGGAAATATATATATTGTTCCATTTATCCTCAAAATCAGCGTCATTTATGATCCAATATTAAAAGCTAGGAATTTCACTTCACATATAGAATATAACATAGCTTAAGTTGAAGGACACGTTAGCATGTCTATTTTAATAATAGACCATATATTCTCTTTCAACAAACGCTTTGAGATAACGCAATATAAAATGAATGATTTTTTGATGCACATAGTTCATTATAACGTCAATGATCCGAGAAACAGACAAAAACCACGGGGTGCCTTAGATATTATTGGATCACTTGCAAACAATCTCTTTGGCACAGCGACGCAGTCTCATATTGATTTCATACACGACCGGTTGCATTCTTTAGATACTTTCACGGAAGAGGAAAGGAAAATCCTAAATATTCATTCGCGAGTCATTAATGTCACTTTGGGAGATCTTAATAATGTGCATCATGCTCTTGGAACATTGGAAGCGGCTACGAGAGTCACAGAATAACTTCTAAATCAATTGAGACAGAGTATTGAACATAATGAAGAGTCATTACTGATGCTAGAGACCTTGCTACATGTCCAGTTGGCACTCACATCCATTATGGCAGATCAGTCTGATTTGAGAATAGGATTGCAGGATATGTTAGAATCACATGTGTCCCCACATCTGGTGACGAATATATTTTTATTGTCACTTTTAGATGATATTTCAGTGACACATGAATTGTTATTTCCTCCTAAACCAGAATTTGTAGGATTACACAGAGCTGCTATTCGTGTTGTACATAAGATGACTACCTCCCGAGACTTAAGCTTCTACTTACTGATTCCATTACGTGGAATTCCAGCTGACACCTTTGATGTCTTCAGGATGACCTCCCTTCCTTACTCCATTCCATTATCAGATGCTTTCTTGGTATATATACCCTCGAAAACTTTCTTAATTATAAATAAGGCTAGGAATAAGTTTTTTTTGGATAATGAGTTTCCCGTGTGTAGGAAAACTGATGAACTGTTGATATGTCCTCCTACAGGCCCCATATATACAGCACAAGCTGATATTTGTGAGGTAGCTGTTTTTTTTAAATGAAAGAACAGTAGCCCACCTCTGTCAGACTTTGACAGTAAAATCCTTTAAGTCAATTTTCCTTGAGAAATTAGATGGATGGGCTTATGCCACAAGTGCTCCAATTGATGTTACGCTGACTTGTGCAAACACATCTATTTTGCCCTCCAGGCACACATTAAATGGTACTGGAATGCTGGAAATTAGCCAGGGTTGTACTCTGCATGGTCACATGTTTGCGCTTCCTGCGTCCTCAACGTTTATAAAGGACGTGCCTTTGATTATACAACCGTTCCCCTTTGCCAAGCCTCTTGCATTCTCGTCTTGGGAACATGATTTTCTCGTGAATTCCTCTAATGTGACCCTCCCCAGCAGTCTTGGTTCGGACCCTTGGCCTCTCCCCACGTATATACAGAAAATGGATCTACTGATGAAGCCGCCATCTTTGATTGAGTCGGACTGGTCTGTCTGGAATTGGATACTGTTGCCGGTCGGGATTTTCGCGGTGTTCGGGGGTCTCTACGGCGCGGTTCGCTTAAGGGGCTCTGGTTGCCGGAGGAAGTCGATCAGCCCCGACTTTTGGGCCCATTTCACTGGAGCACTTGCCGGATGATGTACAGCCGTTGGCCTGCCCTCATCAATCAATAAATCGCGCGGGGACGCGCTCTTAGGAAGAGGGCATTGTCGCAACGAGTTTGCAAATGCAGAAGATATGGAAATATGTAGGGGAGACGAAATAAAGAGGAATAAGAGAAAATAGAATGAGAGAAAATACAATAAACGAGAATGGAAGTTTGTTATCTTACACAGAGGAAGAGACATAAGCCAGATGTATTTGTTTGGCCATGTGTGAAGAGAATGAGGCAAATAAGGAAAAAGTGACCGTGTTTGTTTTGCCTATGTGTGAAGAAGGAAATAGGGTAAAAGTGACCGTGTGAGGAGATAAATAAATAAAGGCAAAACTGACCAATCAATGTAAACACAGGGAACTGAGCTACATGTGGGTTCAAGATAGGAAACAGATGAAGGATATGGGCCTAAACAGATATATATAGATATAGGCCTAAGTTTTGTACGAAAACGTATAAGTGTGTGGGAACAGATGTAACATATAGGCCTAAGCTTTGTACGAAGACGAAACCTTGTGTGGGCGTGTTTTAAGTATCTCTTAGGGAGGAATTTTGGAAAGCCTATGGAAATTGTAAAGGTGTCTTGAAATGAAGAAGGACCAATAACAAAATTAATATTGTAGGCGTGTTCTAGGAAATAAGTTGTGAGGAGAACCTGATAAATGCCAATTCCCTTAAAGAAGGGAGAATTACTATATAAGATGAAACACAGTTGAAATTAGTCATTCAGACTAGACTATGGACTTCTTTAAGGTAAGTGGAAGTGATGTCGCAAGGGATTGGTAGTCATTGTATTTAGGGTGACATGCAGCCATATTAATGTGTTAGGATGTTTAATGATAGGATGTTATAAATCAGGGAGTGGGCATGCATATATGAAGTTTTGTTGATAATGTTGTGAATTAAGGAATGTAGGGAGTTATATTTACGTAGCTATGCGGTGTAGTACCAGATTATGTATCTTGGGCAATTGCAAGGGAGATGTAATATGAGATATGTGAGAAATAATAATTGGGCAATGCTAATGTGTAAATGTTAAGAAAAATAATAACGGAAAATGCAATCATTTGTCCTGAACCTTACTAAGCCTGAAGAGAAGGAACAATAAAAAGATCGTAAGCGATAGCAGCATGTTGCTTTACGATATATATATATATATATAATATTATATATATATATATATATATATATATATATATATAATATATATATATAGTATATATAATATATATAAATATATATATATAATATATAATATATATATATATTATATATATATATATATATATATATTATATATAATATATATATATATATCGTTAAAAGTGATAGCTAGTTCAGCGTTTATCATCTTTTTAAAGATATTTTCTCTTTGTCTGAAGAGTGTCTTATTCTCTTTTGTAATCACTTGTATGACTTCGCCGTAGCTTGTCATTTTGCTGTATCGCGATTTCGGGTCTAAGAACCCTTCTTCAGCAGCATGTGGAAGATGTTTTCTCCTCAGTTGTAGAGGTGAGCATGACTTAGATGCGGAGTGAAGCGCTATTTATAGATGAAGTCTGCCTGCCAAGCAGCCTAGTGGCGGCGCTGATTGGTAGATAGCTTTTGCTTCTCGTCTCCGTGAGTGGGAGACGCTTATTGGCTGTTGACTCCTCGCTTTGCTTTTCTGTGAGTAGGCTGTTATTTGCTTTTGTTCTTTTCATGCTGGGTAGAGCCACTGATCTATATAACATGGATCGCGGAAGCCTGGCTCAGCACTGGTTCCAACTGTCCGCCATCTTGCCGTAACCAAAACAAAGCCTTGTTTCTGCGGCTCGCGTTGCTGTCTGGCTGTTATCGCTCGTCATGCCAAGCTGTGCTTGCTGTCTGGCTGTGTTATCGCCTCGTCATGCCAAGCTGTGCTGCTATGTCCTGTACAAACAGACCAGGACCTGGAAGTGGCAAATCTTTCCACCTGTGAGTAACACCACACACACACACACGCACCCACCACACACACACACACACACACACACCCACACACACCCACACACCCACCACACACACCCACACCCACACCCACACCCAGACACCCACACACCCACACCCACACCCACTCCCCACCCAGCCCATCCACTCTTAATCCATCTACCCACTCCAGTCATCCACCTACTAGTTAAAAAAAAATAAAGGTGGATATGGTATACTTTTTTTTATATAAGTAGATATAGATATAAGTATATTTTTTTATACTTGTTAACAATTAGCGGGGAACGGAAGCAGACCTGAGTGCGGTTATGATACAAATGATCATAGCACTTCCTAATAAGCGGTGCTTGTTCTAATGGAGATAACTATTTTGCGAAGAAAAAAAAAAGAAAAAAAAAGTATACCTTGTGGTTAAAGTTAGGTTAGGTTTCATTACCACCTATAAGGTTAGGTTAGGTTTCATTAAAACCTTTAAGGTTAGGTTAGGTTTCATTAAAACCTATAAGGTTAGGTTAGGTTAGGTTTCATTAAAACCTATAAGGTTAGGTTAGGTTTCATTAATATTATTATTTTTTTGGGGGGGGGGGGGTTGCGCAAAATAAAACTATTTCCATTGCAACAAGCACCTATTGAGGCCAAGAAAAAATAGTTGATGTCTCTTAAACGACCGCAAAACTCTCGTCCATTATTACCAAAAGTTGTTTCGTAGTCTATGAAACCATAGTCGTTTCGTACACTCAGCTCAAGCAGTGAAACTGACTGCTAGAGTTACGAAACGACACAGGTATGTACGAAAATACTCAAAATCAGTGTACGAAACTAACTACTTTCAATTCAATATACTAATTAAGAAAGGTTTTTTGATTAGGCCAAAGGTTTTTGATTAATTTAAACTTCCTGTAATCCCCGAGAGTAGCTTCTAGGGACCACTGTGGCTCGCGCCGTACCCGTGGCCGCGGCGGTATGGAGCTGGCGCCGTTATAGTGGACGAGAACTGCGCATTCGCTCATTAGGTCAGACACACACACACTCGGGGGCTAACATTGCACTCTTAGCCTCTCGCTTTACCACATACACCACACCTGTCACTACACACCTGTACGGCCTCGCAACACACCTGTCACTACAACCTGTACGGCCTCGCAACACACCTGTCACTATACACCTGTACGGCCTCGCAAGACACCTGTCACTACACACCTGTACGGCCTCGCAACACACCTGTTGTCTGTGTATCACCGTAAATAAATGACTTGGAAGGTTCGACGATGCACTAGGTTGGAAGTTTAGTAGTAGTAGTAATAGGTGTTAATAGTAGTTGTAGGTGGTAATATTAGTAGTAGGTGGTAATAGTAGTAGTAGTAGTAGGTGTTAATAGTTGTAGTAGGTGGTAATATAGGCTATCACATGCCAGCAGCCAACACCTAGCCACTGCCTGGCCGGCCCATGTATTTGTTTTGGTTATGACAAGATGGCGGCTGGTGACTTCAGTATCTCGGCCACAGCTAGCCCAGATCCGCGATCCATGTTATATAGATCAGTGGGTAGAGCTTGTAGGTCGTTTGCCTGTACGTTAAGCTTGGGATTGATCTGTTTTATGTACAGTGCTTCTATAATTGGAAGTCGCCGCACATCTGCACACATGTCAACCAATTCTGTATTTTCTTCTAGAAATTTTCTTGTGATGATGATCCCATGTTTTTCTAATAAGTGACTTTTTGGGGCTCCGGAAGTTAGGTGGCAAGTAAGACGTCTGGACAGCTTCGTTGTCGTCATGCCTATGTAGGATGAGGGGAGGACTTCACAGTTTCCTCTTTTGCATGTGATCCTATATACGACATGGGACTTTTGTTTTGTCTCCTTCGTCTGGCTTGGGCTGTTACGGAGAAGGAGGTTGCTGGTGTTCTTGTTTTTGTAATAAATTTGTAGTTTTATTCTCCTCTCTGGGTCTGCAGGTTTCACATTACGGTTGATGATTTGTGATATTATTTTTTCTTCTTCCTGGTGAGCGGTGGAGAAGAAAGCCCGGTAGAAGATAGTTATGTCCTGACTCTTTTTTGTGGCGTTAGGGTTGTACCAGTTCTCCATGATTTTCTTAGTCTGACGGTTGATGGTCTGACGGTCTCGCTGAAGCCGTTGTTGATGAGGACTTGAGTGGATCGCTCGATTTCTTTGTGCATAAGTTGCCATGTACTGCAGTGTGTGAGAGCTCTTCTGATGTAAGCACCGATTGTGGAGTCTTTATATCTCTGCGGGCATTCGCTTTCTCCGTTGAGGCAGTGTCCGGTGTTCGTTGGTTTTACGTAGACGTTTGTGATGAATGATTCTTCTTCCTGCGTAACAAGGACGTCTAAGAACGGCATTGATTTGTCTGAGCTGCTTTCTATGATGAAGGTGAGGCCTGAAGTATCTTGTAGGCAGAGCTTCAGCTGTTCTGCTTCGTAGTTCTGTTCTGTTCAGCTGTTCTGTTCTGGGCTCTCCCTTAGGAGTATTGCTGGCAAACTTCTTTATGGGCTGCGTAGAAGAAGAAGTATTCAAGAAAATAAGCAAGCCCGACATACTGCCGCTACATCGATGACATCTTTATCAAAACGAAAAGTCACTACGAAGCAGAACAGCTGAAGCTCTGCCTACAAGATACTTCAGGCCTCACCTTCACCATAGAGAGGTGAAAGGTGAAAGGTTCACCGAGTGGCAATCGCGAATGCACCGCCATAGGTGTCTTGCACGTGACGTCATAGCCCTCGCTGCGCAGGCGAAAAGCGCGGGAAATGCGAGCTGGAGGACCAACAAACTCCACTTGCCTACTGTGTTTGTCAGCTTATGGTAATTTTCCCCTACCAAATATATGCTTATCAGTATAAAAGATATACTGTCATCTTCGGAAATGTTTGTTCTATAATATTATCAAATAAAAAACCGTAAAACGCACTAAATAACTGCCATTATGAGATTTTCAAGAAATATGCATGAATTAAATATTCTATTAAACTCTTATTAGTCATTTCATATTTTGCTCGAAAACATTTTACATGAAGAATATGAAAAGCGGAATTTCATTAGCTTGCCATTGATACATTTCGTTATCTGATAAATGAATTAGCAGCATGCATAAATGAGCGTTAACTAAATATATAACATCATGAAATCGGGTAATTTTTCCCAATTGATAAGGTTATTTATTTAGTTAACGCTGATTTATACATGCTGCTAATTCATTGATCAGATAACGAAATGTACCGATGGAAAGCTAATGAAATTTCGCTTCTATTCATATTCACCATGTAAAACGTTTTCGAGCAAAATATTAAATGACGAAGAGTTTAAAAGAATATTAAGTTCATGCATATTTCTTGAAATTCTCATAATGGCAGTTATTTAGTGTGTTTTACGGTTTTTATTTGATAATATTATAGAACAAACATTTCCGAAGATGACAGTATACCTTTTATACTGATAAACATATATTTACTAGGGGAAAATTACCATATGCTGGCAAACACGGGCGGCAAGTGGAGTTTGTTGGTCCTCCAGCTCGCTCCGACGGGCGGCATTTGGCTTGAAGACGGCGGCATTTGGCTTGAAGACGCTAGATCGTGACGTCAGTGCAAGACACCTATACGTTGCATCGCTGTGACCATACCGGCCGCCGTGATTTTTTACAATTCATCTCACGTCTAAAGGAAGCTTCAAAAAGCATATGTGTATTGAACATTTTCTACTTAGAAGTATACGATATATCCTCTGTCTCAATATTTGCAGAAACTCGTGTTACACCATATATATATATATATATATATATATATATATATATATATATATATATATAGATATAGATATAGATATATATATATATATATATATATATATATATATAGATATATATATATATATATATATATATATATATATATATATATATAGAATATCTATATATAATATATATATAATATATATATATCATATATATTATATGATATATATATATATAGTAATATATATATTATATATATATTAGGGTGGCCAAGAAGAGGGGGTAAAATTTCAAAGTGCACTGGTCCTTTCTCCACACCACTGCTTTTTTTCGTGTTGCATTCCTCTCTTGTGTACAAAATTTCATCGCGATACAATGATATTTAGAGGTCGTCCCATCATCTCGCTTTCTATCATAGGATTTAACAGGAAAATATCACATACCCGAAGGAGCACTTCCCAAACACAGACCCAAATAGTGTGATTCT
>JACEEZ010022847.1:0-10842 GCA_016584305.1 Chionoecetes opilio
TTTTGTTTAGAAACAATGAGGAGAAGACCAAAATGATACAAGGGATGCGTAACTTTAGTTATGAGAAGAGTGAAGTTATTAAAATTACACTCACTCGAGAGACGCAGAGTAAAGTTTTTAGCATAGCATAGAATAGCATAGAAGTTTTTAAGTGGATAAAGGGGATTTAATAAAGGAAAGGTAGGAAAAGTTCTTACGGCTTTTAACCAGGGTAGAACAAGAAGTAACGGATTCAAGCTGGAAAAATCGTAGATTTAGAAAGGAAATATGGAAAAACTGGTTCACAAATAGGTGGTGAATGAATGGAATAGTCTCAGTAGACAGGTAGTTAGTGTTGAGTCATTAGGGAGCCTTAAAGAGGGGCTGGATCGGTTCTTGGATGGGGATGAAATGTGGATGTAGGTAATGTTAGGTGACAGGAACTACCACGTACCACGTGTAGGCCACGCGGCCTCGTGTAGCTTCCTTATTTTCTTATGTTCTTATGTGCTTATGTACAATTCAGAAGTGTTTTATGCTTAAAATATATCACTTCCACTTAAGATATTGAGCTGAAATGTTTACCATGGTAGCTTCAGACTATAGTATTTATTTGATTGCTGAAGCTTTTAGTCGAAAAAGATTAGGCATCTAGATGTGGGTCAAAAGAATACAACGAAGTCAACATTCACATTCATAAGGCTACTTGAGAACATACATTTGTTAAACTTCAAGATAAGTATGTTTAATTGAAATTTTAACCATAGCTTTCCTAAACTATATATATATATATATATATATACATATATATATATATTATATATATATATATATATATATATAATATATATATATATATATATATATATTATATATATATATATATATATATATATATATATATATATATATATAATATATATATATATATATATATATATATATATATATATATATATATATATATATATATATATATATATATATATATATATATATATATATTAAGGAAAGCCTGCTTATCCACCTAAATTGTGATTTAGTACTATGAATTATTCTAAGTGTTTGAAAACATTGAACACAGCATTATGTTATGAACTTAATTTGAAAGCTGCTGCGAGCTTGTGCAGAGATTACCACGGGGTGTACGGTAGCTATGTTATATAAAACAAAAGACTTTTGTGGATCATCAGAGGGATTGCGTTGAAGCAGTCACTGTTTGCTCTCTACTCCTTCTTCCACTGTAACTTCTGTTTCTTCCTGGTGTCCGTCGCTCATATCTCCTCCCCACTAGGCTCCCTGCTTCTCCGCTTCCCCCCTTGTGCACGAACTGTTCGCGTCCCTGAAAGGTTGACCAAAGCGTTGAATATGTCTCTGTCACCATTGGGCACTATTCCCCGTGGCCACCGAGATAAAAGGGCCCGGGTACATTGCCCGTACGTCACACCATATGGTCCACCCGCTCCCTCCCCGTACAATTTTACCTACCTAATAAAATTTTATCATATAAAAGTATACTGTTTCTTCAAATGTTTGTTCTATAATTTTATCAAAAAAAAACCGTAAAAAAACACAAAAAAAATGCCATTATGAGACTTTCAAAAATATGCATTAATTTAAACTCTTCCCTTTATATTTTGCTCGCAAACTTTTACTGGAAAATATCAATAAAAGGGGAAATTTTAATTAGCTTTCCATTGATAATTTCATTTATGATAAATAAATTAGGGGCTGCATAATTAGCGTTAACAAAATTTAAAAAAAATCATGAAAGGGGTTTTTTTTCCTCCCAAATATATGTTTATCATTAAAAATATACTGTTATCTTCGGAAATTTTTGTTCTATAATATTATTCAATAAAAACCGAAAAAAACCACTAAAAAAATGCCTTTTATGAACTTTCAAGAAATAGCATGAACTTAAACTTTTCGCCATTTAATTTTTTTGGGGGGGAAAAAATTTTTTTACATGGAATCAAA
Source organism: Chionoecetes opilio (assembly GCA_016584305.1). Lineage (NCBI taxonomy): Eukaryota > Metazoa > Arthropoda > Malacostraca > Decapoda > Majidae > Chionoecetes > Chionoecetes opilio. The sequence continues at coordinate 1,960 of JACEEZ010022847.1, forward strand.
TAAGGGAAAATTTAAATTAGTTTTCCGAATTTTTCCTTTTTTCTGTTAAATAATTAGAACCATGCAAAAATTAGTGTTAACAAATAAAAAACATCTAAATCTGAAAAATTACCCGATTTCATGATGTTTTTTATTTATTTTAAACCAAATTTATCATGTTTTTTTTTCATTTATGAAAAAAAAATATATCAATGGAAAGCTAATTTAGATTCCGCTTCTATTGATATTCTCCTGTAAAAAAAAAATCCCAAAAAATATTAAATGGCGAAAATTTTAAATTTCAGCTATTTCTTGAAAGTCTCATAATGGCATTTCTTTAGTTTTTTTTAGGGTTTTTTTATTTGATAATTTTGAAAAAAACTTTCCAAAGAAACATATAATTTTTACTGAAAAACTATTTGGGGTGGGAAATTACCCGATTTCATGATTTTTTTTTTTTAGTTAACGCAAATTTAGCATCCGCAAATTCATTTATCACTAAACTAAATAATCAATGGAAACAAATTAACTCCGCTTCTATTGATATTCTCCTGTAAAATTTTTGCAGAAAAATTTTAAATCGAAGATTTTAAGTTAACCATATTTCTTGAAAGCTCAAAAGGGGCTTTTTTTTTTTGTGTGTTTTCGGTTTTTTTTTTGGGAAAATATTATAGAATAAACTTTCCCGAAGAAAACAGTATATCTTTTTACTGATAACTTTATATTGGGTAGGTAAATTTGTACGGGGAGGGGGCGGGGGTACCTTGGGGGTTGACGTCACGGGCATGTACCGGGCCTTGTCTCTCGGGGTCTCATTCCACCCGGAGGTGCCCACGCCACATCTTATTCACTCCTTCTAAGTAGTCACCCAAAAACCTCTTCACAGAACTTTAAAAAAAATGTTAGGCCTGTCTCTAAAAAATTTTTCCCCCCCTCAGGGGGGCATTAAAGGTGTGCCCCAGACCTGACAGACACCAAAGTGAGGTTGACGCCCATTTCTGGGGCCTTGAGGCCTCCCCCCCGTTCAATCCTATCATGACAAGAACTCTCGGGGCACCGTTTTCCCTTCCCATTCAACGCTAACGTGCAGCTCGAATCCCCCTGTCCCCATATGGTTTGCAGTCGTCGCACCTTGACATCCTGGTCACTTTGTGGTCAGGTAACCAGATTGTGGCCCGGGCTGCCTTAGCCTGTCAGTGGTTCGTAGACACTGTACTAGACAGGCTCGCCTTCACGTTGTGTAGTACTGACGAGGCTCTCGTACAGGACTCAGCCACCTCCTCGTCGGCATCCCTTTCAAACTGCCGACAGCTGAGACTCGCTGGGAAGCTCAATCCACATCTTGTGTCTCACTCGGTGCCTGGAACATTTTTAGAACTATGAGAAGTACAGCAATGGTTTGTCATAATGAATAATTTTAAAAAATTACGTCCTTATTGCCTTTTTTCGAATGAGAAGTAACGTTTAAATATTAAAATTTGAGACAAGAAATAAAATTTTGGTTTTGTTAAAAACTGAATTTTTTTTTAATATATATCTATATTGTTTTTACTTCTATGGGTTTTTCAAAAGAAAATAAGAAAAAAAACACTAGTAAAATTTTTTTTAAAAAAATTCTTCAAAATTTTTATTATATATAAAATTCGAAAATGGATGTTATTTTTTCCTTTTAAAAAAAAAAAAAAAACACTCACAAATAACAAAGTTTAATCATTAAAAATTTCTCTAATTAATCAAAGTAAATGCTTTTTTTTAAATGATTTTAAGAGAAACATTATTCAGGGAAAAAGTTATCACCTCAGTCTTTATTAAGGAAACTTTTTCGTTTACCTTTCTGGGGGGAGATCGTTTTTAATCGGCAATCTTATCAGTGACCAATAAAACCCTCTCCAGTTCCCATGGGGCCCGAGCTTTGTAAATCCACCCTATTAAAAAAAAGAAAAACATTATGTACCATTTTAGGCATAATTTTTAATTGTCTAAATTTACATTTTTCTCTACTTACTAGTTAAAATTTACAGAGCATTCTACTTTTTTTTTAAAAACTTTTAATAGATACTTTTTCTTTGGGGACCCTAAAAAAAGCATTATTTTGAATAAATTGCTTATGTTGTATTATGTATAAATTTTTATGCTTGTTGTATGTAATTGTAAAAAAATCACATCGAAAGACAAAGCCTACGACTATAATGGGGTCGTATATAGGCAAAAATCAAACGGGTCGCTATGAAAATTTTGAAAAACCTGCTCTACACCTGCTCCGGCTGCTCTCTTGAAGGCGGGCAAGCGGGCGGGTGCTTAAGCCCTGTTCCCGCCATTGTAGCCTGGCAGCTACGCGCCCCCCCCCCTCGGGTTTTTTTTCAAGGGGACCCCGTAAACTGCAGGCGTACATGGCTTCTCCGCAACTTCTAAACCCCAAAAATTCCACGGTGCCTAGTTTTTGAAAAATTTTACAGTAAAAATTCCACAGTGCTAACCTACCCTAACTGAAAAAAAAAAATCGAAAATAGGGAAAAGTTTTTTTCCCTCCCTTCCCTTGCATTCCTTGTGCTGAGGTAAAGGGTAGGCGGGGTGGGCTAGGGGGTTGCTCTGTATAAAAAGCCCTTTCCTTTACTTTGTCGGCTCCTCCCCCCTTCGAATTTTGTGGAGACAAAATTTTGTCTTCCCCCAAAAACACAACACTTGTAAACCTTGTTAAGAGTGTGGGTTTTTCGTAAATAAGTTGGGAAAGAGCACTTTTTTCCCACGCTTGAAAACACTAGAGAAAGGGTTTAAAACTGAATGACAAACGCTCTACAGAAACTGTAGGCGAAAAACTATCGCACCGGAAGGCCCAAAATGTTTTTGTATTTTCCTATGGAATATTATCTATTTTAAAGAATATCAATATTCATCCCTTCATTGTCCCATAAATATTCTTATTTGTTAAAGAAAATGTTTATATTAGATGTAGCGTGTGAAAACGCGTTTTCTGTTCTTGTTCTACGCGTGGAAGAGGGGATTTTTTGTCCTCTCTGCACTCAAGATATGACTCTATGGCCGGGCTATAAAAATATATATGGTTTTACATGTACGGGAATTATTTAACCATTAAAGTGCGGGCTGTGAAAAAATAGGCCCTTTTTTAAGCCCCATCGAATATATTAAAGTCAGGAGGTTGTCATCCCGGCTCAGATGTAATAGGTATGCAGGTTGGGGTAGGCAAAATGGGGGCCCTGCGGGGGACGGAAAATATTTTATAGATGCATTGGTAGCCATTTTCATAACAAGAAAAATTTTATAAGTAGAAAAAAAATTCACCATTACCCTTCGCTTATTTTCATAATCACACCCTCTCTTCCCCCCCTAAACCTTCCCCCCTTTCGATGCCAAAATTTTCCCCTCTTTCCCTCTTTCTCCTCCCTCCTACCCTTGCCTCTCGTCATCCTAAATATGTTCCCCTTTCCCCCTTCTCTTCCCCCCCCCCCATTCCCGCAACTCACCTTCCCCCCTTTTTTTTTCTTTTTTCTCCCCCTTCTTTCTTTTTTTCTCAATTCCCCCTAATCCTCACCCCCCCCTGATTCGTAAATTTTAGCCCTGCCCCCTTTCTCTCAGTACCCCTTTCCCCCAAAAATAGTCTTGCGGGGAGAAGGGGGGAAAAACAGAAAATACGGTTCAAATTTATCCCCTAAAAATGTGCATGGGGGGTAGTATTTAATAAATATACCCAAGCTCGCTTTCTCCAGGGGAATAATATAATATATCAGAATTAAAATGATGCCCCCAAAAACTTATGTTACCAAAAAAACTGCTATTTTAAACAAATTTTAATTTTTATCACTTCCCTTAAATTTTTTTGCTTGGGAAGGGTTTAGTGAAACCCCGAATCAACTGAAAAAACTGGCGATGAAGACTTCAAAACAAATATTGAAAATAAAACTTTTAAGACAAGGAATGTGGTTATTAAATATACAAAATAAGAAAAAAAATTTGATTGGTGACTATGACTGGGAATTTAAAAACCCGGGAAAAACTCGTGAGGGTTAATATGTTAAAAAATGGAGGTGTTGACCCCAAATTTATATCTTGTTGCACCAATGGTGACATACCAAACAGAGTGTCAAAAGTGTTTCCGAGATCGTTTGCAAGTGGTAACTTAAAGCACTATTATTTTTCTTGCGTTCATCTTACTAATGAGCTGGTTTTAAACTGGCAGCGCTGCACTGTCCAACCCCTATCAAATAACAGTGAAGGGATCATACCAGGAGGACTTCAAATTAACTACCATGACACGTTAAGGGGAACTGGAGAAACAAAAAGGGAAGGAATTAACCTGACCTGAACGCGTAAAACTCAAAAATTTCCTCGGCCTCCCCCGGGGACCGAAAAGGGGAAAAGGGGAGAGAGAGGAGAGGAGAGAGAGAAGGAAGAAGAGGAGAAGGAGAGGAAGGGGGAGAGAGAGAGAGAAGAGAGAGAGAAGAAAGAGAGAAGGAGAGAGAGAGAGAGAGAGAGAGAGAGAAAGAGAGAGAAAGAGAGAGAGAGAGGAGAGAGATCCCCTTGGCAAGCCTCTAAAAAGTCTATCGAATTTCCCCACATCGGGGGGTCCCCTGCTGCGCTCCTGCTGCTGGTGCCATGGGCAGAAAAAACTATAAACGTGAAAAAAAAGGGCACAACGCCCCCATTTGGGTATCAGGCTGCAGAGCAACGCCGGGCCTTGGGTGAGGCCCGCAGGCCACAACCCCAGACCCCAGGGGCCCGGCGGGGGAAACGGCCTTTGGACTCATATCAGATTGAGTTTTTTGGAGTGAAATTGAAAAAGGGTCCCCCCCCCTCCGCTTGCAGTCCCCACGCAGCAGACTGACATGGAAAGTAAAGTTTTTTCGGGTGACAATAAAATTTGGGAACCCCCGCGAACCCCGCTATCTTGCCTTTTTAGGTTTATTGATTAAGGCCAAAAAAAGGGGAAAAAGTGCCGACAAGGCCCTCCGTTTTTTCTATTTCAAAGTGGGTCGGGTTTTATTCTTCTTAAATCCAAACTGCTTCTTTACTCCAAGCTGGTCTCTGTCGGGAACTACAGTATGAATTGAACAAAAGGCTCGTCCCTTTATCAAAAAGTGGGGCGCAGGTTTTATTCTTCTTAACTCCAATCTGCTTCTTTACTCCAAGCTGGTCGTCTGCTCGGAACATGCATGTAATTAGAGTTGAAGAAAAAAGGGCATCGTCACACGACATGACTTTTTGGCAGAAACACAGGCAATACGCGAACCACGCCACTAACATAATAAAATGAAGGCAGGTGTTTCCCTGCAGTACTCAGACCACCACAACCACCACCGCCGACCACGAGGTGATGGAGAGTGTGTTGGTCCAGTATTTACGTTCCTGCACCCTAAAGGGACCCACCCAGCGGTACGCCCCAAACGCGGGTCCCCCTGGACGCCCCAGGCCACACGCAGGCCCGCCAAGGGGCAGCTGCCCCCTCCCCCTGGCAGCTGACGGGCTCCTTCCTCCGCCAAGCGCACAAGGCGGGACCTCCCTAGGACCGAGGAGGGAACAGAGCCCAGCCTTCAGCGCCGCGCCGAAGCTCGAGAGATGGCGGGAAACGGGACACTAAAGCGAAGGTACCCCGCTGACTGGGCGTTGCAGGATTTCCCCTTTCCCCCGCCAAGCGAGCCAGGATCTCCCACCAGAGGCCTACCACCACAGGCCTTTGCAAGCGAAAGCTTCCTGCTGCCTTTGCCTTTTGTCTCCCCTACAAGCGAGCCAGGACAGCCTGCACAAGCCTGCAGCAGGACCCTTTCCCCCCCTGCAAGTACAGCAGACTGCGGGGGAGAGCGCCAAGGGCCAGAGCGAGGCGAGTCCTGCGTCACGGGATTTGGACAAGGAGCCTGTGGGGGAAGCGCACTCGGTGCTCCGGGGGAGCCCTACCCCCGCGGGGGGCCATGCAAGGGCTGGCGGAACCGCCACACACAGCAAAGACTGTGTCGGCGCACAAGCCTGGGGTGAGGCCAAGAGGCCCCCTGCCTAGCGCCGCCTCATGAAGAAGAGAGAGAACGAAAACACGCCAGGCGCCCGAGACAGGACTCCCCCTCGTCTCAAGCGGGACAACTTTGCTTTTCATGTTGTCCAGGCTGGCCGAGAGCCTGCTGATGGTGGCGCGGGCTGCGTTCTCACACCGGGCCAAGGCAGACGGCTGCTCAGGGTCATCGACGCCTTGTTGTTCTTTTTTTGAGTATCCGGCACCGCGGCAGACCGCGGGGGCGGCGCCCAGTGGCCTGGGGTGGACAGAGTTGTGCAGTCCACTGTGTGAGAACATTACATTTTCCGTTATCAAACTGCAGTGATTTCTCGTTTGCACCTTCACACACCATGCACATTCCAATCTTACAACCTTTACCAACCTCTCTATATCTCTTGGTTTTCAAGTTTAACTTTAAATTCAAGAAAAGTGTTTGCTCGGACTATTTCTTCCTCAGGGCTGTTCCAAACGTCATACTTCTACATGGGAATCTGTGTTTCTTGACCTCCCTCAGGCACCTTGCTTTCCTCTACTTTTTTACCGTCTTATCTTGCTAACATTATAATCATTATTATTACTATCATATTTATTATCATTATCATAATTTTATTACTATTATTACTAGTAATCATTATATATTATTATATATTATCTCCACTATTACTATCACTCTTATATAGAGTACGCAAACTCTCCCCCATCCCCAACACCCCCCACCAGGAACCTTCCCCTTAAAAACAGTTCCGGCGCAACGCTCACACCTGACACAATTAAGTTTGTAAATAATTTAAAAAAAAAAAAAAAAAATCAACATGAGTTTACTGAAAAGCTTGTATGACGCACATGATTTGATTTTGCTTCTCTCCGCCCACACACACACCACACCCCACCACACACACACACACACACACACACACACACACACACACACACACACACACACACACCCCACCACACACAACAAAAACACACACAACACACCAAAACACACACAACACACACACACACACACACACACACAAACACAACCCCACACACACCACACCAACCCACCAAACACACACCACACACCACACGCAACCCCCACACACACACACACACACAAAACACCCCACACCCACACACACACACACACACACACACACACACACACACACACACACAGAACGCACACACAAACACATGATATTCACAACAAAGCTACTGTGCGACACTTTTTTGTATCTCTCTCTTTACTGTCGCGTGAATAAAGAGATATTTACAATAGAAGGGAGAAGAAGGAATAGTAGATAAGGGAAGGGAATAAAGGAGGATAAAGCAAGATCATAGACTTTTGATAGAGATAAAAAGTCAGTTAATCTTGGATAAAAGGTTAAAGGATATTGTACAAAGGATAATTTTAGATAGGGGTTGAGAGGGGGATGTGCAAGGAAGAGAAAACAAAGATAGTTAGAGAGAGAGAGAGAGAGAGAGAGAGAGAGGAGAGAGAGAGGAGAGAGAGAGAGAGAGAGAGAGAGAGAGAGAGAGAGAGAGAGAGAGAGAGAGATAAGAGAGTAGGAGAGGAGGAGAGGAGAAGAGAGAGAGAGAGAGAGAGGAGAGAAGAGAGATGGAGAGAGAGAGAGAGAGAGAGAGAGAGAGGAGAGAGGAGAGAGAGAGAGAGAGAGAGAGAGCGAGCGAGCGAGCGAGCGAGCGAGCGAGAGAGAAGAGAGAGAGAGAGAGAGAGAGAGAGAGAGAGGAGAGAGAGAAGAGAGAGAGAGAGAGAGAGAGAGAGAGAGAGAGAGAGAGAGAGAGAGAGAGAGAGAGAGAGTAGAGAGAAGAGCGAGAGAGAGAGAGAGAGAGAGAGAGAGAGAGAGAGAGAGAAGAGAGAGAGAGAGAGAGAGAGAGAGAAGAGAGGGGAGAAGAGAGAGATGAGAGAGAGAGAGAGAGAGAGAGAGAGAGAGAGAGAGAGAGAGAGAGAGAGAGAGAGAGAGAGAGATAGAGAGAGAGAGAGAGAGAGAGAGAGAGAGAGAGAGAGAGAGGGAGAGAGAGAGAGAGAGAGAGAGAGAGATGAGATGAGAGAGAAGAGAGAGAGAGAGGAGAGAGAGAAGGAGAGAGAGAGGGGAAAAAAACAAATAATAGAAGCTAAAAAATCGGATAAAGGAAAACGAGGGAAAGAGAAGTGAAAGAAGGTGACACGATAATAAAAAAAAAAGTGAGGGGGGTGAATGAGAAGGAAGGGAAAATAAAAAAGAGCGAGGGATAAAAAAGAGAAGGAGAAATATAATAATGAAGGACCCAGAGAGAGAGAGAGAGAGAGAGAAGAGAGAGAGAGGAGGAGAGAGAGAGAGAGAGGAGAGGAGAGAGATATAGAGAGAGAAGGAAAGAGAAAGAAGAGAAAGAGAGAGAGAGTAGAGAAGGAGAGAGAGAGAGAGAGAGAGCGAGAGAGAGAAGAGAGAGAGAGAGAGAGAGAGAGAGAGAGAGAGCGGATAAGGACAGTTTTTCAAGTTTAGTTTATGAGAAAAAGGGGGAAGTTACAGAGGGGGGACAAGAATACCAGGTACAGAAATACAAAATACAAGAAATAACAAAAGTGCCGGTTGGTCCGGCTTGCTGTTTTTAGGTTGAACATTCACACGAAATCTAAATATTTTTAAAGTAACATAAAAAAAATCAGGATCAAAAGAGCACATAATAAGTATAGCATGAAGTTCAGTTTTTCAGCGAACAGTGTTGATATATGCGAACCAAAAATAAATCTATAATATATATTTTTTCAAAAAACCAAATATAGGAATTACCAAAATTAATAAAAAACGAAAATACGCAAAACCGAAAAATATACAGTCAATCAACACAGCCCAGAAGGGCTTCCCATGAGAATCATACAGGGAGAAGTGGTACCGTAAATTTCCCCCTCCTTTCCCTTA
>JACEEZ010022848.1:0-5000 GCA_016584305.1 Chionoecetes opilio
ACCCAGGCAGGGTAAAAAAAAAGACTCGTCCTCTCACGGGTGGCAAACGAAGGCCTCCTTTGATCATACCTTTTAACTTATTTTATACTTTTTTTTACCTTATTCCCTGTTTACTATTTTATTTCTCATCTTTTATTTGCTTTTATTTTCTTTCTCTCGCATATCAAATCCTTTAGTAGTCTTTCTTACCTTATACTGTATAGTTTTCCTGCTCTGGATTAATTTTATATTCTATCTTAATTTTTTTAGCTCGCATTTTTTTAACTTCACTTTTCACCTCTCTCTCTCTCTCTCTCTCTCTCTCTCTCTCTCCTCTCCCCCATCTCCTCTCCTTTTCTCCCCCCCTCTCTCTCTCTCTCTCTCTCTCTCTCTCTCTGCTCCCCCTCTCTCTCTCTCTCCCCCTTCCTCCCCTCGAAAACCCAAATCCTTTAGTAATATTTCTTACCTTCTTATATAGTTTTCCTCCTGCACTGGACGTTCATTATTTCTCTATCTTTATTCTATTAGTTCACATTTTCCTACTTTACTTTTTACCTCTTTTTTTTCAAACTTCATTTTTGCAATAACTTTGAAGTCTACTTTGAACATTTTCCTTTCATATTCCTTTTTCTTTTCCTCTTTTTCTTACTCCTTCCACATCTTGACCCAAAATCTTGACCCTCTTACCTACCCACCATAATTAACAGGCTCAAATTTACCTTCTTCCTCTAAATTACTGAATACCTGTGAAGCACCATTAATCAACCTGTGCATCTATGTAATTTGGGTCACTAAATACATAGCTACATAATGCCGGTCAGATTTACTTTAACCCCTTGGAGGCCCAGTGCGTCATTTTCATTGTAATATAACCACAATTAGACGATTTTAATTAATATAAGAAACATTTTATAGATATGACCTGTTTAGTATCCTTGTCTACTAGCTAATTTGGTACATTAAGTTATTTTTTCGTAATTTATAGGCTAACAACAGACGACTTCATATAGCAAAGGAAAGATCTGGGCGTTAAGGAGATAAACATGTAGATGAAATTTCAATCGTCCTTCTATTTTTTCTATGCTTAATCTCGGTCAAGGTATTCAATGTGTTACTTTATCATTTTTGGTTCTTCTACTAATACCTAAAATATACCTGTCTATCTTTTTTTTCTGCTTAGCTATACCTATCAACCTAAAAATCTCTCTCTCTCTCTCCACTTACTCTTCTCTCCCTCTCTTACCTCCCTTCCCTCCCTTCTCTCTCTTCACCTACTCTTCTCTCCCTCCCCCCCTCCCTCCCTCCTTCCCTCCCTCCTTCCCTCCTTCCTAACTACGTATCCAACCGCATTTTTTTTCCTTTTCAATTACCGTCAGAGAAAATTAACACCCTCTTTAATACACTTGGGAAAATTTATCGAAACTCGCAATTTCACAGAAGGAAAAGTGTATGATAAAAAAAGATGAAGACAAAGAAGAATAACAAAAATAAGATGATTATATAAGAAGAAACGATTAAATGATACGTATAAGAACAGAAAGCAAGGAATATAATGGGAATATAAGCATAGGAATATAATATATGAATAGAATATAAATAGAATAGGAAGAATTGAAGAATACAAAAAATAAAAGACTATAAAGCAAAAAAAGAATGATGCAAAATTTAATTAAGAACAAAAAACAAAGGAATAAAATGGGAATAGAAGAAATGAGGAGCAGTAATGAGGTATAACAGGTCAGGTCATTCAACTTTTTTGTCGTGTAAATAAATAAATAAGGGGAGAAATGTCCAGGAGGGAATTAGCCAGGAAGGGAAGATGACCAAGAGGGGTAAATGTCCGGGGGAAAAAATATCCAGAGGGGAAACTGTCTTACACTCGAAAAAAATTAGCCAATGAAACCGAAGTCAAGGTCATGAAGGAAGAATCGGACGCTGGCGGTTACCTGTCCCTCGGCACGTGTTGTTCGCAGGAAGTCGGAAAGGTAAAATAAAGATAAAATAGAAATATACCCGTAAATGAAGCTTATAATATATCAGCACGTGGCAATCTGACTTTGTTTACTTTCAAGCACATTCAACTCGTATCATGTGGTATTTTTTTTTTTTTTTTTTTTTTTTAACGTTTGAGCCTATACCGCCTGTATATATAGGCTATTAATATTTTTTTCTTAGGTTTTATCTTGCTGAACTGCTATTTGGTCTTGCTATATATTAATTAAGAGAAAAAACTATGGACGGGTTTGGAGTATACTACATTTTTCTATCATCAGTAATGCATTATAGTGTAGATATTGAGACAGTGCATATAATATTGCACAAGTGGAAGAAGTTTATAGGAACAGGTGGAGGAATGAAAGTGGAATGGAGATTATATTATGTAGTGAAAGGAAGGAAAGTATCAAGAAAACAAAAAAAATGGAAAAAAAAGTGATATTATGAAAATGAAAAGAAAAGGAAATAATGAAAAGAAGGAAAAAATCAAGAAAAGAAAAAACAATCGAGAAGAAAGTTAGGTTATAATATTTAGCTACCTTACTTCCGATACCTTATTTCCTTATTACCTGCCTTCCTACATAGGTAATAGAGGAGGGATGAGGGTAGTTAGGGCCTGGGGGAGTAAGGGTGCTAAGGGTGGGAGGTGCTCTAGGCTGGGATGAGGGTGTTGGGTAAGGGAGGGGAGGGGAGGGGAGGGAGGGCAGGTAATTACACAGGGGAACGTCCACTGGCCAGGCAGGTAATGGCGGCTAATTGAAAACGAAGGGCGGGCCGGAAGCTACCTGAAGGAAGCTAAGGAGGAGGAGGAGGAGGAGGAGGAGGAGGAGGAGGAGGAGGAGGAGGAGGAGGAGGAGGGTAAAAGTGAAAGTTTATTGCACTGGTCAATAATAAATAGTTACTGACGAAAATACATTGACGACTTTCGAACAAATTGTAGAATATTTGAGAATGAGTGGAGAGAGAGAGAGATTGAGAGAGAGATTGAGAAAGGTTAAAATTGAGAGAGAGAGAGAGAGAGAGAGAGAGAGAGAGAGAGAGAGAGAGAGAGAGAGAGAGAGAGAGAGAGAGAGAGAGAGAGAGAGAGAGAGAGAGAGAGAGAGAGAGATTGCAGGACAGGTAAAGGGAGATAACGTGTTTGTCTATCTGTTTATCACTCTCTCTCACTCTCTCTCTCTCTATCTCTATATATCTTTCTCTTTCTCTCTGTCTGTCACTCATATAAAAATCCACGAATATTCATAATCAAAATAATCGCACAGAGGAAAAAAATCATCCAAATATAAAAAATACAAAAAAGCATAAAAAATAATAAGGAAAAGAAAAGGTGTAGGCAGTTTTTAGCCTAGTAGCTGGTAAAGGTCAGTCCCCCCCGTCCCCAACTCCCCCAAAAACAACAACGTCCTCTAATACCTCCAAAGATTCGTCAATTAGCAGCCACATTTCGCCTCCTCTTCACCCCTCCCCACCCCCACTCTTCCCCTCCCCTCCACCACCCTCACGCCCATCCCCTTCCCTCCACCCTCCACCCTCCCACCTTAGACCTCCTCACCGTCAGCCTCATTCCCTCCACTTCCTCCTCCTGGCTACAAAGGGCACCGACACCTGAGTTAAGTTCACTGTTCATTATTAACTCTTTAGGGAAGAAAAAGGAACCTGAATTGGACGAGGTATAAGGTCAAGAAATTAGGTTTTGTAGTTTCGTTTTCTATTAATTTTCAACAAACTTTCTAGAGTAGGATTCCTATTCTAAATTTTCCTTCTAAATAAATTAAAATATTCAGGATTCGATTGTTTGATTCTTGTGTATAATAAAGTACAGCAAGGTTCTCAAAGGGATGAATATACAACAAAAAAAAGGTATTCAGTAATCAGGAACGTTGTAGAAATCAAGAACCTGTCGTATTATACTTTTACGACGACTCTCCCAAAGAAGACATGACATGAGTTTGTCAGTGCGTTGAGCGTGGACACACTAATGTAAACAACGCTAGTTACCCTCTTGCAGCCTGACGTCACACCAAATTCTAATCCCTTCCTCGTTTCCAGGACGTGACAGTTACGTGTTCTTTCCATGGCGACGCAAATGGGGCCGAGAAGAGCTCTTAGGCGTGTTCCAATTGGAGGTTTTAGGTTTCAAGAGATGTTCCAACGACTTAATTTATGGGTTATGAGGACGAGGCGGCACCGGGAGGCGTAATGATGTCCAGCCAGGTAAACTTAAGCCTTACACGGTACTGTCCGAGGGGCTATTGTGGCGTGCCGGGAAGAAGGTCGCGGGACTGACCGGCGTTCCTCAAGGGTGTTACTGGATCCTCTTCCGTTTGGTGGCTCTTCCGTATACGCTTAAGCATCTTTTTCTTCTTCTTTGCCGAAATTCCGACACACGTGCTGTCATTGACGATTAGTGATGGTGCTATATTAGAGTGCGTGAGTGCGTGAGTAGGACGAGTGTGTTTGATGTGCAGGTGGAGGTAGGGAGAGGGACAGGTGGGAGGGCGTGGGTGGTGGGCGGTGGGTGGTGGGCGGTGGGCAGAGGTGAGTCGCCCCGCCACGTTCGTCCGCCCCCACACGAAGCTGTAATTTGTAGGCCGCTTTGTTTAAAACTTCGCCGCCGCCGTTTCCTCCACCCTCTCCCTTCCTCCTCCTCCTCCTCTCCTCCTCCTCCTCCTCCTCCTCCTCCTCCTCCTCCTCCTCCTCCTCCTCCTCTCCGTTACCTTTACCTTCAAGACGCCACACAAACCTAGCAATAACCCCGCCAATCACCCACGCAAAGAACGCAAACCACGTCATTTATCAGTCAACAAACCCATAACAACACAAACCACTAAATGACACGAACACAAAATCATAACTTCTAAGACTTAAAACATTGAAAACTAGGGGGGGGGGGCACTCAGTAGAGCGCATACCTCCGCCCGAATATTTGATCAAATATACGTATTATATATATTATATATATATATATATATATATATATATATATATTATATATATTATATATATATAAAATATATATGCACTCA
>JACEEZ010022848.1:10000-15000 GCA_016584305.1 Chionoecetes opilio
ACCTCTCGGTATCCATCATGTAAGCTGGAATATTTCTTTGATCCTTCCACATTCCCGTAAATTCCCCCTAAACTTTGGGCCGATGGGAGACTGCCCAAAATTCCGTCTTCAGGTAAATGGATTGACAGTAGAATCTCGCATCAATCCCCTCTCCTCCTCCTCTCTCTCTCCCTCTCCTCTCTCTCATCCTCCTCTCTCTCCCCCCCTCCTTTTTTTTCCTCTCCTCTTCTCTCAAAAAATCTCTCTCTCTCCCTCTCTCTCTCTCGCTCTATCTCTCTCTCTCCTCCTCCTCTCTCCGCTCTTCTCTCTCTCTTCTCCTCTCCTCCTCCCCTCTCTTCCATCGCTCTCTCTCCTCTCTCCCCCTCTCTCTCCTCTCGCTCCTCCTTCTCCCTCCTCTCTCCCCCTCTCTCTCTCCTTTTTTTTTTTTTTCTGTCTCTCTCTGTCTGTCCCCTTTCTGTCTGTCCTCTGTCGGTCTCTCTCTGTCTGTCTCTGTCTCTCTCTCTCTCTTCCTTCACCTCTTTCCTCTCTCTCTCTCTCTCCTCCTCTCTCATCTCTCTCCAGGAGTTTTCCCCCTCCCCTCTCCTCTCTTCCTCTCTTCCTTCTCTCTCTCTCTTTCCCCTCTCTCTCCTCTCTCTCATCTCTCTCTCTTCTCCCCATCTCTCTCCTCTCTCTCTCTCTTTACACCACTATAACCAAGTCTCTCCTCTCATTCTTCTTCCTCGTCTCCCCTTCCCTCCTCTCTTCCCTCTCCCCACCTTTTGATTCACTTTTCCTCTTCCTCTCATCCCCTCATCTCCCTCCTCGTCTCACTCTCTTCCACTTCTCTTCTCCACCCCTCCCCTTTCATTATCTCCAATCCCCCAGCGTTCTTTGATTAGTCTTTCGAATCCCTCTTTTCCTCCCCCTTCTCCCAACGATCTCTACCTCCATCTTCCTCTTTCTCCCTCTCCCTTCTCTCTCCTCTTCTTCTCCCCCCGCCTTTCCTCTAGGCATCAAACCTTCTTAAGCTTGCTTTGACCCCTTTTCCTCCTTTTCTCCCCCTTTTGAAGTTTTAAAAGCCACAAATCCTATTTTAATCCCCGCTTCTCTTCTTTCATCTCTATTTTTTGCCCAATTAACATAACCACCCCTTTCCCAAAAAACATTGATTTCACAAATCATTGTCTTCCTTCAGGAACCCACGTCCCTTTTTGCTACCAGAACCCTTACTCCTTCTTTATTTTAACAAAAAAAAAGAAAGTGTCCAATTTTTTTATATACAGTACTCTTCTCTCCTCTTTTTCTCGTTTCTTCCTCTCCCATCTCTCCAACCTCCTCCCCTTTCTCCTCTTCGTTTTCTTCTCCTCTTCTCTTTCTCCCCTTCCTCGCTCCTCTCCACTCCCCCGTCCCTTTTTCTCTCCCCTTTTCGGGCCCTGCTCTCCTCTCTCTCCTTCCTCTCCTCTTACCCCTTTTCCATCCTCCTTATCCCTCCCCCTGGGGCCCCTCTCCCTCCTTTCTCTCCTCCAATCTCTCTTCCCTCCTCCTCGTCCTCCCTTTTCCTCCTCCCCCCTTCTCCTCTCTCTCCTCTCCTTTTTTTTTTTTGGTGGTTTTTTTTAAATTTTTTTTTCTTTCCAGCCCCCCCCCTTGTTAAAAAATTTAAAAAATTTTAAAAAAAAATTTCAAGTTTAAAAAAATAATTTTAAAAAAAAAAAAAATAAAAAAATTTTTTGGGTTTAAGAACTGAAAAAGAAAGTTAAAAAACTCCCCTTTTAAGTTAAAAAAGCAAAGGGAAAAAGACGTCCCCCCCCAAACCCCCTAAGAACCCCACTACCCCAGGATAACCACCCCCTTTCCCCCCTAATACTAAAAAAAAAAAAATTGTATTCAAAATTTCCTTTTTTTATGCATCTTTTTGTGAAAGTTTAAAGAAAAAAAGAAAAGTAATATACAGTATTCCAAAATACAAAATACATTACACTTGACTCAGTATTGTAAAACACAGTACATTTATTTCGTGGATTTATACTTCAGGGATTCTTTTGTTTGGCATTTCCACAGAAAACCATCCTTCGATCTTGGAGTATTTTGTCCAATTCATCCAGTTATCACAAGTAACACACTTAACTTCACGCTTTAAAAATCTGTTTTGTTGAAGCCACCGAATAACTATAGTGGAATCATCACACAACAGTACGTGGTAGGACGCTAGGGTTTGGAAGGTATTGTGTGCCATGGTCGACTGACTCCTATGACTAAATTTCTTTTAGCCCACTTACTTTTATATAGTCCTCTTACCTGACTGGAGGGTCATGACTCCTCCCTTTTACCCATTTGACCTAACCTCACTTGGAAGGTGAAATCAAGTCAGGTCTTGACCCCACCTGAAGAACTGTCACCCCATGTGTTGCCACCTGAAGAACCGTCACCCCAGGATATCCCACCTGAAGAACCGTCACCCTGCCAAACTCTGGGGTGACGGATCTTCAGGTGATCCAAAGCAACAACTGAAAAAAAGTATAACACCAAACGCAACTAAAAAAAGCAACAAAAGCAAAACATAAGGGGAAAAAAACACTTCTTCTTCTTGTGACCTTT
Organism: Chionoecetes opilio; assembly: GCA_016584305.1. NCBI lineage: Eukaryota > Metazoa > Arthropoda > Malacostraca > Decapoda > Majidae > Chionoecetes > Chionoecetes opilio. The sequence goes on from JACEEZ010022848.1 coordinate 12,575, forward strand.
GTCGCTTATTCTCGCTTCATAGGTCCTCTTCAAACTTCGTCTCCTTAGTTAACAATAAAATAAAACAGAAATATCACAGAAAAAAACCCTTCAGAAACTCTAAAACAACAACAAAAATAAACCAGGCGTCAGGAAAGAACAACAGAGAGGCAGAGTGAGGTGCGCGGGACGGCGGATCACAGGAGGTGCTAAGCCAGCCGAGCCCTTGGGTTTTATTCAAGGAGTCCCCGAGCGCTGGGCAGGTCAGGTGCTGGCTGCGGGGGGTCACACACACACACACACACACACACACACACACACACACACACACACACACACACGGGAGGAGGAGGAAGACAGGTGATGGTAGGTGTTTCAAGGGATAGATGAGACACAGGTGATGCTGGGATGAAGGGGGGTGGGGAGAGAGAGAGAGAGAGAGAGAGAGAGAGAGAGAGAGAGAGAGAGAGAGAGAGAGAGAGAGAGAGAGAGAGAGAGAGAGAGAGAGAGCGAGAGCGAGAGCGAGAGAGCGAGAGAGAGAGAGAGAGAGAGAGAGAGAGAGAGAGAGAGAGAGAGAGAGAGAGAGAGGAGAGAGGAGGGAGAGAGAGAGAGAGAGAGAGAGAGAGAGAGAGAGAGAGAGAGAGAGAGAGAGAGAGAGAGAGAGAGAGAGAGGAGAGAGAGAAGAGAGAGAGGAGAGAGAGAGAGAGAGAGAGAGAGAGAGAAGGATGGGGAGTGCTGCAAGAGAGGATAGGCTGAGATCAATGGAAAGGGATGGTAATACATGGACACGAAAAGAATGACAAAAGAAGTACACAAAATCAAAAACAAAATGCAGAAACCAATTAGCTACTATTTACACTGATTTATTTGAGTAAATCTGAATTTAATCGGATATTGATATAGAGGAGGCGAGTTTCGGTGCTCGGCTTGTGTGCTGAAGTGCTGAGCTGACCCCCCCCCTTCCCCTCCTCCTTGTCAGCACCTGCTAGACGGCGGCAGGTGCTGTGGGCTAAAGGGGGGGTAGGGGGATTAGGGGGGCAGGAGGGGGTAAAGGGGTAGACGGGGGGAGAGGAAAGGGTGTCAGAAGGTTTAGTTCCTCTGTGATAATGGGACTGGGGAACGATCACTACCATCATCAACACACACACACACACACACACACACACACACACCACACACACACACACACACACACATATATTCCCTTCTCACATTCAACACCTCATATTAGTAAGGTTGACAGGTTGTAATTTACTTCTTCACCCTTCATTTCCTTTTTATTTCTCCTCTTCTCTCCTCACCGTGTCTTCCCTTTCTCCCTCTACCTCTTTCTCTTCCTCCGCATTCCATTTTCCTTTCTCTTCCCGTCTTCTTTCCATTCTCTTCCCCTTCCCTACCCTTCCCTTCTTTTCTCTTTTTTTCTCCTTTCTCTCTCTCTCCTTTCTCTCCTTTCTCTCTCTCCTTGCTTTCTTCCTTTCATTTTCTCCTCTACACATCTTCCTCCAATCTCTCTTTTCCTTCCTATTAACCTTTCCCTTACTTCCTTTCCTTTTACTTTTCTCCCTTTAAACTCTTTCCATTCTTCCCTCTCCCATCTCTTCGTCGTTCTCCCCTTCCCTTCTTTCCTCCTCCCGTTCTATATTTTCTTACAACCCTTACACGCTGTCAATATTTCTATCAACAAAATGACAACTCAGATAAAACATTACACAAAAAAAGCAACGCTGAAATGTACTGATTCACCCGCAAAGCAAAAAAAGAGTAAATATAGGAGAAGTATTTCAATGATAAATGCGTATAAAAAAGTAAGGAATGATGCCTTAATTTTTCATAGTGATACGTACTGTACGTACATACATACATATATAGAGAAAATCCACGTGTACTTAATAATGATATAATGATAGACAAAATAATGATATAATCAATATGTATAATTATTTTCACTACTACTACTATTATACTACTACTACTGCTACTACTTTTTTTTTCTACTACTACTACTACTACTAGATACCTCCACCGCTTGTTTATTTGCGGATTCCATTAACTGAATGCCAGTAGCCCCAACTCTGATCGCTACTGACTGGCATCCAACCATATAGGCTACTACTACTTATCCACTACTTACTCTCCTCTCTCCGTCATCTAAACTAATATGCCGCTCTCCACTACAGTGGCCTGGTATCAGGCCATCTAAATCGATGGTTGTGGGGGCGGAGTATCTAGTACCCCTGAGACATAGGAGGGCGGGCCCTGAGCAGGGAGAAGGAGAGACGGCACCTATTCAGGCGACAACGTGGCTCCTTGGCTGGTGCTTCTTTTCTGCCATTACATCTGCTAGTCTTAAATAGAAGCACTTGGCCTTGGGGCCCATCCCCCTGACGTAGTGAAAAACCAGGGGTGTAAAGGGTTTGCCGTGGTCGACATTTCGGATCCTATCTCCA
>JACEEZ010022848.1:25000-32500 GCA_016584305.1 Chionoecetes opilio
GTGACGGGCAAAAAAGAAAGATATTTAGTAACGACATGAACGAGAAAGAGATCGAGTGAGGAAGTGCATTCAAGGAGCTCAAGAGAGGGATGGAGGGAAGGGAGGGAGAGAGAGAGAGGGAGAGAGAGAGGGAGGCACGAAAGGTGGCTATTTACAGTGTTTGGGTTAAGGTCTGGTTAGGCGACGGTGCTGAAATTTGAGCTTGGCGGGTGCATGGAGGTAAAAGTGTCCTGGAGGAGGAGGTAGAGGAGGAGGAGGAGGAGGAGGAGGAGGAGGAGGAGGAGGAGGAGGAGGAGGAGGAGGAGGAGGAGGAGGAGAAGGAAGAGGAAGACGAGGAGGAGGAAGAGAAGGAAGAGGAAAGGGATGATGATAGAGATGATGAAGGTAGCATTGTTATGTATCTTCGACGAGTAAGAAGTGGCGGAGATGCAAGATATACTAGAAGATGGGTAGAATGATGATGGAATATATATTAGAAAAGGGATATATATCTCCTATTCTCTTATAGAAGATGGGTGATGGTAAAGAGTAAAAAAAAGGAGAGAGAGAGAGAGAGAGAGAGGGAGAGAGAGAGAGAGGAGAGAGACGAGGAGAGAGAGGAGAGAGGAGAGAGAGGAGAGATGAGAGAGAGAGGAGAGAGAGAGAGAGAGAGAGAGAGAGAGCGAGAGAGAGAGAGAGAGAGAGGGGGAGAGAGAGAGAGGAGAGAGAGAAGAGAGAGAGAGAGAGAGAGAGAGGAGAGGAGAGAGAGGAGAGAGAGAGAGAGAGAGAGACGAGAGAGGGAGAGAGAGAGAGAGGAGAGAGAGGGAGAGAGAGAGAGAGAGAGAGAAGGAGAGAGAGAGAGAGAGAGAGAGAGAGAGAGAGGAAGAGAGAGAGAGAGAGAGAGAGAGAGAGAGAGGAGCGAGAGAGGAGAGAGAGGGGAGAGGGGAGAGGAGAGAGAGAGAGAGAGCAGAGAGAGAGATAGAGAGAGAGAAGAGAGAGAGAGAGGGGAGAGAGAGAGAGCACCACAGGCAATAGCACAGTTAGAATATTGTATTATCACAGACAACTATTATGAAAAGGAAAGAAAAGCATAAAGACTAAAGTTGTGAGGGAAAAAAACAACACATCAAAGACAAGCAATAAAAAGAAAAAATAAGGTCCTATAAAGTACAAGTAGTCGTAGTACAGGTAGTCGTATATATGTAGTCGTAGTACAAGTAATATTATAGTACAAGTAATCGTAAAGCAGTGAAGTGTACAATTCAATGTACTCATAAACTTGTACACTGAAAGGCATCTGGAGCTGGGAGGGAGAAGGAAAAAGGCGACAAGAATGCCATTGGACAAGAAGAAAGAATGATGCTTTAAGAGATGCAAAGAATGTTGTCTCAAGATTGGAATAGTTGTTGCGGGAAAGAAAAGAAGAGGAAGAGGAGGAAGGGAAAGAAGAAGAGAAGGAGGAAGGGAAAGAAGGACTTGAAGAGGAGAAAGGGGACGCAAAGGGGTAAAGGTCGATATTGAAGAAGATAGAAAAAAATACACTTTTGGTAAGGCAAGGAAATTGAAAGAAGGGAAAGTAAAAATCAATAAACATGAAAGGGAAACTGAAAGGAAAGAAAGAAGTGGGGAAAGCTAAAATATGTGGAGTAATGCAAAGGAAAGCAAGAGACGATAAGGAAAACGAAGATATAGGCAATGGAGAATGAGGAAACCAAGTGGGAAATAGGCAAGAAAAGGAGAGAAGAAATGAAGGGAAGGAGAGGAAAAAGAGGGAATAAGAAAAGGTAAAAGACACGAAGGGAATGGAAGAGAAGGGGAAAGACGAGGAACAGAAATATAAAGAGAAAAGAAAGAGAAGGGAAGGAAAAGAAAAGTGGGGACACAGAAAAGGGAAAGAAGGAAAAAGGAAATATTAGTAAAGGACACGGAAAGAACAAGAAATGATAATTGGAGGAAGAAAATACACACACACAAACACACACACACACACACACACACAGACCCCAGACCCCCCCCACACACGCACAAACAACTTCCTGTCACACATTCCTTGCCATTCCCACCCTCACCACTGCTCAATTCCTGTTCCGGAGTCTTAGGAATGCGCGCGCGTGAATACCCATCGTCAATTATGGCATCAGATTACTTAATGAGCGGAAGGGTTGCGTGGACGGAAGGAAGGAAGGAAGAGAGAGTGAGGGAGAGAGGGAGAGAGGGAGAGAGGAAGAGAGTATAATAAACATCTGAAAGGAGGATCATATCACAACCCTTTATACAAAAAATCCTTTATAGCTTTGAGTGATGAGTTGATTATCCCGGTAAGAAAGGTTGGTAATTATCCGTGTCATTCTTCCTGAGACACGCGATTTGAGGGCTGGAAAAGGAAGGAGGAGGCGGAATGGGCGTGTGATGGGAAGGAAGGAATAGAGGCACGTGAAGGGTAGGCGTGAGATAGCGGTAAAGGGTAATAATAAAGGGTAATGATAAAGGGTTATAATAAAGGAGTAGTAATTAGTGCAGATGCTCACCTGGAAAGCCTGAATAAGAGCAAAGGAAGGTATGTAAAGGAGGTGTTTTTTCGTCTTTTTGTTATGGGTAGAATAAAAGGCATGGAAACTTAGCACGGTGAATGGATTGGGAGCCTTTTAGCTGTTGCCCTTAATTAAAATATGCAAAATAAAGGAAATAAAGTAAGATATATAGGAAATAAAAATATGTGTGTCTATAACCACAACTAAAAATTAAACTAATACTCATACAAAAAAAAAAACTGAAAACTGAAATATACAAAATAAAGGAAATAAAGCAAGATATGAAAAAATATCAATGTGACTTTTAGCATACCAACAACAACTAAAACCATAAAACTAATACTCTTAAGAAAAAAAACAGAAAACTGAAAAATACAACCAAAAATCTTACAACACCATTACCACCATTACCACCACCACTACCACCACCATCACCACCACTACCACTATCACCACCATATTAATATTTACATAACAGTAACTAAAAGCATAACACTAATACTCATACAAAAAACCTACAAAAACCAGAAAACTGAAAAATACAGCAAAAATCTTACATAACCACCACCACCATCACCACTACCACTATCACCACCATCAGCCCTTGCCATGATCTATCACTATCGGCCACCACATCAACCACAGCCTCTGAGGCCACGCGCTTCTGAGTAACTTGAGAGGCAAGGTCTTGGAGCGAGCGAGGTGCCCCACTGTGATGATTGGACCAGGAATACCACAGCCTAGAACCTCGGCATGTGCCCGCCCGAGGAAAGGGGAGGGAGGGGTTAGGGGAAGGGGGAAGGGGGAAGAGGGGAAGGGGGGGAACTGAGAGGAAGTGAAAGAAAGGGAAGTGAAAGGCTGCGTGTGTGTGTGTTTGTGTGTGTGTGAAAAGAGGAGGAAACAAGAAAATATGAAAGATAATCTCGTGCAATGCGATGAAATTACTTTAGGGTGGATGAGTGACATGAGAAAGAGTAGATATGTAGAGAGAGTAGATCAGGACAGAGGGTGATTGACGGGGGTGAAAGGAGAGTTAACTACGATAGGAAGGAAAGGAAATATCAAGAAGTATTGAATAGTAATGCCTTGAGACTCGGTATTCCTCCATCTATATTACGTTCACTGAATTAAAAAGTTGTCAGTATAGGAATGTGCGCTACCACTTTTAAATAGGGACAGGAAGCCAATTTCAAAAGGTGAATAGAAATTAATTATGAAACATTTATTATCGTGAAGTGGTTACGTATTGGAATCTATGCCGGCTTGTTATGTTAATCAATTAGCCTGATTTCTATAGTGTCAATAAATAGATAATACTGAGCAGATGGAAAAGTAGCAAAAACATGACAAAAAGTTAAAATGGTACAAGAATTAGCAAGTGATAAGATTGCACATTATGATTTAAGTGATTACATTGTTTCATTATACGAAGGGTAATAAAATTATCCTCTTCCCCCTCGAGTTGACGCCCTTGCTTTCCCGCTAGTGAGCTTAATGTAACAAAGTGTAGCTCTGCCTAAAAAGTTTGTCCATTGTTTGCAGAAACTATAATATAATTGAAAATTTACTTTAGGAATTACATTCTCTCTCTCTCTCTCTCTCTCTCTCTCTCTCTCTCTCTCTCTCTCTCTCTCTCTCTCTCTCTCTCTCTCTCTCTCTCTCTCTCTCTCTCTCTCTCTCTCTCAGAAATGCAAGCTTTATGATTTTTTTTTCTTGAGACACACGCCTTCATCTCATCGCTTCAAGTCTGTCCCACAAAGCCTCCTTCTCGTTTTCTTCTTCCTCCTCCTTGAGAGAAAGGGGTCCAGAGGTGCCTTGTCTCCGTCAGGGTCCCGTGGCAGGGAGGGTGTGGCCGAGGCATTGATTATGGTCTCCTCACAGATCAAGACAATCACGCATGTTTGTTGTAGTTGTTCCGGCAGCTCCTGGTTCCTTCTTTTCCTGGTGCAGAATCCCTGGTGAGCGTCCTGTCCCGCCTTTCTCTTGAGCGTATCCTGGCACCTGGGAATGCGGCTCTACCACCTCCCCGCTTACTATACCTGAAGCACTCATTAAAGTTCCTCCGATTATCCTTGGAGAGCGCGTCACTGCCATTCCTCATGTCTTGGACGACTCCTACTTCCCCTTTCCCGCCCCGCCCCGCCCCGCCCCGCCCCGCCCCGCCCTACCCATTCCTAAAGGAAAGGAATCCAGTCAGACGTAATAGATGTCCTTAACCAATCGTAGCGCGCGTCGGAAGTGTCTTGGACCAATCGGGGCGCGCGGAGGGTTCACGGCGATCAAGATGCCTCGGGGCGCATTCCCGTCCAGCAGCGTCACGCGACTTTACAAATAAACACCTGGGAATGCGTGCACACAAAAGCCAAGTGCCTCAGATTGAAGACCCGGACCAAAGGGCATCCAGCTGCGGCTGTCTATAGAGGTGACCACCTAAGGGCTGTGTATAGGAGACTCGCCTTTACGTCGCCGCCCTTGAGTCCCAGCGATGTGTGTGCGCCACGTCTTAGGGCGCCTCGCCGCAGGAGAAAGGGGAGTCATAGTCGGCGGGGCGCTCCTCTTCAGGCGGGTGCTATGTTTACCCGTGAATGGCGGGCCCTCAATGAGAGCAGCTGGTGCCTTCTGAGTCGCCTCCTCGAGTACCTCTCCCACGCAGCCTTTTACTTATCTTCTCTTGTCTCTCCTTTTCTTATTCTTTATCATAGTTTTCATTCTCCTTCTCTCCTTCCCAACTCACTACCTTCCTCGTAGCACCTGGAGCATCTCGCCTCCACCTTCCCTCCACTACAAGACATCCGCATCGCCTCTCCATCACTCACACACACCTTTCCACCACATCTTCGCCTTCCACTTCCAAACACCACATTATCTCTTCTCCACCTAACACCATCCATGTCCCTCCAGCACGCACACGATCATGCCTATCCACTTTTTCACACTCCTCCACACACCCTTCCTGTCACACACTCCCTGGCGGTGTGTGGATAAAGTGGATTGTCAAAGGCTAGCTGTGGCGGAAAGAAAATGAGGGAGGGAGATATGATGCAAAAACAAATGGTTGCAGGAGACAATGGCCCCAATGCTCATGAGGGTGACTCACTGTCCTCACTGTAAACTTGGAGACGAAAAAATAACAACATTTAACTAAGGTGTAAAGTCAGAGCAAATGGAAGGGGGGAATAAAATTTGATTTAATTATTATGATTTATCAGCAAGGTGAAACGTTACTAGATAAAGATGACTAGCAGAGCTTTAATGCGCACTCAGATATACATGTATGATAAGGTCCACAAGAAGAAGATGTAATAAAATGAAGAACCAAGAGGAAAAAAGATAAAATATGAAACCAGTGATGAAGAAGATCAACATCGTGAAGTGACGAGTGGAGTTTCTGAGTCCATTACATGACAATATAACGAAGTCCACGAGAATGCCGTAAATTTCAGTTTTTTAGAAAGTAATTGTTATATTTCTGAAACAATAACATAGTTGTTATACTTCTTGAAAATATACTTACATTTAATAAAAATATACTTTCTATTCAATTTACGAATCCACTTATATATTTAGAAATATTGTCTTGTTATATTCTTGAAAACATTTATCATATTCACAAAAGTATACTTGTTATATTTTCAAAAATATGCTTGTCATTTTTTTTAGATAAACACTTAATAAATAATTATTATTATTTTGGAAAATATATGTGCTTTATATTTTCTTGCAATAAACTCATATTGTATAACTCTTTAAAAAATTTGTTATATATATATTCTTCAAACATATTTGTAATATCCCTTAAAGAAAACATACATGTTGCATTTTCTTTTGAAAATATACTTGTTATATTCTTTTGAAATACATTTACCAAGTTTTTTTCCTTCGATTTTTTTTTTTTTTAAAGATTACTTGCACCTCCTTCATGGCCTCCTTCTTTCCTCACCTCTCTCACTTCCGCTTCTCCACCTGAGTCTCCCTCCCTCCCTTCCGCTTCTCCACCTGAGTCTCCCTCCCTCCCTTCCTCTCTCCTCCCTCTCGTCACGCCTCCTTCCGTGTGATTCTTGAATCAACATCCGGCATTTATCATTATTGTATGGACGCCCCTCCCCTTGATCCCCGCCTCCAGAACGCACGTGCACTCTCCCCCTTTGCACGTGCTACGGATGGACACGTGTTTCGCATTCCACGGCTGTTCTTATGACGGGGGAAGAAGGAAGGAGGAAGAGGAGGAGGAGGAGGGAGGGAGGGAAGGGAGGCCATAAGTGGTCAATCCAATACTCTTATGTAAACTTGGTGAATTTTTTTCTTACGCTTCACACCCTTAGGGATTTAAGTTATTCCGTGAGGTTACTGTTTGTGTAAAAATGAGGCACGGAGTGAGAAGTGTGTGAGAGGGAAAGGGAGAAGGGACGCAGAGGATGTGGAGGAAAGGGGGAAAAAGAATGAAAAAAAATTGGATAAGGGTGAGGGAGAAAGAAGATGCGAGGGAATACAACTAATCCTTGCAACAATAAGGCTAAAAAATAACAATAATAATAATAATAACGATAATAACAATAAGTAGAGAAGACAGCGGAGGACTACGAAGAAATAGACACGCTGGAAAACGAAGAGAAAAAAAAAGAAAATAGAAAAAGAAATGGAAGATGTAAGCACCAAACATGAACTTATTTGCCTCCTTCCCTCCTTCCCTCCCTCCTTCCCTCCTTCCCTCCTTCCCTCCTTCCCTCCATCCCTCCTTCCCTCCATCCTTCCCTCCTTCCCTCCTTCCCTCCTTCCCTCCATCCCTCCTTCCCTCCTTCCTCCATCCCTCTATCCCTCCTTCCCTCCATCCCTCCTTCCCACCTGGCACCTCACTTCCCTCCCTCATCGTCTTTGGCACCGCTGTTCCCCTTCAGTGCCAACATGTGTCACGAAGGTCAGGTCAGTCTGGGTGACACGTGCCGCGGTGACCTGTCTGTGGGGGGTCACAGAGGCATTACGGGGTGCTCTT
>JACEEZ010022848.1:48607-56107 GCA_016584305.1 Chionoecetes opilio
GCTAGTATGTGGTGTGAGGGTCTCTAGCCAATCACCGTTGTCCAAGCTCGTGACGTCACATACACACTCAGAAATAAGGGTATATTAAGGGTAGAATTGTTACATCGGACCATCACTACCCTTTTTATACCCTATGTCCAGGCTGGAGGGTAGATGCTGCTGATTATACCCTTCATCTACCCTTTATCTACCCTTTTTAGACGAGAGGGATGAGAAAGGGTATATTTGCGGTTGAAAAAGGGTATATTTAGGGTTGCAAAAGGGTGTATTTGTAAGGGTAGAAAAAGGGTAGCAGTATTTCATCACTACAAACACCCTTTTTCTACCCTTTTCCTACCCTTCTTTTCTAACAGTGTGGGGGTGGAGCTGAAGTGATCGTTGGGTTATAATATGTATGTTATATTGACATGATTTATTTAGTATAGGTTAGGTTGGGTTACGGTAAATAATGGCTGTAGTACTTTGTGTGGGAATCACAAGGAGGGTATTTTCAAGACAATCCTGTAGTTAGTTTCGGAGCTACAGCCAGGCGTAGAGGGCCGCCCACCACTGCAAATCTGTGTGGGAAAAAAAATTCGCCGCCCGCCTCTCGGGGTGGCGGTTTGGCCAATACTAATTCACACATATAGACACACACACACACACACACACACACACACACACACACACACACACACACACACACACACACACACACACACACACACACAGATAGATAGATAGATAGTGTATTGACCACAGCATGTTAAAAAAAACAATGACTTAAAGTTACAAACTTCTTATATTCTAACTTTTACTTCAGAAATCAAAGAGACCAATACACGATATTACAAACTGTTCATAGACTAGTAATTATCTTAATACATAAATTATTATAAGATTTCAATAGGCTTATATATGCAATACATTGTAATCCAGCGTGTCACCAGTCAGCGGCGGCTGCAGCCTGCTGAGCCCCCCAGCAGGGGCGCGGGGCCATTGCCATGTCGTTGTGGCTTGCGGCGGGCAGGTTGTGGTGTCGGGGGGTGAGTGAGGCAGCCGGTGTATTGTGGCTCTGGCCTTGTGTGTCCGGGGTGGCGGCGGCGACTGTGATCAAAGATTGCTGTGTTATTCATACTGTCCTAGTACTCTACTGGGAGACAGAGAGAGAGAGAGAGAGAGAGAGAGAGAGAGAGAGAGAGAGAGAGAGAGAGAGAGAGAGAGAGAGAGAGAGAAAGAGAGAGATAAGACAAGATACTTTGATCCTATCTAGACACTTTGCAAGTACCAACTACAAGGTTATTGACTACACAAAGCGCCACCACACCAGGACGAACTTGGTGGACTCGAACCGCTGACCGAATGCAGGGACTCTACACGCGAGCCCACAGCTCTACCAAACGAGCCACCCTGACGGATAGAGAGAGGAGAGAGAAGAGAGAGAGAGAGAGAGAGAGAGAGAGAGAGAGAGAGAGAGAGAGAGAGAGAGAGAGAGAGAGAGAGGTAACCCTGTTGGTAATGCATGCAAGCCTCAAGTAACAGTGTACAGTGCCGTCATTCGTAGCTGAATACTTACTTTGTACCAGACTAACACGACTGGCTTCCGTGCCGTAATTCCCTATAGTGTTCCCGTACCTGTTAGTAGTGTACTGTACTGCCCGTACGGCGAGTACCCGTAGTACGGTGACCCGAGTTCGATCCCCGATGAGAACAAAAACCTTTCTGCACCGCCTATCGTGGCCTAAGAACACCCACATGCTGCCCATTAACTCTACCTTGGATTGCATCGGAGGACACAGGGGGCGGCATGAGCCTCTTATCACAGGCGTCAATATAACAATCCTGCCTGCGCCACCACGGGCGAGGACCAACCATCACAGCCCTCAAGTGAACCTCCAGGGACTGGGGGTGGTGGTGGTGGCGGGGGGACTGGTGGTGGTGGTGGCGGGGGGACTGGTGGTGGTAGTGGCGGGGGGACTGGTGGTGGTGGTGTGGCGGGGGGACTGGTGGTGGATGGTGTGGGGGGGACTGGTGGTGGTGGTAGTGGCGGGGGGACTGGTGGTGGTAGTGGCGGGGGGACTGGTGGTGTGTAGTGGCGGGGGGACTGGTGGTGGTGGTGTGGCGGGGGGACTGGTGGTAGGTGGTAGTGGCGGGGGGACTGGTGGTGTGGTAGTGGCGGGGGGACTGGTGGTGGTGGTAGTGGCGGGGGACTGGTGGTGGTAGTGGCGGGGGGACTGGTGTGGTGGTGGTGGCGGGGGGACTGGTGGTGGTGGTAGTGGCGGGGGGACTGGTGGTGGTAGTGGCGGGGGGGACTGGTGGTGGTTGGTGGTGGCGGGGGGACTGGTGGTGGTGTGGCGGGGGACTGGTGGTGGTGGTAGTGGCGGGGGGACTGGTGGTGGTGGTAGTGGCGGGGGGACTGGTGTGGTGGTAGTGGCGGGGGACTGGTGGTGTAGTGGCGGGGGGACTGGTGGTGGTGGTGTGGCGGGGGGACTGGTGGTGGTAGTGGCGGGGACGTGGTGTGGCGGGGGGACTGGTGGTGGTAGGTGTGGCGGGGGGACTGGTGGTGGTGGTAGTGGCGGGGGGACTGGTGGTGGTGTAGTGGCGGGGGGACTGGTGGTGGTGGTGTGGCGGGGGGATGGTGGTGGTGTGGCGGGGGACTGGTGGTTGTAGTGGCGGGGGGACTGGTGGTGGTAGTGGCGGGGGGACTGGTGGTGGTGGTAGTGGGGGGGGACTGGTGGTGGTGGTAGTGGGGGGGACTGGTGGTGGTGTGGCGGGGGGACTGGTGGTGGTGGTAGTGGCGGGGGGACTGGTGGTGGGTAGTGGCGGGGGGACTGGTGGTGGTGGTAGTGGCGGGGGGGACTGGTGGTGGTAGTGGCGGGGGGACTGGTGGTGGTGGTAGTGGCGGGGGGACTGGTGGTGGTGGTAGTGGCGGGGACTGGGTGTATGGTCGGGACTGGTGGTGGTAGTGGCGGGGGGACTGGTGGTGGTGGTAGTGGCGGGGGGACTGGTGGTGGTGGTAGTGGCGGGGGGACTGGTGGTGTGGTAGTGGCGGGGGGACTGGTGGTGGTGGTAGTGGCGGGGGACTGGTGGTGGTGGTAGTGGCGGGGGGACTGGTGGTGGTAGTGGCGGGGGGACTGGTGGTGTGGTAGTGGCGGGGGGACTGGTGGTGGTGGTAGTGGCGGGGGGACTGGTGGTTGGTAGTGGCGGGGGGACTGGTGGTGGTGGTAGTGGCGGGGGGACTGGTGGTGGTAGTGGCGGGGTGGATGGTGGTGTGAGCGGGGGGACTGGTGGTGGTGGTAGTGGCGGGGGGACTGGTGGTGGTGGTAGTGGCGGGGGGACTGGGTGGTGGTGGTAGTGGCGGGGGGACTGGTGGTGGTGGTAGTGGGGGGGGACTGGTGGTGGTGGTAGTGGCGGGGGGACTGGTGTGTGGTAGTGGCGGGGGGACTGGTGGTGGTGGTGGCGGGGGGACTGGTGGTGGTGGTAGTGGCGGGGGGACTGGTGGTGGTGGTAGTGGCGGGGGGACTGGTGGTGGTGGTAGTGGCGGGGGGACTGGTGGTGGTGGTAGTGGCGGGGGGACTGGTGGTGGTGGTAGTGGCGGGGGGACTGGTGGTGGTGGTAGTGGCGGGGGGACTGGTGGTTGGTAGTGGCGGGGGACTGGTGGTGGTGGTAGTGGGGGGGGACTGGTGGTGGTGGTAGTGGCGGGGGGACTGGTGGGGTGTGCGGGGGAGGTGTGGTGGGGGGGGGACTGGTGGTGGTGGTAGTGGCGGGGGGACTGGTGGTGGTAGTGGCGGGGGACTGGTGGTGGTGGTAGTGGCGGGGGGACTGGTGGTGGTGTGGCGGGGGGACTGGTGGTGTGTAGTGGCGGGGGGACTGGTGGTGTGGTAGTGGCGGGGGGACTGGTGTGGTGGTAGTGGCGGGGGGACTGGTGGTGGTGGTGTGGCGGGGGGACTGGTGGTGGTGGTAGTGGCGGGGGGACTGGTGGTGGTGGTAGTGGCGGGGGGACTGGTGGTGGTGGTAGTGGCGGGGGGACTGGTGTGGTGGTAGTGGCGGGGGGACTGGTGGTGGTAGTGGCGGGGGGACTGGTGGTGGTGGTAGTGGCGGGGGGACTGGTGGTGGTAGTGGCGGGGGACTGGTGGTGGTGGTAGTGGCGGGGGGACTGGTGGTGGTAGTGGCGGGGGGACTGGTGGTGGTGGTAGTGGCGGGGGGGACTGGTGGTGGTGGTAGTGGCGGGGGGACTGGTGGTGGTAGTGGCGGGGGGACTGGTGGTGGTGGTAGTGGCGGGGGGACTGGTGGTGGTGGTAGTGGCGGGGGGACTGGTGGTGGTGGTAGTGGCGGGGGGACTGGTGGTGGTGGTAGTGCGCGGGGGACTGGGTGGTGGTAGTGGGGGGGGACGGTGGTGGTGGTAGTGGCGGGGGGACTGGTGGTGGGGTAGTGGCGGGGGGACTGGTGGTAGGTGGTAGTGGCGGGGGGACTGGTGGTGGTTAGTGGGGGGGACTGGTGGTGGTGGTAGTGGCGGGGGGACTGGTGGTGGTAGTGGCGGGGGGACTGGTGGTGGTAGTGGCGGGGGGACTGGTGGTGGTAGTGGGGGTGATGTGGGGTGTAGTGGCGGGGGGACTGGTGGTGGTGGTAGTGGCGGGGGGACTGGTGGTGGTGGTAGTGCGGGGGGGACTGGTGGTGGTGGTAGTGGCGGGGGGACTGGTGGTGGTGGTAGTGGCGGGGGGACTGGTGGTGGTAGTGGCGGGGGGACTGGTGGGGTGGTAGTGGCGGGGGGACTGGTGGTGGTGGTAGTGGCGGGGGGACTGGTGGTGGTGTGGTGGGGGGACTGGTGGTGGTGGTAGTGGCGGGGGGACTGGTGGTGGTGGTAGTGGCGGGGGGACTGGTGTGTGGTAGTGGCGGGGGGACTGGTGGTGGTGGTAGTGGCGGGGGGGACTGGTGGTGGTGGTAGTGGCGGGGGGACTGGTGGTGGTGGTAGTGGCGGGGGGACTGGGTGGTGGTAGTGGCGGGGACTGGTGGTGGTGGTAGTGGCGGGGGGACTGGTGGTGGTGGTAGTGGCGGGGGACTGGTGGTGGTGGTAGTGGCGGGGGGACTGGTGGTGGTGGTAGTGGCGGGGGGACTGGTGGTGGTGGTAGTGGCGGGGGGACTGGTGGTGGTAGTGGCGGGGGGACTGGGGTGGTGGTAGTGGCGGGGGGACTGGTGGTGGTGTAGTGGCGGGGGACTGGTGGTGTGGTAGTGGCGGGGGGACTGGTGGTGGTAGTGGGTGGGGGGACTGGTGGTGGTAGTGGCGGGGGGACTGGTGGTGGTGGTGGCGGGGGGACTGGTGGTGGTGGTAGTGGCGGGGGGACTGGTGTGGTGGTAGTGGCGGGGGGACTGGTGGTGGTGGTAGTGGCGGGGGGACTGGTGGTGTGGTAGTGGCGGGGGACTGGGGGTGGTGGTAGTGGCGGGGGGACTGGTGGTGGTGTAGTGGCGGGGGGACTGGTGGTGGTGGTAGTGGCGGGGGGACTGGTGGTGGTGGTAGTGGCGGGGGGACTGGTGGTGGTAGTGGTGGGCGGGGGGACTGGTGGTGGTGGTAGTGGCGGGGGGACTGGTGGTGGTAGTGGCGGGGGGACTGGTGGTGGTGGTAGTGGCGGGGGGACTGGTGGTGGTAGTGGCGGGGGGACTGGTGGTGTGGTAGTGGCGGGGGGACTGGTGGTGGTAGTGGGCGGGGGGACTGGTGGTGGTGGTAGTGGCGGGGGGACTGGTGGTGGTAGTGGCGGGGGACTGGTGGTGGTGGTAGTGGCGGGGGACTGGTGGTGGTAGTGGCGGGGGGACTGGTGGTGGTGGTGGTGGGGGGGACTGGTGGTGGTATGGCGGGGGGACTGGTGGTGGTGGTAGTGGCGGGGGGATCGGGTTGGTGGTAGTGGCGGGGGACTGTGGTGGTAGTGGCGGGGGGACTGGTGGTGGTGGTGTGGCGGGGACTGGTGGTGGTAGTGGCGGGGGACTGGTGGTGGGTAGTGGCGGGGGACTGGTGGTGGTGGTAGTGGCGGGGGGGACTGGTGGGGTAGTGGCGGGGGGCTGGTGGTGTAGTGGCGGGGGGACTGGTGGTGGTGTCGGGGGGACTGTGGTGGTAGTGGCGGGGGGACTGGTGGTGGTGGTGGGCGGGGGACTGGTCGGTAGGTGGTGCGGGGGACTGGTGGTGGTAGGTGGTGTGGGGACTGGGTGGAAGTGGCGGGGGTACTGGTGGTGGTAGGGTGGTGCGGGGACTCGTGTGTATGGCGGGGACTGGTGGTGGTGCGGGGGGACTGGTTGGTGAACGTGGTGAGGGTGGCACGCGTATGCGGTGGACCAGCCACACGCCAGTATCGATAGCTGGGCGCCCAGGGAGGAATCACTGCTAGGTTCTGATCGCAAGTACAGTCCAGGACAAGCATGATGCTTTACACGTGTGGTGCCTCGATCCTGATCTTATGTGCCAGCATGCTCATATCGCAATAGCCCCGGCGTCCGCGGGTGCAGGCTGAGTTCAGCACGCCAGCAGGTCGGATGAAGAACATCGTTGTCGTCCTGTGAGCTGCCAGCACACCTCAAGGCGCAACCCCGTCCCGAAGCAGCCTTGTCAGTATACTGGAGCAGGGAGTGTTGTGCCCCTTCCACTAAGGAGTAACCCTTACTAACCACCTCATTGGAGAGGCCACTGAGTCTCGCTGCTCTTCCTGAACGACAGGCCGCACGCCGTCTGGTGAAGGCCGTGAACACCCTGAGGCCTAGCACGACAACTCGTACCCAGCCAGCACGCCACCACCGCAACGACCACCCAGGGAACGGACATACTTGCTGCTTCTGGATTCTGTAATGTTACACGCAGGACTAAACTATGATGACATTTACCACGTATGTCGCACTCGTATGATGTTCTTATGTTCTATGTTATGCTGC
Organism: Chionoecetes opilio; assembly: GCA_016584305.1. Lineage (NCBI taxonomy): Eukaryota > Metazoa > Arthropoda > Malacostraca > Decapoda > Majidae > Chionoecetes > Chionoecetes opilio. The sequence continues at coordinate 55,499 of JACEEZ010022848.1, forward strand.
ATATGTCTCGCAATGCCCCGGGTGCCGCGGGTGCCCCAGGCGAGGAGCCACAGGGGCAGGTGTGATGCAGGGCTTTCGTGGCGCCGTAGAGCTGCACAGCAGGCAGCCTCGGGGCGCAGCGTCCCGGGCAGCCTTGTGGCAGTATACGGGAGCAGGGGTGAGTGCCCACACTCACTAAGGAACTGGAAGGGAGTATCTTCACTAATGCACTAGTCTGGGAAGGCACTGTCTCGCTGTCTTCACTGACGCACTAGTCTGGGAAGGCCGTGAACCGCAGTGCAAGCGTGCGCGCGATCGTGTCTCGATGCATACTGCCTTGCTGTCTGTCCATGATCTCCGAGGTGGCCTCCGTCTGCAGCGTCAGTGGTGCTAACGCCACCAGCGGCCTCGTCATGTAGTAAAACAGCCTTAGAGGCTCAGGGGACAGGGTTGTCTGTCTCATGCGTTATGAATGAAAGCCTGGGCGTTAGTTACCCTGCAGAGGGCAGAGGTTATCTGGTCATGTTTGTTTGCACAACAGCTCACGTTACGAGGCGACCACTGGCGCTCCTTGCTGGCTGGCGGATCTGTTGTATCAGCCAGACTTTCCTTTTCTCATTTCTCGTTCCT
>JACEEZ010022848.1:66333-68833 GCA_016584305.1 Chionoecetes opilio
ACACACACACACACACACACACACACACACCACACACACACAACACACACACCCCAAAACACACACACACACACACACACACACACACACACACACAAACACCACACACACCACACCCACACACCCACACACACACACACACACACACACACACACACCCACACCACCACACAACACACACACACACACACACACACACACACACACACACACACACCCCAAAACCACACACAAACACACACCACAACACACACACACACACACACACACACACAACACACACACACACACACACACACACACACACACACACACACACACACACACACACACACACACCCACACACACACACACACACACAACACACCACACACACACACACACACACACACACACACACACACACACACACACACACACACACACACACACACACACACACACACACACACACACACACACCACACACACACACACACACACACACACACACACACAAAAACACACACACACACACACACACACACACACACACACACACACCACACACACACACACACACACACACACACACACACACACACACAAAAACACACACACACACACACACACACACACACACACACACACACACACACACACACACCACACACACACAACACACACACACACACACACACACACACACACACACACACCACACACACACACAAAACACACACACACACACACACCACACACACACACACACACACAACACGATAGCACGCTCAGTTCACAACCGAGAAGTCCCGGGTTCGATCCCCGGGCGGAGCGGAAACATATGGGCTGTTTCCTTAAAACCCGAGCCCCTGTCCACCCAGCAGTGAATGGGTACCGGGTGTTAGCCGGGGGTTTGTGACCCGCCTCCCGGGGCGGTGGCTTCCCCCAACACTAACCACTAAGCAGGAATGATAAAAATGTTGATATGGAGACGGGGCCACACGAGCGTTGCCCTGACCCTGTAAAATACAACTAGATGAATACACACACTCTCACACACCCTTCCCTCAACAGGTGCGAGAGCTGGAGACATCGCGGAGGGCCCGGGAGAGGGATCTGGAGGAGAGGAACCACAGACTCACACAGGACCATGAGGCACTGAGGGTAGAGAGCAGAAAGCTGGAGGAGACTCTCTTGAACGACACCGATCACCGCCTGGCCGCTGTCAGGAAGATGTGTTCCTCCATGAAGAGTGAGGTGAGGAGGAGGGGGAGGAGGAGGAAGGTTGTTTAATAAAAAAAAAGGGGGGTGGGCCAATTTAGTTCAGGTGTCTTGTTGCTCCTCTCTTGATGAAATTTAAGTCATAGGAAAGTGGAAAAATAGAAACAGGAAGACAGTTCCTGCAGAGTTTACTAGTGAAAGGGATGAAAGAGTAAAGATACTGATTAACTCTTGCATTAGGAAGATGGACAGAATAGGGATGAGAATGAGTAGAAAGTCTTGTGCAGCGAGGCCGCGGGAGGGGGGGAGGCATGCAGTTAGCAAGTTCAGAAGAGCAGTGAGCATGAAAATAACGGTAGAAGAGAGCAAGAGAAGCAACATTGCGGCGGTGATTTAAAGATTGAAGACAGTCAGTCAGAGGAGGGGAGTTGATGAGACGAAAAGCTTTTGACTCAACCCTGTTTAGGAGAGCTGTATGAGTGGATCCTCCCCAAACATGTGAGACATACTCCATACATGGGCGGATAAGGCCCCTGTAGAGAGCAAGCAATGGGAGGGAGAAAAAATGGTCGCAGACGCCAGAGGACACCTAACTTCTTAGAAGCTGTTTTAGCAAGAGATGAGATGTGAGATTTCCAGTTCAGATTTTTAGTAAAGGATAGTCCTAGAATGTTCATTGTAGAAGAAGGCGACAGTTGAGTGTCATTGAAGAAGAGGGGATAGTTATCTGGTAGGTTTTGTCGAGTAAATAGGTGAAGAAATTGGGTTTTTGAGTCATTGAACAAAACAAGGTTTGCTTTGCCCCAATCAGAAATTATAGAAAGATCAGAAGTTAGGCGCTCGGTGGCATCTCTCCGTGAATCACTTAGTTCCTGTTGAGTTGGACGTCTAATAAACGACGTTGAAAAATGCAGGGTAGAATCATCAGCGTAGGAGTGGATAGGGCTTTGAGTTAGACTTAGAAGATCATTAATGAATAATAGAAAGAGAGTGGGTGATAGGACAGAACCCTGGGGAACACCACTATTGATAGACTTAGGAGAAGAACAATGTCCGTCTACAGTAGCTGCAATAGAACGGTTTGAAAGGAAACTTAAGATGAAGGTACAGAGAGAAGGATAGAAACCGAATGAGGGTAGTTTGGAAATTAAAGATTTGTGCCAGACTCTATCAAAAGCTTTTGATATGTCAAGGGCAAACCCCTAAAGGAGGATGACCAAGATTCAGTTAGGAAAGCTAGAAGATCGCCAGGAGATCGCCCTTTACGGAAACCGTACTGACGATCAGATAGAAGAT
>JACEEZ010022848.1:78833-113833 GCA_016584305.1 Chionoecetes opilio
TAGTAGTAATGGTGATAGTAGTAGTGGTGGTGGTAGTAGTAGTGGTACGTGGTGGTGGTGGTAGTGGTGATGGTAGTAGTGGTGGTAGCAGTACAGTAGTAATATATGGCGCCTGGCGTCATTATTGCAGCTGGCGACTATACTGTTATCTACGGTAATAGAAGTAGTAGTGGTGGTGGTTATGTAGAAGTAGTAGTAGTAGTGGTGGCAGTAGTACAGGTTCACAATCTTTTCCTCCTACTACTACAACACTACTACTACAACACTACTACTACTACTGCTACTACTACAGGTGCACAATCTTTTCCTCCTACTACTACAACACTACTACTACAACACTACTACTACTACTACTACTACTACTACTACTACTACTACTACTACAGGTTCACAATCTTTTATCTGAAATTCTGAAAACCGAAAAGCTCCGAAAACCGAGCATTTTTTTCCCCGACTATCTGTCAGGCCATAATAGCCTACAGGCGCTATAGGCTCAAAAGAAGAAAAAAAAAAAAAAAAAAAACCCTGGTTACACTTTATGATTCTCTCTCTCTCTCTCTCTCTCTCTCTCTCTCTCTCTCTCTCTCTCTCTCTCTCTCTCTCTCTCTCTCTCTCTCCTCTCTCTCTCTCTCTCTCTCTCTCTCTCTCTCTCTCTCTCTCTCTCTCTCTCTCTCTCTCTCTCTCTCTCTCTCTCTCTCTCTCTCTCTCTCTCTCTCTCTCTCTCTCTCTCTCTCCACTGGGTGACAATTTCTTTCTTTCAGCTTGTGATGAACTTCCTCTCAGTATTAAAAAGCGTTAAAATCTACGCTAAAAATCTTCCATTCTGAAATCCGAAAAATTCCGATATCCGATAAGTGTCAGGACAAAGTCGCTGGAGGTAAATAGTCGTATGTATGTACAGATGGAAGAATGGTGGCAGCAAGGTGTGTGTGATGTGTGTGACAGGAGTGGATGAAACCGTGGAGCACTTGATGCTGGAATGTGAACGGTATGAGTATGCTAGAACAAAGATGTTGGAGGTAGTGGTAGGAGAGGTCGGAGTGGAAGAATGGCGAGAGATGAGAGACAGGAGAGTGGAGATGGAGTACCTGCTGGGGTTGTGTGCTGAGTGGAGGAGTGACAGTCGTGTGATTGAGAGTGTAAAAGAATTCTTGGAGAGCACGCATGAGAGGCAGGGGCCCCTCAGTGATGGGGGACCCCGTGTGGGTGTGGTGCTGGGAGGGGGGGGGAACACCTGGCTGTGTCCCCCCCCCCCTTTTGCTTCTCTCCCAATAGATTACGTGTGTGGGAGAACGCCGGACCAAAGGCTTCACTGACACCATCCGCTGGGTGACTCCCAAATCAAGATCAAGATCAAGATCAAGTGATAAAAAATATCTATAAATGAAATCACACACAAAAAAAGACAAGACTATATTACAAGGTCTAATAATATACAAATAACAACATAATTAGTCAATAAATAAGAAAGAAAAAAAAAAAAGTGATTGTTATGAAGTCGCCTGAATCCGGATCCCCAAGAACGGCATGATGGCGGCGTGGCTCCAGGCAACACAGATCTGACAGTGCTTTGTATTTTCGCTTATTGACACGTGAATTCATCCCGTCAGTGCGTCCATATCTTACACACAGGACGAGGAAAGGTTAGTTATCATGTGGTAGTGATAAGGAGGTTAGGTAATGGGTAATAAAGGAGGAGTAAGGATAAATATAGGTGTGTGTGTGTGTTAGGTTTAAGAGTGGTTTAATATTCTTGTTGACGTTTGTTTATCAGTGATCCTGCTTGTTGTTGTGTGTTGTTAGGGACTGTTAAGCTGTTATTGCCTTGCTTTAAGCCTCTGGGAGATGGAATAAGGGTGCTAATAGTAATTAGTGTACGAAAGCATTGATTTGTGTGTGCGTGGCTAGGGATACGGCGACACGGGCCCCTAGAGGTACGGCTGGGGATACGGCGGCACGAACCCCTAGAGGTACGGCGGCCCAGTGTATGTAGGCATACGGCGACACGGGCCCCTAGAGGTACGGCTAGGGATACGGCGACACGTGCCCCTAGATCAGTGGTTCCCAAACTTTTGTGGTTGCGACCCTAAATATAATCTTGGACTTGCCTGGCGACCCTTAATGCGTGGACATGTACCGTAGTGTTAATCACCAATCAATCTTAATGTTACACTTATTATAATTTTAGTTTTTTCAATAAATCTATATTACTAACACACGGTGGGACTTTTTTGTTGGCTAACCGTAGTGAGATGCTACTTTATTCTTTTGAGTTTTGACCATGCTGATGTATTGCAATCAATGTGAAAATAGATGAAGACAAAAATATGACCCAATTCAAATGACTACAAAATTGGCAGGGAATATATAATGGCAGTGTATATAACTGGTACATACACTGCCACACAGCGAGCTATTTTACTATAACTGAGGAGAGAGAGAGAGAGAGAGAGAGAGAGAATGACTGAGTGAAGCAGAAAGATAAGATTGAAGGAGTAAATATAAATAAATAAAGAAATTAGAAAGAAAAATGAGACAAACAGATTATTTATTAGAGAGAGAGAGAGAGAGAGAGAGAGAGAGAGAGAGAGAGAGAGAGAGAGAGTAACATAGTGAGGAGAATATGTTTTTCATACACGGTAACACGTTTTAGAAAGAAGAAATAAGTAATTGTGTGGTTAAATTGGTATATGTCACAAGGTCCGCAAAACACACCCACTGTTGTCATATCTACACGTATTTCACCATTTTCTTATGTTCACCAGACTCACCCAAGAGCAAATTAATATTAGAAGACATTGTGGAGCTTGGTGTGTACGAGGAAATTGTAAATAAAGGAAAAACTTGGCAGGACGAAGATTTGTCAAACACAACTCTTCCTCAATATATAATAAATATCTTCCTTCTTTCCTTCTTCACTTCCTCAATATATAATGGCAGTGTATATAATTGGTATATACTCTGCCATACAGCTATCTATTTTACTATAACTGGGAACTAACATAATGAGGAGAATTTTTTCATACACGGTAACACGTTTTAGAAAGAAGAAATAAGTAATTGTGTGGTTAAATCCCAATGGTGATCACGGTCGCTGGGCATCACACACTCCACGCTCAAAAATATCACTTATCTGTATCTGTTCAGAGGCTTCAGTTCTATCCAAAATAATACTTGAATGATACAAGATACCTAAAAATTGGTTTCTCTTAAGAACCAAATGATATAAATTAAGAATAAGGGAACATATTATTTGTGGGCTTTTAACCAGCGACCAGATGGAGTATTGATTAATTACCAACTTTAATGAGGGAATTTTTTTTAAAGTTTGCTCAGTGGCTACCATGAAACTGGTTCATTTTGTGCGTGAGATCCTCTAAATTGTGCTTCATGGTGATTGTTAAGGCCCCCATCCACGGTACGATTGGTCGTACGATCTGATCCGATGGATTTCCTACCACCCACTAACGATCCGACCGCACCTCAGTAGTTTGTGGTGATAAGAACGGCGGAGGGCCGGTCTCATGATGGCTATCTGCAACGAGAATTACATTTTGATGGTGCTGCTACACAGGAGGGCGTAACATCATCCGCACTCCACCAGACATCATAGAGGCATGTATTTTTTTATTTCTTTCCGACACTTAAATTTCATTCTCATATATTATTTTTTTTTTACTGTTTCAATAGCCGCATGTTCGCTCACGTCACGCTCACTGAGTCTTCTGCAATATTTCATAAGCTGCATTTATATTTATCTATCTTTACCTATTCTTTTATTCCAAACATTCAGTTTTCTATATAATTGATGAATTATGTCCAAAGGCTTGTCATCAAAGAAAAATCATTTTTGGGAGTCCCTCCCCGCACGCTTCATGGGAAACTGACGGTTGCCTCACGATCAGGGACACTCAGGGGGGGCACCGGGCTGAACGGAAAGGTCTGTCGGCTAAAAAACCAAACCTCTTGGGGGGCATCCCCCCACTGTCGTCGGGCGGACAACCCCAAAAAACCCCCCCCTCCGATCCAATTGGTTTTAAACCAACCCGATCTGTCCGATGGGGCGTACGACCAATCGCACCGTGGGGGGCCTTAAGAGCACAACACAAATCTGCGGGGGGGGTTCAACTTCCTTTACTATCAGTCTTAACGTAGCAACCTGAAAAACCTTTTCCAGAGTTTTTGGTGTTTAAAGGGGGAAAAGCTTTTTCGCCCCCCGAATAGAATGGCCTTTTTGATTATTTTAAAATGTTGAATACTGGAGGTTTTCAAAGCGCTGTTTCTGCACTTAATTTTCCTGGAGGTCTACAAGTTCTTCTTGAAACCCTGGAATATCTTCTCCAACTTCACTGACGTCCACACTGAAAGCTTTCCTGATCCAGCTATATTTCTTGAGATCGATGTTTTTTGGGAAATGCCTGTCCATTTCTTCCTGGAGGTTCTTCAGATGATCTTCGAAAATAACTTTTCTGGCAGCAAGGGATATTTGTGACCAGTCTTGCAGCACGTCACATACTTCTAGAAAGGCTGCAGTTTTTACTAAACAGATTTTCCTTCCAAAGAGCAAATTTGTTCTTGAATGAGACAATTTGTTCACCGATGTGTGCACCATGGCATGATTTTGTCCCTGCCTGTCTGAATGCAGTTCATGAAGGTGCCTGAAGATGTCGCCCAAATAACCAAGCCTTGCCAGCCAAGCAGCATCTGTAAAGCAGTCTGCCAGTACATGATTTTTTCTCTCACAGAAAGATTTTAATTTCCGATTTTAGTTCAATAAGTCTTCCGAAAAATGTTCTACAAGACAGCCAATGGCCATCAGAGTGTATCAAGTCTTGGCGTGGTCCCATGTCTTTACACATATTTGGAAAACATGTGAGTTTGAAGCCCTGACCTTGACAAACTGCACCATTTAGATAGCATCATTTAAAACTGCATGCAGGTCTGGTTACAAAATAGGTTAATCAAGGTTTTCTCAATGTAAAAAACTGTGAACATCAGGGTTTTCTGCTTTAATGCGAGTAACAACACCCACACAGACTTGCCACTAGTGATGCAGCTTCAGCAGTGCTCACAGCCAAACAAGTCAACCACTAGAGATCAGGTTTCTTGAAAAAAAATTTTCATCCTATTAAAGATTTATTCTCCAGTGGTGGTACTTGACAGTGGTGGTACTTGACTGGTGGTACTTGACAGTGGTGGTACTTGACAGTGGTGGTACTTGACAGGGCACTGCAGAGGAAAAATTATTCCAAAATATCATCTCCTCTGTACCTTACAAATAACATCAGTGCGGGTCCCTGCACTATCCACTGCTCATCCATCTGCAAAGAAATTTATCTGCTTTTTCTTACAATCAGTTGAACCAAAATATCTTTTGAATGAGATTCAATGCTAGGTTTACTGGGTTTGTTATTGTTATTGTTTAGAAAGTGGTGCCGATGCAACCTTGTTTGACAATAGCTGCTTCACAACGATTTGGACCATTGCCACTGCTGCAGCTTTACCCGCTCCTCTCTAGAAACCCGTCAAGGTGGTCGGTAGGTAGAAACTGTGGGCTCGCGTGTAGGTCCCGCTTCGGTCAGCGGTTCGAGCCACCAGTTCGTCCTGGCGTGGTGGCCTTGATAGTCAATAACCCTTGTAGTTGGTACTTGACAAAGTGTCTAGATAGGATCAAAGTATTCTTATATATTCTCTCCTAGGTTATGAGGCTTCTTGCACCTTGCAATTATCCATGCCAGTTCAAAGGCGGGCAAGGAACTTTCCCAGGAGAAAAGCTGAACTCGAGGGAGCATCATCTGACGTAGTTTTACATTAATTCTTCTTGCGCTGTAGGCAGTGACCTCCAGGGTGGGATGGTAGGCCTGGAGCTTCACTCGGGGACAGTGATGGTTGGCCTCGCCAGTGGTGGCCAGGCAGGATTTTTTTATAGTGACGCCTGTGATTAGAGCTCATGCCCCCCCCCTTTGTCCCCGATCATCGCAAACGAAGTAAAGTTAATGGGCAGCGTGGGTGTGTTCTTAGGCCACTCGACATTGCAGAAAGATTTTAAGTGGATTTTGGTTCTAATCGGGGATTGAACTCTGGTCACCGAAACGCCACTTTAAGACGCTAACCACTCTGCCCCCTGCCCTCATGCTGTGCTCTACTGCAGTAATGCAACTATAATATTGTAATAGTTCTCAATTCTACTTTACTGAATTAAAAAATTCGCCTTTCTATAGTAATATCATAATTATGTTTTTTCACAAAACCGTCCACGACCCTAGAAACACCCACACGACCCTCTTTGGGACGCGCCAGGGTTGGGAACCATGCCCTAGAGGTACGGCGGCCCGGTCATGTTAGGCATACGGGACACGGGCCCCTAGAGTACGGCTAGGGACGGCGACACGGACCCCTAGAGCACGGTAGGGATACGGCGACCGGGACCCTAGGGTACGGTAGGGATACGGCGACACGGCCCCTAGAGGTACGGCTAGGGATACGGCGACACGGACCCCTAGAGGCACGGGTAGGGATACGGCGACACGGGACCCCTAAGGTACGGCTAGGGATACGGCGACACGGCCCCTAGAGTACGGCTAGGGATACGGCGACACGGCCCCTAGAAGTACGGTAGGGATACGGCGACACGGGCCCCTAGAGGTACGGCTAGGGATACGGCGACACGGGCCCCTAGAGGTACGGCTAGGGATACGGCGACACGGGCCCCTAGAGGTACGGCTAGGGATACGGCGACACGGGCCCTAGAAGTACGGCGGGATACGGCGACCACTAAGGGCCTAGAAGACGGCTAGGGAAGGACGGCCACGGGGCCCCTAGAATACGGCTAGGATACCGCAGACACGGACCCTAGAGGTACGGGTAGCGATACGGCGACTAGGGCCCTAGAGGACACGGCTAGGGTACGGCGACGCGACCCCGACAGTGGTTCTTAAATATCGTGCAGCGGACCCCTTTTCATAAAGCGATCATGTGGGGGACCTAACTGAGATTTCCCCTACATAGCTACGCCAGTACCATATTTTAAAAGGGTTGTTTCTAGGACTACTAAAATGGTTATGAATTATTTATCAAGCCTGAACTTTACAGAACTAGCAAGTTACCTCACAGAGTATTAATATTTCACAATTACATTTTAACAACCATGATGCAACAATTTGGTCCTCACATCCTCGATTCTAATGTGATGCATGGCCTTAATTCTGATTCCCAAGAGATATCTCGTAGTTCGTTTGACAGTTGAAACGGTTGTTGTTTTTGTTTTAGGTAACAGTGTGGAAAATGCAATCTGGCAGTCACTATGTTTAGTTTAGCATCACATCAAAGCCACATACATTAATGAACTCAACGCCAATGTGCCGATCCAGGCTAGTCTGGCTGACTGAGCACACATCCATCCATTCTCTCCATTATAAGAATACTAGTGTCCATTTGTTGCAATTTCAAATGTTATCAACTCTTTTTGATGGCAGCTTGACATGACCTTTTCTATCTGGCTTGATCTGTAGCAAATGGATCTAAACTACTCAAAGCTGTCTGGGATCGTAAATATTTCCTAACCTGAGTGAAGGCCTTTAATTGGTCATAAAGCTTTAGCTTGCTCTCCATAAGTTATAATAGGATGATTGAAGGCTCTAAAAGGTTAGGAAAACTTATATACGCTGCGTCAACGGCTTCACACCATAATCCCGTCATGAGTTTGCCTGTATTTGTACTGCACATTAGTGGTAGTAACTTTTCCTTGCAAAGTGAAGCCTCATATGGCTGAAATTCGTAGGCGCCAGTTTTGGAGAGCATGAAGTGTCTAGTGGAGCTCAATTCTCGGGTCAAGGCGGCCACACCATAAGTCCAGCGTCATGCGTGTGCTCTGTATTTTGTCCTGCACATTAAAGATGGTAGCAGCTTTTCCTTGCAAAGCTAGATTCAATCCATTCAGTCTGCTGGAAATATCAGACAGGTACGCCAGTTTTGAGAGCCATTGAATGTCCGTGTTGTCTCGGTTGTCGTTCTTTTGTTGTTTAAGTGAGCCTGTCTTAGCCACAGATCCATGGCTCGTGTCGTGGTGCTGAATAGGCTAGTCTGTCTGGTAACTATCAATTTATCCTGCAAGTAACATACATTCATATCACTAATTTATAAACTTCTGATGCTAAACATATAACGGCAGTACAATTGTGGATAATTATAAAATAATTAAAAAACTTACAAATGGGTTACAAAAATGTGTATGTTGTCATTACCAACCAAAATATTTTCTTACCAATTTAATAAAGCTTTAAAGAGGAGCACAGGCGACTTCCTTCCTTCAGCAGCCTAACGTCAACTGACTCACTCACTACTGACTCACTACTGACTCACTAGCGGACACTACAAAGTTCCTAAATCGCATATATCATTACAGTCGTCGGTGAAATTGTTTCCAGATACTATTACATATTTTAGCTGATTCAAATTAGCCTGCGGACCCCTCAAAATGTTCTGCGGACCCCACCGCGGACCACACTTTAAGAAACACTGCCCTAGAGGTAAGGCTAGGGATACGGCGACACGGACCCCTAGAGGTACGGCTAGGGATACGGCGACACGGACCCCTAGAGGTACGGCTAGGGATACGGCGACACGGACCCCTAGAGGTACGGCTAGGGATACGGCGACACGGACCCCTAGAGGCACCGTGGCCCAGTGTATGGTGGGTATAATTCTAGGTAAATTTCCAGATGAACACCGAACAGCCTATGGTGAACGAAACTATTTTTTTCTGGTGTGTTTTGATGTGTTGTGAATTAATCTGCTAACCGTTTCTGTCGCAAATAAAAAAATAAAAAATCTTCAAAAATTACAAAAAAATAAATAAAAAATTGAACCTAACCTTTACCTAACATTTACCTAACCTAACCTTTACCTAACCTAACCTAACCTATACCTAACCTAACTTTTACCTAACCTAACATTTACCTAACCTAACCTATACCTAACCTAACATTTACCTAACCTAACATTTACCTAACCTAACATTTACCTAACCTAACATTTACCTAACCTATACCTATACCTAACCTAACATTTACCTAACCTAACATTTACCTATACCTAACCTAACATTTACCTAACCTAACCTATACCTAACCTAACCTATACCTAACCTAACATTTACCTAACCTAACCTATACCTAACCTAACCTATACCTAACCTAACATTTACCTAACCTAACCTATACCTAACCTAACATATACCTAACCTAACCTATACCTAACCTAACCTTTACCTAACCTAACATTTACCTAACCTAACATTTACCTAACCTAACATTTACCTAACCTAACATTTACCTAACCTAACCTATACCTAACCTAACATTTACCTAACCTAACATTTACCTAACCTAACATTTACCTAACCTATACCTAACCTAACATTTACCTAACCTAACATTTACCTAACCTATACCTAACCTAACATTTACCTAACCTAACATTTACCTAACCTAACATTTACCTAACCTATACCTAACCTAACCTATACCTAACCTACTTACCTACCATACCTAACCTAACATTTACCTAACCTAACCTTTACCTAACCTAACATTACTAACCTATACACCTAACTTTAACCTAACATTTATCTAACCTAACCTAACATTTACCTAACCTAACATTTATCTAACCGGATTAATTTATAGTTTCACCCAAGCAACGATTTTCTGATGTGTCTTATGTTTTTCTGGTGTGTTTTGATGTTTTGTGAATGAATCTGCTAGCCGTTTGTCGCAATTTTTTTATTTATTTTTGCAAAAATGACAAAAAAAAAGAACCTAAACCTAACCTAACCTAACCCATACCTAACCTAACCTTTACCTTAAAAAAAAAAAAAAAAAAAAAAAAAAAAAAAAAAAAAAACTAACCTTTATCAACCTAAAAAAATATATAAAAAATATAGCGACACAAACGGCTAGCAGATTCATTCAAAACACATAAAAACACACCAGAAAAACATAAGACGCATCAGAAAATCGTTGCTTGGGTGAAACTATAAATTATCCACCTAATCTATACCTAACCTAACCTAACCTAACCTAACCTAACCTAACCTAACCTAATAGCCCGGTCTCACCGGGCTTAAGTTGTGTTCACGATGGGTTTCCGTTAAAAATACGCTGCGTTCAAGTTGAGATTTCGACAAAAACTTACCCTATTGCACACTATTCTGCGTTAGGAAGCAACCACTCTGCCAACAGTCTGCAACCGATCGGGGGAAAAAATATAAAAATTGGGGGGAAATTAATTTTCCAGTCTGCGTCTTATCTGCTAACAGTTTGCTAACAGTCTGCTAACAGTCTGCTGACAGTCTGCTAACAGTCTGCTAACAGTCTGCTGACAGTCTGCGTCCTGTCGCCGAGCACTCTGCGAACACCTGGAAGAACCTGGACAAAATTAAATTATTTTGTTTATTTGCCGATCAAACGCAGACTGTTCTGAGACTTTCCGCAGACTAGTCTGCGAATGGCAATTTAATGCAGACTATTCTGCGAGTGGTAGGGGGTCGGTAGGCGGTGTATCTCAGATTAATCTGCGTCCTATCTACGTGGTCGATCCGATGTTTTTGTCGCAAGGAGGAAATGTGCATGCAGCAAATCCTACTTGCGTTAAAAAATCGTAGAATGGATTGTACAGCCATCTATTCCTACTTAATCCTCGTTGCGAACAGCCAAAAAAGACCGACAAACCCATCGTGAACACGACTTAAGCCCGGTGAGACCGGGGTATGACCTGACCTAACCTAACCTTTACCTAACTATAAAAAATTAAAAAATAATAATATTGTGACAGAAGTGGCTACCAGATTAATTCAAAGCACATCAAAACTCAACAGAAAAAAATAATTTCGTCCACCAAAGTGAATTCGGTGTTCATCTGGAATATGCCCAAATTCTAGAGTCCTTTCCCGCCCTTATTAGTGGTTTTGGGAAAATTTGGTTGTAGTAAGGTTAGGTTAGTAATGTTATTTTTTGGGGTCCAGGGCGGGGGCAATATAGGGGAGGGGGGGTTTGAAGGGGGCATCTCTCCCCATTCTATAATTACGTGTTAGAGGTATCTGAAGGGATGTGTGAAGGTCTGGAGGAAAAAAACTGCTAATATTTAGAACATGACTGTCTGGATTCAAGTATTGCTCACCTTGCTACTGTGTCTACAGGTCAGAACCAGTGTCAAAGTAACAGTGACGTGTGCAAACCTAAAACATTTCATAGGTTAGATTGAGGGTTAGGTTAGGTTAGTTTAAGGGTTAGGTTAGGTTAGTTTAAGGGTTAGGTTAGGTTAGTTTAAGGGTTAGGTTAGGTTAGTTTAAGGGACAGGTTAGATTAGGTTAGTTTAAGGGTTTGATAAGGTTATTATTTGATGTTTTTACAAATGGAGTGTTTTTTCCCGTCAAAACGTCAAAAAAGTGTAATACAGGTTGAAGTTCCCAAACTCGGCATCCCAAGACTCGGCAACACCCAAAACTCGGCTATGGTTCCGGATTTTCCAAAACCCGGCAGAACACCCAAAACCCTGGGCGTAGTTGCCGGGTCGGCCGCTGGGTGCCACCACACTAGGCCGCTGGGTGCCACCACACTAGGCCGCTGGGTGCCACCACACTAGGCTGCTGGGTGCCACCACACTAGGCCGCTGGGTGCCACCACACTAGGCTGCTGGGTGCCACCACACTAGGCCGCTGGGTTTCTCCCGCCGATTTGTTTGTTGTTATTGTTCAGTGGTGTTGTGACTGTAGAGTTGTGTACACTGTTATTTTGTGTACTTCTACAGGTCTGTTATGGGTATTATGGCTCCCAAACGTCCAGGAACACCTACTGGGGCAAGGGAAAAGGAAGAACAATGTGTTCACTATTTCTGAGAAAATTGACCGTGTGATTTTTTTCATGTGATTTTCATGATTTTTTTCCCCTTAATATATCTACGTTCTAAAAGTCGGAAAATTCCATTACTCGGCTCGGCGCTGGTCCCGAGGTTGCCGAGTTTGGGAACTTCAACCTGTATTAGAAATTTGTCATCACTTTTTCGAATTGCAAAAGACTTTTTTTTGAGGTTTGCACAGGAAAAAACAGTCTCCATTCGGGAAAGCCTCACCTGCTAACCTTTACTCTGCCACCTCAAGGCTCCCTGGTTATATTCAGTGGTGGGCGCCGTTAATCAAAAAGATAACTTTGATAACCGTTAATCAGTTAATTCTTTTAAAATGTAACGGAAGTTATCGATAAACCGTTAACGTTCATTTTTATTATAGAAAAAAAAAAAAATCAGTTTTTGCTCTAAAACCACCTCAACCACCTTTGTAAAGTGCCAACACTGTAACATCTGCCTGGAGGGGTTTTTGAAGGGCTTTACAACCCAAAAACTATAGTTGTTTTTTGCTTTAGAGTTCAAAAGCAGATTTTATAGTTTTAACTTTAAAAAAGGCAGATT
Organism: Chionoecetes opilio; assembly: GCA_016584305.1. Taxonomy (NCBI): domain Eukaryota; kingdom Metazoa; phylum Arthropoda; class Malacostraca; order Decapoda; family Majidae; genus Chionoecetes; species Chionoecetes opilio. The sequence continues at coordinate 91,299 of JACEEZ010022848.1, forward strand.
TCATAGTTTTGGCTGGTGTAGGTTTGTAAAGGCTGCCACACCCACAAAAGGCTGAACAAACCCTTCAATGAAACACAATATTAGTATTAAACTAAAAACAATTGTGTTAGCGGACTTGAGTTAACGGAAGTTAAATGTAACGGAAGTTAATTAGTTCAATAATGATTTCCAAAGTTAAGTTAAATCGTTAACGAAAATTTTAACTTCGCTAATTAACGATTAACGGTTTGGTGCCCACCTTTGGTTATATTATAGTTCTCTTTAAATATGTATATGAAATTTGCTATCATGGGGAATCCACAGCTGACGTAGGACATTTGAGGACTCCCGGGCCAGAAAGGAAATCACAAGCTTGTATTCCCTTTCATATTGTGGTGGCTCCTTGTCATGAAGGCCTTGACAATTGAGTACCTGCTTGTCATGAAGGCCTTGACAATTGAGTACCTGCTTGTCATGAAGGCCTTGACAATTGAGTACCTGCTTGTCATGAAGGCCTTGACAATTGAGTACCTGCTTGTCATGAAGGCCTTGACAATTGAGTACCTGCTTGTCATGAAGGCCTTGACAATTGAGTACCTGCTTGTCATGAAGGCCTTGACAATTGAGTACCTGCTTGTCATGAAGGCCTTGACAATTGAGTACCTGCTTGTCATGAAGGCCTTGACAATTGAGTACCTGCTTGTCATGAAGGCCTTGACAATTGAGTACCTGCTTGTCATGAAGGCCTTGACAATTGAGTACCTGCTTGTCATGAAGGCCTTGACAATTGAGTACCTGCTTGTCATGAAGGCCTTGACAATTGAGTACCTGCTTGTCATGAAGGCCTTGACAATTGAGTACCTGCTTGTCATGAAGGCCTTGACAATTGAGTACCTGCTTGTCATGAAGGCCTTGACAATTGAGTACCTGCTTGTCATGAAGGCCTTGACAATTGAGTACCTGCTTGTCATGAAGGCCTTGACAATTGAGTACCTGCTTGTCATGAAGGCCTTGACAATTGAGTACCTGCTTGTCATGAAGGCCTTGACAATTGAGTACCTGCTTGTCATGAAGGCCTTGACAATTGAGTACCTCCTTGTCATGAAGGCCTTGACAATTGAGTACCTGCTTGTCATGAAGGCCTTGACAATTGAGTACCTGCTTGTCATGAAGGCCTTGACAATTGAGTACCTGCTTGTCATGAAGGCCTTGACAATTGAGTACCTGCTTGTCATGAAGGCCTTGACAATTGAGTACCTGCTTGTCATGAAGGCCTTGACAATTGAGTACCTGCTTGTCATGAAGGCCTTGACAATTGAGTACCTGCTTGTCATGAAGGCCTTGACAATTGAGTACCTGCTTGTCATGAAGGCCTTGACAATTGAGTACCTGCTTGTCATGAAGGCCTTGACAATTGAGTACCTGCTTGTCATGAAGGCCTTGACAATTGAGTACCTGCTTGTCATGAAGGCCTTGACAATTGAGTACCTGCTTGTCATGAAGGCCTTGACAATTGAGTACCTGCTTGTCATGAAGGCCTTGACAATTGAGTACCTGCTTGTCATGAAGGCCTTGACAATTGAGTACCTGCTTGTCATGAAGGCCTTGACAATTGAGTACCTGCTTGTCATGAAGGCCTTGACAATTGAGTACCTGCTTGTCATGAAGGCCTTGACAATTGAGTACCTGCTTGTCATGAAGGCCTTGACAATTGAGTACCTGCTTGTCATGAAGGCCTTGACAATTGAGTACCTGCTTGTCATGAAGGCCTTGACAATTGAGTACCTGCTTGTCATGAAGGCCTTGACAATTGAGTACCTGCTTGTCATGAAGGCCTTGACAATTGAGTACCTGCTTGTCATGAAGGCCTTGACAATTGAGTACCTCTTGTCATGAAGGCCTTGACAATTGAGTACCTGCTTGTCATGAAGGCCTTGACAATTGAGTACCTGCTTGTCATGAAGGCCTTGACAATTGAGTACCTGCTTGTCATGAAGGCCTTGACAATTGAGTACCTGCTTGTCATGAAGGCCTTGACAATTGAGTACCTGCTTGTCATGAAGGCCTTGACAATTGAGTACCTGCTTGTCATGAAGGCCTTGACAATTGAGTACCTGCTTGTCATGAAGGCCTTGACAATTGAGTACCTGCTTGTCATGAAGGCCTTGACAATTGAGTACCTGCTTGTCATGAAGGCCTTGACAATTGAGTACCTGCTTGTCATGAAGGCCTTGACAATTGAGTACCTGCTTGTCATGAAGGCCTTGACAATTGAGTACCTGCTTGTCATGAAGGCCTTGACAATTGAGTACCTGCTTGTCATGAAGGCCTTGACAATTGAGTACCTGCTTGTCATGAAGGCCTTGACAATTGAGTACCTGCTTGTCATGAAGGCCTTGACAATTGAGTACCTGCTTGTCATGAAGGCCTTGACAATTGAGTACCTGCTTGTCATGAAGGCCTTGACAATTGAGTACCTGCTTGTCATGAAGGCCTTGACAATTGAGTACCTGCTTGTCATGAAGGCCTTGTCAATTGAGTACCTGCTTGTCATGAAGGCCTTGACAATTGAGTACCTGCTTGTCATGAAGGCCTTGACAATTGAGTACCTGCTTGTCATGAAGGCCTTGACAATTGAGTACCTGCTTGTCATGAAGGCCTTGACAATTGAGTACCTGCTTGTCATGAAGGCCTTGACAATTGAGTACCTGCTTGTCATGAAGGCCTTGTACAATTGAGTACCTGCTTGTCATGAAGGCCTTGACAATTGAGTACCTGCTTGTCATGAAGGCCTTGACAATTGAGTACCTGCTTGTCATGAAGGCCTTGACAATTGAGTACCTGCTTGTCATGAAGGCCTTGACAATTGAGTACCTGCTTGTCATGAAGGCCTTGACAATTGAGTACCTGCTTGTCATGAAGGCCTTGACAATTGAGTACCTGCTTGTCATGAAGGCCTTGACAATTGAGTACCTGCTTGTCATGAAGGCCTTGACAATTGAGTACCTGCTTGTCATGAAGGCCTTGACAATTGAGTACCTGCTTGTCATGAAGGCCTTGACAATTGAGTACCTGCTTGTCATGAAGGCCTTGACAATTGAGTACCTGCTTGTCATGAAGGCCTTGACAATTGAGTACCTGCTTGTCATGAAGGCCTTGACAATTGAGTACCTGCTTGTCATGAAGGCCTTGACAATTGAGTACCTGCTTGTCATGAAGGCCTTGACAATTGAGTACCTGCTTGTCATGAAGCCTTGACAATTGAGTACCTGCTTGTCATGAAGGCCTTGACAATTGAGTACCTGCTTGTCATGAAGGCCTTGACAATTGAGTACCTGCTTGTCATGAAGGCCTTGACAATTGAGTACCTGCTTGTCATGAAGGCCTTGACAATTGAAGTACCTGCTTGTCATGAAGGCCTTGACAATTGAGTACCTGCTTGTCATGAAGGCCTTGACAATTGAGTACCTGCTTGTCATGAAGGCCTTGACAATTGAAGTACCTGCTTGTCATGAAGGCCTTGACAATTGAGTACCTGCTTGTCATGAAGGCCTTGACAATTGAGTACCTGCTTGTCATGAAGGCCTTGACAATTGAGTACCTGCTTGTCATGAAGGCCTTGACAATTGAGTACCTGCTTGTCATGAAGGCCTTGACAATTGAGTACCTGCTTGTCATGAAGGCCTTGACAATTGATACCTGCTTGTCATGAAGGCCTTGACAATTGAGTACCTGCTTGTCATGAAGGCCTTGACAATTGAGTACCTGCTTGTCATGAAGGCCTTGTCAATTGAGTACCTGCTTGTCATTCTCTCTCTCTCTCTCTCTCTCTCTCTCTCTCTCTCTCTCTCTCTCTCTCTCTCTCTCTCTCTCTCTCTCTCTCTCTCTCTCTCTCTCTCTCTCTCTCTCTCACCCACTCTCACTCACCCACTCTCACACACAGGTCAGCCCGGGTCAGCCATGAGGAACCTGTCCGTCATTGACCACCGGCGTCGGGTTGTGGCCGGGTCAGTGCCCAGCGACGCCCACCTGTGTGTTGACCCTGTCACCCAGGCGGCCTATCTGGTGACCTCCCAGGGTATACAATGCTTGGCCCAGGTCAGTGTGTGTGTGTGTGTGTGTGTTAGTATGTGTGTGGGTGTGTGTGTGTGTTAGTATGTGTGTCTGTGGGTGTGTGTGCTTGTGTCTGTTAGTATGTGTGTGTGTGTGTGTGTGTGTGCTTGTGTGTGTGTTAGTATGTGTATGTGGGTGTGGGTGTGCTTGTGTGTGTGTGTGTGTGTTAGTATGTGTGTCTGGGTGGGGGTATGTGTGTGTGTGTGGGTGTGGGTGGGTGTGTGTTTGTGTGTGTGTGTTAGTGTGGGTGTGTTAGTATGTGTGTGTGTGTGGGTGGGTGTGCTTGTGTGTGTGTGGGTGGGTGTGCTTGTGTGTGTGTGTCTGTGTGTAGGTGGGTGGGTGTGTGTGTGTGTATGGGTGGGTGTGTGTGTGTTAGTATGTGTGTGTGTGTATGGGTGTGTGTGTGTGTGTGTGTTAGTATGTGTGTGGGTGTGGGGGTGTGTGTGTTAGTATGTTTGTGGGTGTGTGTGTGTCATTCACCCATGGTCTTGTCCACGTGAGCCTTTTATGGATAGTTACAGTCTAGATACAGCTGCATCTGCATTGCCTTACCACCAGCTCTGTTTCGGGAAAATGGTGCGTTAAGCGCGAAAATGCAATAAACGGCTACAACGTTCACAGTAACTTTCCTGTTGATTTCTTAAGCTTTGAGAACAACTTTGTACGTCACTTCAAATTTTTCATAAGTTAAGCGAATTTTGATACTTTTTTGCATAGCGGAATTTTATGTAAGCGAATTTTAATACTTTTTTTGCATAGCGGAATTTTATCTACGCGAATTTTGATACTTTTTTGCATAGCGGAATTTTATCTACGCGAATTTTGATACTTTTTTTGCATAGCGGAATTTTATCTACGCGAATTTTGATACTTTTTTTGCATAGCGGAATTTTATCTACGCGAATTTTGATACTTTTTTTGCATGGCGGAATTTTATGTAAGCGAATTTTAATACTTTTGCATAGCGGAATTTTATGTAAGCGAATTTTGATACTTTTTTTGCATAGCGGAATTTTATGTAAGTGAATTTTAATACTTTTTTGCATAGCGGAATTTTATCTACGCGAATTTTGGTACTTTTTTTGCATAGCGGAATTTTATGTAAGCGAATTTTGGTACTTTTTTGCATGGTGGAATTTTATTTAAGCGAATTTTGATACTTTTTTGCATAGCGGAATTTTATGTAAGTGAATTTTAATACTTTTTTGCATAGCGGAATTTTATGTAAGTGAATTTTAATACTTTTTTGCATGGCGGAATTTTATGTAAGTGAATTTTAATACTTTTTTGCATAGCGGAATTTTATGTAAGCGAATTTTGATACTTTTTTTGCATAGCGGAATTTTATGTAAGCTAATTTTGGTACTTTTTTGCATGGTGGAATTTTATTTAAGCGAATTTTGATACTTTTTTGCATAGCGGAATTTTATGTAAGCGAATTTTGATATTTTTTTGCGTAGCGGAATTTTATGTAAGCGAATCTTGGTACTTTTTTTGCATAGCGGAATTTTATGTAAGCGAATTTTGGTACTTTTTTGCATGGTGGAATTTTATTTAAGCGAATTTTGATACATTTTTTGCATAGCGGAATTTTATGTAAGCGAATTTTGATACTTTTTTTGCATAGCGGAATTTTATCTACGCGAATTTTAATACTTTTTTTGCATAGCGGAATTTTATCTACGCGAATTTTGATACTTTTTTTGCATTGCGGAATTTTATCTTAAGCGAATTTTGGTACTTTTTTGCATGGCGGAATTTTATGTAAGCGAATTTTGATACTTTTTTTGCATAGCGGAACTTTATGTAAGCGAATTTTGATTTTTTTTTGCATAGCGGAATTTTATGTAAACGAATTTTAATACTTTTTTGCATAGCGGAATTTTATTTAAGCTAATTTTGATACTTTTTTGCATAGCGGAATTTTATCTCATCGAATTTTGAAACTTTTTTTGCTTGGCGGAATTTTATCTTAAGCGAATTTTGATACTTTTTTTGCATGGCGGAATTTTATGTAAGCGAATTTTAATACTTTTGCGTAGCGGAATTTTATGTAAGCGAATTTTGATACTTTTTTGCATAGCGGAATTTTATTTAAGCGAATTTTAATACTTTTTTTGCATAGCGGAATTTTATCTACGCGAATTTTGATATTTTTTTGCATAGCGGAATTTTATCTAAGCGAATTTTGATACTTTTTTGCATAGTGGAATTTTATTTAAGTGAATTTTGATACTTTTTTGCATGGCGGAATTTTATCTAAGCGAATTTTGATACTTTTTTGCATAGTGGAATTTTATTTAAGTGAATTTTGATACTTTTTTGCATAGCGGAATTTTATCTTAAGCGAATTTTGGTACTTTTTTGCATAGCGGAATTTTATTTAAGCGAATTTTAATACTTTTTTTGCATAGCGGAATTTTATCTACGCGAATTTTGATATTTTTTTGCATAGCGGAATTTTATCTACGCGAATTTTGATACTTTTTTGCATAGTGGAATTTTATTTAAGTGAATTTTGATACTTTTTTGCATAGCGGAATTTTATTTAAGTGAATTTTGATACTTTTTTGCATAGCGGAATTTTATGTAAGCGAATTTTGATACTTTTTTTGCATAGCGGAATTTTATTTAAGCGAATTTTGATACATTTTTTGCATAGCGGAATTTTATGTAAGTGAATTTTAATACTTTTTTGCATAGCGGAATTTTATCTACGCGAATTTTGATATTTTTTTTGCATAGCGGAATTTTATCTACGCGAATTTTAATACTTTTTTTGCATAGCGGAATTTTATCTACGCGAATTTTGATATTTTTTTGCATAGCGGAATTTTATCTATGCGAATTTTAATACTTTTTTGCATAGCGGAATTTTATGTAAGCGAATTTTGATACTTTTTTTGCATAGCGGAATTTTATGTAAGCGAATTTTGATACTTTTTTTGCATAGCGGAATTTTATGTAAGCGAATTTTGATACTTTTTTTGCATAGCGGAATTTTATCTACGCGAATTTTAATACTTTTTTGCATAGCGGAATTTTATGTAAGCGAATCTTGGTACTTTTTTTGCATAGCGGAATTTTATGTAAGCGAATTTTGGTACTTTTTTGCATGGTGGAATTTTATTTAAGCGAATTTTGATACATTTTTTGCATAGCGGAATTTTATGTAAGCGAATTTTAATACTTTTTTTGCATAGCGGAATTTTATGTAAGCGAATTTTAATACTTTTTTTGCATAGCGGAATTTTATCTACGCGAATTTTGATACTTTTTTTGCATAGCGGAATTTTATTTAAGCGAATTTTAATACTTTTTTGCATAGCGGAATTTTATCTACGCGAATTTTGGTACTTTTTTGCATAGCGGAATTTTATCTACGCGAATTTTAATACTTTTTTTGCATAGCGGAATTTTATCTACGCGAATTTTGATACTTTTTTGCATAGCGGAATTTTATTTAAGCGAATTTTAATACTTTTTTGCATAGCGGAATTTTATCTACGCGAATTTTGATACTTTTTTTGCATAGCGGAATTTTATTTAAGCGAATTTTAATACTTTTTTGCATAGCGGAATTTTATCTAAGCGAATTTTGGTACTTTTTTGCATAGCGGAATTTTATCTACGCGAATTTTTTTTTTTTTTTTTTTTTTCCTCGTATAATATCGACTTTCTTCTCTTCCATATACAGTACTTTCCCTTCTCCTCCTTCCACTTCCAAGCTCACCCCCTCTTCTCTCTCCCCCCCAGGACCCCCCCCAGGACACCCCCCCCAGGATAGTGTGGGGGGAGCATGGCATCACCACTGGGCGTGTGGTGGCGGCAGAGTTCGTGGCGGCGGCCTGTGGTGGTGTGGTGGTGTGTGTGGTGACGGTGGAGGGACTGCTCATCACTGTGGCTGTGGAGGATGGCCAGGTGGGTGTGGTAGTAGTAGTAGTAGTAGTAGTAGTAGATAGTGGTAGTAGTAGTAGTAGTAGTAGTAGTAGTGGTGGTGGTGGTAGTAGTAGTGGTATAGTCTATTTTTTTTGTGTGTGGTAGTGGTGGTAGTACTGTATTTTACGGCTTATAAGACGCACTTTTTCCCCTAAAAAATACCCTGAAAAACACTGATGCGTCTTCCAAGAGGAGTGCTGTAGCCTTGTAGGAGGGTAGTTTAAGCAGCCATTCAGTGCAGCCTCTTGTAGGATGTAACCTCAGTACTTATCTGTTACAAGTATTTCGTATACCATAAGACATTCAAATCAACTAATCAGTCTTCACGCTGTGATGTTTACTGCGGTACTGGCGGGGGCCATTCTACCTGGGCAGATTGGCGCCAACAGCCATTCCGTGTATAAGGAACTTTGTTTGTTACATTAGATGAAAGTCTGTATACTTGTGTACATGCAGCCACCACAAACACTACACACATGCAGGAACATTCAAACACTACGTGGTGAGGCACAGGAGGACGTGAGAGGTGTTACACTCAGGGCCACAAAGCCAGACTCAGCTGATGGGCACACCAGGCAGGCACACAGCTGTCAGACTCAGCTGATGGGCACGCCAGGCAGGCACACAGCTGTCAGACTCAGCTGATGGGCACGCCAGGCAGGCACACAGCTGTCAGACTCAGCTGATGGGCACGCCAGGCAGGCACACAGCTGTCAGACTCAGCTGATGGGCACGCCAGGCAGGCACACAGCTGTCAGACTCAGCTGATGGGCACGCCAGGCAGGCACACAGCTGTCAGACTCAGCTGATGGGCACGCCAGGCAGGCACACAGCTGTCAGACTCAGCTGATGGGCACGCCAGGCAGGCACACAGCTGTCAGACTCAGCTGATGGGCACGCCAGGCAGGCACGCAGCTGTCAGACTCAGCTGATGGGCACGCCAGGCAGGCACACAGCTGTCAGACTCAGCTGATGGGCACGCCAGGCAGGCACACAGCTGTCAGACTCAGCTGATGGGCACGCCAGGCAGGCACACAGCTGTCAGACTCAGCTGATGGCACGCCAGGCAGGCACACAGCTGTCAGACTCAGCTGATGGGCACGCCAGGCAGGCACACAGCTGTCAGACTCAGCTGATGGGCACGCCAGGCAGGCACGCAGCTGTCAGACTCAGCTGATGGGCACGCCAGGCAGGCACACAGCTGTCAGACTCAGCTGATGGGCACGCCAGGCAGGCACACAGCTGTCAGACTCAGCTGATGGGCACGCCAGGCAGGCACACAGCTGTCAGACTCAGCTGATGGGCACGCCAGGCAGGCACACAGCTGTCAGACTCAGCTGATGGGCACGCCAGGCAGGCACGCAGCTGTCAGACTCAGCTGATGGGCACGCCAGGCAGGCACACAGCTGTCAGACTCAGCTGATGGGCACGCCAGGCAGGCACACAGCTGTCAGACTCAGCTGATGGGCACGCCAGGCAGGCAGGCAGCTGTCAGACTCAGCTGATGGGCACGCCAGGCAGGCACACAGCTGTCAGACTCAGCTGATGGGCACGCCAGGCAGGCACACAGCTGTCAGACTCAGCTGATGGGCACGCCAGGCAGGCAGGCAGCTGTCAGACTCAGCTGATGGGCACGCCAGGCAGGCAGGCAGCTGTCAGACTCAGCTGATGGGCACGCCAGGCAGGCACACAGCTGTCAGACTCAGCTGATGGGCACGCCAGGCAGGCAGGCAGCTGTCAGACTCAGCTGATGGGCACGCCAGGCAGGCAGGCAGCTGTCAGACTCAGCTGATGGGCACGCCAGGCAGGCAGGCAGCTGTCAGACTCAGCTGATGGGCACGCCAGGCAGGCAGGCAGCTGTCAGACTCAGCTGATGGGCACGCCAGGCAGGCACGCAGCTGTCAGACTCAGCTGATGGGCACGCCAGGCAGGCAGGCAGCTGTCAGACTCAGCTGATGGGCACGCCAGGCAGGCACACAGCTGTCAGACTCAGCTGATGGGCACGCCAGGCAGGCAGGCAGCTGTCAGACTCAGCTGATGGGCACGCCAGGCAGGCAGGCAGCTGTCAGACTCAGCTGATGGGCACGCCAGGCAGGCAGGCAGCTGTCAGACTCAGCTGATGGGCACGCCAGGCAGGCAGCAGCTGTCAGACTCAGCTGATGGGCACGCCAGGCAGGCACGCAGCTGTCAGACTCAGCTGATGGGCACGCCAGGCAGGCAGGCAGCTGTCAGACTCAGCTGATGGGCACGCCAGGCAGGCAGGCAGCTGTCAGACTCAGCTGATGGGCACGCCAGGCAGGCAGGCAGCTGTCAGACTCAGCTGATGGGCACGCCAGGCAGGCACGCAGCTGTCAGACTCAGCTGATGGGCACGCCAGGCAGGCAGGCAGCTGTCAGACTCAGCTGATGGGCACGCCAGGCAGGCAGGCAGCTGTCAGACTCAGCTGATGGGCACGCCAGGCAGGCAGGCAGCTGTCAGACTCAGCTGATGGGCACGCCAGGCAGGCAGGCAGCTGTCAGACTCAGCTGATGGGCACGCCAGGCAGGCAGGCAGCTGTCAGACTCAGCTGATGGGCACGCCAGGCAGGCAGGCAGCTGTCAGACTCAGCTGATGGGCACGCCAGGCAGGCAGGCAGCTGTCAGACTCAGCTGATGGGCACGCCAGGCAGGCAGGCAGCTGTCAGACTCAGCTGATGGGCACGCCAGGCAGGCAGGCAGCTGTCAGACTCAGCTGATGGGCACGCCAGGCAGGCACACAGCTGTCAGACTCAGCTGATGGGCACGCCAGGCAGGCAGGCAGCTGTCAGACTCAGCTGATGGGCACGCCAGGCAGGCACACAGCTGTCAGACTCAGCTGATGGGCACGCCAGGCAGGCACACAGCTGTCAGACTCAGCTGATGGGCACGCCAGGCAGGCACGCAGCTGTCAGACTCAGCTGATGGGCACGCCAGGCAGGCAGGCAGCTGTCAGACTCAGCTGATGGGCACGCCAGGCAGGCAGGCAGCTGTCAGACTCAGCTGATGGGCACGCCAGGCAGGCACACAGCTGTCAGACTCAGCTGATGGGCACGCCAGGCAGGCACGCAGCTGTCAGACTCAGCTGATGGGCACGCCAGGCAGGCACACAGCTGTCAGACTCAGCTGATGGGCACGCCAGGCAGGCACACAGCTGTCAGACTCAGCTGATGGGCACGCCAGGCAGGCACACAGCTGTCAGACTCAGCTGATGGGCACGCCAGGCAGGCACACAGCTGTCAGACTCAGCTGATGGGCACGCCAGGCAGGCACACAGCTGTCAGACTCAGCTGATGGGCACGCCAGGCAGGCACACAGCTGTCAGACTCAGCTGATGGGCACGCCAGGCAGGCACACAGCTGTCAGACTCAGCTGATGGGCACGCCAGGCAGGCACACAGCTGTCAGACTCAGCTGATGGGCACGCCAGGCAGGCAGGCAGCTGTCAGACTCAGCTGATGGGCACGCCAGGCAGGCAGGCAGCTGTCAGACTCAGCTGATGGGCACGCCAGGCAGGCACACAGCTGTCAGACTCAGCTGATGGGCACGCCAGGCAGGCACACAGCTGTCAGACTCAGCTGATGGGCACGCCAGGCAGGCACACAGCTGTCAGACTCAGCTGATGGGCACGCCAGGCAGGCACACAGCTGTCAGACTCAGCTGATGGGCACGCCAGGCAGGCACACAGCTGTCAGACTCAGCTGATGGGCACGCCAGGCAGGCACACAGCTGTCAGACTCAGCTGATGGGCACGCCAGGCAGGCACACAGCTGTCAGACTCAGCTGATGGGCACGCCAGGCAGGCAGGCAGCTGTCAGACTCAGCTGATGGGCACGCCAGGCAGGCACGCAGCTGTCAGACTCAGCTGATGGGCACGCCAGGCAGGCAGGCAGCTGTCAGACTCAGCTGATGGGCACGCCAGGCAGGCACACAGCTGTCAGACTCAGCTGATGGGCACGCCAGGCAGGCACACAGCTGTCAGACTCAGCTGATGGGCACGCCAGGCAGGCAGGCAGCTGTCAGACTCAGCTGATGGGCACGCCAGGCAGGCAGGCAGCTGTCAGACTCAGCTGATGGGCACGCCAGGCAGGCACACAGCTGTCAGACTCAGCTGATGGGCACGCCAGGCAGGCACACAGCTGTCAGACTCAGCTGATGGGCACGCCAGGCAGGCACACAGCTGTCAGACTCAGCTGATGGGCACGCCAGCAGGCACACAGCTGTCAGACTCAGCTGATGGGCACGCCAGGCAGGCAGGCAGCTGTCAGACTCAGCTGATGGGCACGCCAGGCAGGCACACAGCTGTCAGACTCAGCTGATGGGCACGCCAGGCAGGCACACAGCTGTCAGACTCAGCTGATGGGCACGCCAGGCAGGCACACAGCTGTCAGACTCAGCTGATGGGCACGCCAGGCAGGCACACAGCTGTCAGACTCAGCTGATGGGCACGCCAGGCAGGCAGGCAGCTGTCAGACTCAGCTGATGGGCACGCCAGGCAGGCACACAGCTGTCAGACTCAGCTGATGGGCACGCCAGGCAGGCACACAGCTGTCAGACTCAGCTGATGGGCACGCCAGGCAGGCACACAGCTGTCAGACTCAGCTGATGGGCACGCCAGGCAGGCACACAGCTGTCAGACTCAGCTGATGGGCACGCCAGGCAGGCACACAGCTGTCAGACTCAGCTGATGGGCACGCCAGGCAGGCAGGCAGCTGTCAGACTCAGCTGATGGGCACGCCAGGCAGGCACACAGCTGTCAGACTCAGCTGATGGGCACGCCAGGCAGGCAGGCAGCTGTCAGACTCAGCTGATGGGCACGCCAGGCAGGCAGCTGTCAGACTCAGCTGATGGGCACGCCAGGCAGGCAGGCAGCTGTCAGACTCAGCTGATGGGCACGCCAGGCAGGCACACAGCTGTCAGACTCAGCTGATGGGCACGCCAGGCAGGCAGGCAGCTGTCAGACTCAGCTGATGGGCACGCCAGGCAGGCAGCTGTCAGACTCAGCTGATGGGCACGCCAGGCAGGCAGGCAGCTGTCAGACTCAGCTGATGGGCACGCCAGGCAGGCACACAGCTGTCAGACTCAGCTGATGGGCACGCCAGGCAGGCACACAGCTGTCAGACTCAGCTGATGGGCACGCCAGGCAGGCACACAGCTGTCAGACTCAGCTGATGGGCACGCCAGGCAGGCACACAGCTGTCAGACTCAGCTGATGGGCACGCCAGGCAGGCAGGCAGCTGTCAGACTCAGCTGATGGGCACGCCAGGCAGGCAGCTGTCAGACTCAGCTGATGGGCACGCCAGGCAGGCAGGCAGCTGTCAGACTCAGCTGATGGGCACGCCAGGCAGGCACACAGCTGTCAGACTCAGCTGATGGGCACGCCAGGCAGGCAGGCAGCTGTCAGACTCAGCTGATGGGCACGCCAGGCAGGCACACAGCTGTCAGACTCAGCTGATGGGCACGCCAGGCAGGCAGGCAGCTGTCAGACTCAGCTGATGGCACGCCAGGCAGGCACACAGCTGTCAGACTCAGCTGATGGGCACGCCAGGCAGGCACACAGCTGTCAGACTCAGCTGATGGGCACGCCAGGCAGGCACACAGCTGTCAGACTCAGCTGATGGGCACGCCAGGCAGGCAGGCAGCCAAAGCCGTCTGTATGTAAAAGCCTGCACCTGAGATTGATGACGTCACGGAGGAGTCTGTACGAGGCCACAGAGATGACAAGTTTACCTACCTAATATATGTTTATCAGTATAAAAGATACACTGTTATCTTCGGAAATGTTTGTTCTTAAAGATTATCAAATAAAAAACCGTAAAACACACTAAAGAAGGCCCTTATGAGACTCAAGAAATATGCATGAACAGGCACTTTCTCTACAATGTCACCATATGCCTTAGGGCCAGCCGAGGCATAATCACCACTACCGCCGCGGTCGCCTTTGTTTCACTCCCGCCGTCCTTCCTGCGTGCACGTGTTTCACTCCCGCCGTCCTTCCTGCGTGCACATGTTTCACTCCCGCCGTCCTTCCTGCGTGCACATGTTTCACTCCCGCCGTCCTTCCTGCGTGCACATGTTTCACTCCCGCCGTCCTTCCTGCGTGCACATGTTTCACTCCCGCCGTCCTTCCTGCGTGCACATGTTCAGGCAGACAACATGACGCTTTACTTATACAGCTAAGTATTAATTATCCGACCTTGGGGGGACCGAAGGTAGGTCGGATAATTGGAATAGTCGGATGTTGGGATATCACAGTAACCCTAAACGTAAGGACAAAATGGTATAGAACATAAAAGATGCAGCTCTTGAAGGCCCAGCCAGTGGTAGACGCCAAAGTAAAATTCATGCATAAATAAAGCCACAAATCAATGTTTTCTTTACACTTTAAAAAACTAAGTCAAATAAATGGCCAAAACAAGACACAATGTGGTGGTGAAAAAAGTCGGTTGTTTGGACAAGTCGGATGTTTGGAGGTCGGATGTTGGGAATTTGGCTGTACTATCGCATATAAGCTAGAAAATAGAAATGTCTGATGGGCAGTGGTGAATGAAGATACTGAGTAGTGAGTGCTCCTGTGTGACCATGACTGTATAGCGGACAACAGGTTTGGTGGTCTGTTGTTGTTGTTTTTTTTTTGTTTTTTTAGAATATTCTCTCCAAAATCATGGTGTGTCGTCTTATAAGCCTTAAAATACGGGACTGATATAGTTTTTATATTTGGGTGTGGTAGTAGTGGTGGTGGTGGTGGTGGTAGTAGTAGTGGTGGTGGTAGTAGTAGTGGTGGTAGTAGTAGTGGTAGTAGTGGTGGTAGTAGTAGTAGTGGTGGTAGTAGTGGTGGTAGTAGTAGTGGTGGTAGTAGTAGTGGTGGTAGTAGTGGTATAGTCTTTATATTTGGGTGTGGTAGTGGCAGTGGTGGTGGTAGTAGTAGTAGTAGTAGTAGTAGTAGTAGTAGTATAGTCTTTATATTTGGGTGTGGTAGTGGTGGTGGTACGAAGAGTAGTAGAGGTGGTACAGTAGCAGTAGTAGTAGTAGTTGTAGTAGCAGTAGTAGTAGAGGTGGTCATAAGAGTAGGAGGGGTGGTACAGTAGCAGTAGTAGTAGAGGTGGTAGCAGTAGTAGTAGAAGTGGTACAGTAGCAGTAGTAGTAGAGGTGGTACAGTAGCAGTAGAAGTCGAGGTGGTAATAAGAGTAGTAGAGGTGGTAGCAGTAGTAGTCGAGGTGGTGCAGTAGTAGTAGTAGTAATCGTGATGCCCTTGACAGGTGGAGGAGGTGGGGGCCGTGTCCGGAGGCGTGGCGGCCGCTAGCTGGAGTCCGGACCAGGAGCACTTGGCCCTGGTGACCCCCGCGGCCAACCTCCTACTCATGACCAGCGGCTTCGAGGTCACAGCGGAGGTGCCTCTAGGGGCCTCCTCGGGTCAGGCTATGGTGGCCCTGGGGTGGGGAAGCAAGGCCACACAATTCCATGGGACAGAGGGGAGGGACGCGGCCACACAGGCTAAGACCACGGCCCTCCCCGCCCCGCCCTGGGACCACGGACGCCCGGTGGTGACTTGGCGCGGCGATGGGGAACTGTTGGCCGTCAGTCACTTCCCCGGTGACTCGCGGACCCGTCGTATAGTGGTGGTGGACGCTAAGGGGTGTGTGGTGGCTGTGGCAGAGGGGCTGGATGGTCTGCAGCCCCCCGTAGCCTGGAGACCCAACGGTAGTGTATTCGCCGTTTCGTACACGACAGCCGGGAAGCATCAGGTGGCCTTTGTGGAGAAGAACGGGCTGCAGCACGGAGGGTTTGTGCTGCCGTTCCGCGCGGGGTGTGTTGAGGTCGTGGCGCTGGCGTGGAGCGGGGACTCCACTGTGCTGGCGGTGTGGGGGCGGCCGCTGGAGGGGGAGGGGGGGGAGGTGGTGCAGCTGTGGACCACTGGGAACTATCACTGGTACCTCAAACAGGAGATTAGACTACCAGCTACTGCACAGGATGAACCAGGAGGAGGAGGAGGAGGAGGTTTGGTGGTTGTGCAGTGGGGTGAGGCAGCCCCCCCCCTGCTCTCCCTGCACCTGGTCACCCCCACCCACCACCACAGCCTCACCCTCCTCCCCGCCCCCCACCACACCCTGGGCCAGACACCCCAGGACACCGCCACCGCCGCCGTGGTGGATGGCCATCGCCTGCTGCTCACGCCGTTCCGCCTGGCCACCGTGCCGCCCCCCATGGCCGCCTACACCGCCACCTTCCCAGAGGCCATCAACAGCCTGGCCTTCTGTGTGGCCGACGCGGCGGCCCCGGCTGACGTGAACGACTCCGGGTTCCTGGAGGGGTGTGAGGATGCGGGGGTGTTGGGGAGCAACGCCCTGTGTGTGCAGCACGGCCCCCACAGCCTCACCCTGCTGGCCCCCACCACCCACCACCCCCCGCCCCCCTGCTCCGTCACCGTCACTCCCCCCGGGGCCCAGGGCTTGCGGCCCCTGGGGGTGTGTGGCCAGTACAGGCTGGAGTGGGGGGAGGGGGTGGCAGTGAGGGCCGGGAGTGCCTCTGAGCTGTACCACTGGGCGTGGCCGCGGCGGGACACCCTGGTGGCCGTGTTCGGCAGTGCGGAGGCCTGCCACCTGGTGTTTGTGGAGGTGCAGGCGGAGGCGGGCCGGGCCGTGGCCACCCAGGTGGTGCCGCTAGAGGACTGGGTGGTGGCCGTGGCTGCCTGGCCCAACCTGGCCGCCCTGCAGCTGGCCTCGGGCGCCCTGCTCAAGCTGGACCTGGCCACGCGCACCCTGGAGCCCTTCCTGGTGGAGGGGGCCGAGGTGGCCATCCCGGCCCCCTGCCAGCAGCTGTGCCTGTGCCCCGTGGAGGGCTGTGCCCCCGTGCCCCTGGGCCTCACGCCGCGGGGCCGCCTCTACCTGGGTCACCGCCAGCTGCTGGCCCACTGCACCTCTGTGGCCGTGCACACCCACCACCTGCTGGCCACCACCTCGGCCCACAGCCTGCTGGCCCTTCCCCTCACCCCCCAGGGCCTCATGAACCCCCAGGAGGCCGGACCGGGGGTGAGGCGGGTGGAGCGCGGGGCCAGGATAGTGCTGGCCGTGGGCCACGACACCCGGGTGTTGCTGCAGATGCCCCGCGGCAACCTGGAGGTGGTGAGTCCCCGGCCCCTGGCCATCCACGCCCTGGCCCGCCTGCTGGCCACCCGGCAGTACGGCGCAGCCCTGGAGCTGGCGCGCCGCCACCGCATCGACGCTAACCTGCTCTACGACCACCACCCGGCCCAGTTCCTGGCCGCGGCCAAACACTTTGTGCGGGACGTGGACGACCCCCGGCGTGTGGACGTGTTCCTGGCCGCCCTCACCCACCAAGACGCCTCCGCCACCACCTACGCCTTCCACTACCCGGGCCGCCCGGCCAACCCCGACCCGGGCAAGGTGAGGGCGGCGTGCGATGCGGTGCGGGCGGCCATGGAGGAGGTGGACGAGGGCCGCCACCTGCTGCCCATCCTGACCTCCCTGGTGAAGGCCGGGGACATGGCGGTGGCCCTGGCCAGGGTGGGGGGGATGCGGCAGAGGGACGAGGGGGGGGCCGAGGAGGGGCTGCGTCACCTGCTGTACCTGGCCGACACAGAGGAGCTGTACCGCCTGGCCCTGGGCACCCACGACCTGGCCCTGGCCCTCATGGTGGCCCAGCACTCGGCCAAGGACCCCAAGGAGTACCTGCCGCAGCTCAACGGCCTCAGACAGCTGCCCGAGCCGCTGCGCCGCTTCAGGATCAACGTGCTGCTGCGCCGCTTCCGCCCGGCCCTGCTGGAGCTGCACGACCAGGCAGCCCACCGGGAGGAGGCCGTGCAGCTGGTGCAGCGGGAGGGCCTGCACGCCATGGCCCTGCAGCTGCTGCCCCCCAAGTCACAGCTGAAGGTGGAGGTGTGCCAGCTGTACGGCCGCCACCTGCTGGCCAAGAGCCGGCCCTCCGAGGCGGCCATCATGCTGGGCCGGGCGGGGCAGCACGCCATGGCCCTGGAGGCCTACCGCGCCGCCGGCAACTGGCAGATGGCCCTGGTGACGGCCTCCAGCCTGGGGCTGGCCAAGGAGCAGCTGGCCGAGTTGTGTCAGGGCCTGGCCGAGGAGCTGAGGGAGCAGGGCCGCCACCCGGAGGCCGCGCGGCTGTACGAGCAGCACCTGGCCAATGAGGAGGAGGCCGTGGCCTGCCTGGCCACCGCCGGGGACTGGCAGGACGCCCTCAGGCTGGCCCACAAACACGGTCGCCCGGACCTGGTGGAGACCAACGTGCGGCCCGGCGCCCTGCAGCAGGCGGCCGCCACCCGCCAGGAGGCCAGGGACACGGCCGCCGCCCTGGCCCTGCAGGTGGCCAGGCTGTCCGAGGTGCGGGTAGCCAAGCAGCGGCAGCACTCGGCCAGCCTCCTCCTGGCCGCCGAGGACGCCCCCCTGGACTGTGACCTCTACTCCGACGCCAGCACGGTGTCCGGCCGCCCCAGCACGGCCTCCTCGGCCACGGCCCGTTCCCAGCGCTCCAGCAAGAGTCGCAGGAAGCTGGAGCGCAAGAAGTACAGCACCCGGGAGGGCGGCCCGCAGGAGGACCTCGGCCTGGTGGCGGCCCTGCACGAAACCTACGCCGGCCTGGTGGGGCGTGCCGAGGCCGTGGGTGCCCTGTGTGCGGCCCTGGTCACCCTGGGCCACGACACAGAGGCCGCAACACTGCAGGAGGACTTCTCGGAGCTGCTGAGCGTGGCCGACAGCAGGAGGGCCGAGGTGTGGCCGCCACTGTTGCCGCCCAGCCAGGACCAGGTTGAGTTTGGGCCGCAGCTGACCAGCGAAGGGGCCGTGCAGCAGCTGAGGGCCGGACACAGGCTGGAAGGGGCGGCCAACACCTTCCTGGCCCAGCGCATGGCCGAGCTGGACTCCCACCTGCGTCACCCCCCGCCCCCCCCGCGGGACACCTGGCGCCTGGGGTTATTAGTGAGTCATTACCAGGGGGAGTGACACACAGGCACCCCCCCGCCGCCCAAACCCCCCAGGCGCGCCGTGGCACTGCTGGGGAAGTGACACACAGGCACCCCCCCGCCCAAACCCCCCAGGCACGCCGTGGCACTGCTGGGGAAGTGACACACAGGCACCCCCCCGCCCAAACCCCCCAGGCGCCCCGTGGCACTGCCGGGGGAGTGCCTGGAGGGGCCTTGAAGTGCCAGGTCGCCGTCCACCGGGCAGGCCAAGGAACCTAAGGAAGCTACAAGAGGCCGTGGAAGGGAGGGTGAGAACATAAGGAAGCTACAAGAGGCCGTGGAAGGGAGGGTGAGAACATAAGGAAGCTACAAGAGGCCGTGGACGGGAGGGTGAGAACATAAGGAAGCTACAAGAGGCCGTGGACGGGGAGGGTGAGAACATAAGGAAGCTACAAGAGGCCGTGGACGGGAGGGTGAGAACATAAGGAAGCTACAAGAGGCCGTGGAAGGCAGAGTAGGAACATAAAAACCTAAGGAAGCTACAAGAGGCCGTGAGACCTACACGTGGTAGTTCCTGTAAAGAAGGGCTGGCTCGTTAGCTAGCCCACCCAAGCACTACCAGGTATAATGGGCACCGGGTAGTTAGTGACTGGCTGGGTGTTAGGGTTGTTAAGTAGTGAAGTAATTAATCCTTCCGCAGTTTTCTTTGCCAGTGACTCATGACGGAGTACTATTTTTATTATTTAAAAGAAATTGTTTTTATCTTTATTTTGACTGATGTCTTGACTCCATAATAGTAACTGACTTTATCCGAAAATATCCATACTTTTATTCAATATTATAGTAAATCAACTTTATTTATCCTGATTTTAAGGGTCAATTTTGAAGTTTTTGAAGTAAAATCTGCAACTTTGAGTCAATTTATAAGTAAAATCTGCAACTTTGAGTCAATTTATAAGTAAAATCTGCAACTTTGAGTCAATTTATAAGTAAAATCTGCAACTTTGAGTCAATTTATAAGTAAAATCTGCAACTTTGAGTCAATTTATAAGTAAAATCTGCAACTTTGAGTCAATTTATAAGTAAAATCTGCAACTTTGAGTCAATTTAAGTAAAATCTGCAACTTTGAGTCAATTTATAAGTAAAATCTGCAACTTTGAGTCAATTTATAAGTAAAATCTGCAACTTTAGTCAATTTATAAGTAAAATCTGCAACTTTGAGTCAATTTATAAGTAAAATCTGCAACTTTGAGTCAATTTATAAGTAAAATCTGCAACTTTGAGTCAATTTATAAGTAAAATCTGCAACTTTGAGTCAATTTATAAGTAAAATCTGCAACTTTGAGTCAATTTATAAGTAAAATCTGCAACTTTGAGTCAATTTATAAGTAAAATCTGCAACTTTGAGTCAATTTTTTAGTTTTTAAAATTAAATTGCAACTTTTTTTAGTAACTTTTTCATATTTTTTTAAGTAAAATTTTAAACTTAAATTTCCAACAGATGTCAAGCTTAAGTCTAAAGTTTGAAGTCAGATGTTTTCAGGAAGTCATCATTGATCAAACTTACATCACGAGGCCTTACCAATCACCTCCATATAGATCATCATCATCATCATCATCAGCTATTATTCTCTTCATTGTTATTACTATTGTTGAAGTGTTAAGTATTTCCCCTGGTTAAGAAAGAACTTAAAACACCTCTTGCATTGAACTGTGGGACGGTTCCTTTATACCTGCATTTCTTCTAATGCCAATTTGCCTAATGCATTGTTCAGTTAATTAGTTTGAATCAATGTTTCGAAGTAATATTGAAATTATACCATTTGCCTTTCCATTATTCAGTCCATGGGGTAGGTGCATTTAGTCAGTCAGTAGTATTATTGTGTGTGATTGTATTCATGTTGATGTGAGAATGTTGCCCTGGTAAGAAGAGTTGAAAACCCTTTGCATGTGGGGACGGTGTTTTACCGATGGCCAGTTTGGCAGCTGAAGGCCAATATGAGACAAGGGATGTGTTAGTAAATTGGGTCATTTTTTGTAGTATAAATATGATTGGTTCCTTTTCATTTTGATTTGATTTCGGTCTGGTGGTGATTGGGTGGTGGTGGTGAGTGTGGGCAGTGGTAGTAGTAGAAAGGTGGTAAGTCGAACGGCAGTCCAGAGTGGTAAGGTGTAAGACAATTGGTTCGGGTTTCAAAAGCCCGTGGTGGTAGTAGTGTGGTAATGTGGCATGGGGCTGTAGAGACAATGTGGTATTAGAGAGTTGGGTGGTGTAGTGGGTGCACGGCAGGCCGATGAGGTCCAGGTTGACAGTCCCCTGGATGCCACAACTGGCACGGGTACCACAACTAGCTCTGCTATGGTCGGGTTTTCCAAACCCTGGGCGTGCACAATGCCGCGGTGGCCCAGCTGCCGCTGGGGCCACCACACTAGGCCGCTGGGTGCCACCACACTAGGCCGCTGGGTGCCACCACACTAGGCCGCTGGGTTTCTCCCGCCGATTTGTTTGTTGTTATTGTTCAGTGGTGTTGTGACTGTAGAGTTGTGTACACTGTTATTTTGTGTACTTCTACAGGTCTGTTATGGGTATTATGGCTCCCAAACGTCCAGGAACACCTACTGGGGCAAGGGAAAAGAAAAGCAAGAACAAGGTGTTCACTATTTCTGATTTATATCTACTTAATATATCTACGTTCTAAAAGTCAGAAAATTCCATTACTCTGCTCGGCGCTGGTCCCGAGGTTGCCGAGTTTGGGAACTTGAACCTGTAGTAGTAGAAGTTGTGGTGGTAGTAGTGGTGGTGAATGTGGCAGTGGTGGTGTAGAGACAATGGTAGTAGTGGTGGTAGTAGTAGTAGTGGTGATAAAGGTGGTGAGTGTGGCAGTGGTAGTAGTAGTAGTAGTAGTGGTGATGTAGGTGGTGAGTGTGGCAGTAGTAGTAGTAGTAGTAATAAGTTTCCATAATCTCATCTGTTCATATATTTCATAGCCACCACACCTCCCACCTGTCACCTCCGTGGTGCAGTGGTTAGCGTGCCTACCTACGAATCTGCGGGCCCTGGTTCGATCCCGGCCAGGGCAAGTCGGCGTGGCCAGCCTACCCAGCTGTTCATCCTTCCTTTCTGTGATGGTTGATAAATGGGTACCTGGGGAAACCCGGGGAAGGTAACTGTGGTAACCCGGGTGTCACACTAGCCCTGTGTCCCGGGGTACACAGGCCAAGGGCTGAGCCACGGAGATGATCACCGAGGCCATGAACCCCTAGTGTATGACTCCCATCTTTACTTTACACCTCCCTCCCCCTGTGGTGTGTGTGGTGTGTGTGGTGTGAGACTGCCACCACACACACACAACAACACAAACCCGGCGATGGTCAGGTGAAACAAAGCGTGACGGGCTCCACATTCTGTGGGTAGGCGGTTCGAATCCTCGCGCTCACCGGGGATTTTTCATGACAAATCGCGTTACTGTCCCCTTGAGCCAAAGGGATGGGGGTGTTGGTGTGTGAGGTCCCAGCATTAGCACCCAAAGATCGTAATAATGAGCTCCAAGCTCGCA
>JACEEZ010022848.1:118833-131333 GCA_016584305.1 Chionoecetes opilio
ACAATCGCTCATCATAACATTTGCCGACAGGTGTCAGACAGAGTGTCTGCGGGCGTCCCTGTTCTGACGTCATCAATAACAGTCGTAGCCCTGTTGGAGGGAAGATTTTTTTTTTCGCGCGCTTTTTACAAAAGTCGTGTTTTTACGGAAATAAGGCCTGGAAATCAATTATTTTTGGTGGATTAGGTGTTTTGAATGTACATTCAACATAATTCGGCAAACAAATTTGGGTCTGGACGATTACTTTAAGGTATTTGCTAGACTTTTTTTTTAACACAGGCATTTTTGGACATTAAGGCATTTTCTGAAGGCATTTTTGGCACATTTAAGGTATTTTAAGGTATTTTCTGAAGGCATTTTTGGCACATTTAAGGTATTTTAAGGTATTTTCTGAAGGCATTTTTGGCACATTTAAGGTATTTTAAGGTATTTTCTGAAGGCATTTTTGGACATTAAGGTATTTTCTCAAGGCATTTTGGCACAATAAGTATTTTCCTTAGAGCACTGAGGCGTTATTGGCACTCAATATTTTCTGAAGGCACAGTTTTTGGCACTCATTAATATTTCTAAGGCGCTATTTATTGGCACACAGTAGTATTTAAAGGCACTGTAGTTATTTTTTGGCACTAAATAATTTTCTGAAGGCATTTTTGGCACATAAAATATTTTTCTCCCGGCATTTTTGGCGCTAAATCATTTCCTAAAGGCACTGGTTTTGGCACATAAAATATTTTTCTTAAGGCACATAGGCATTATTGGCACATTCAGTCATTAATTCAAGGCACTGAGGCTATATTGGCACATTGTAACATTCTCAAGGCACTGTTTTGGGCACATTCAGTCATTTATTCAAGGCACTTCCACATTATTGGCACATTATGAGGCACTGGGAACATCATCTTGGCACACAATGTTACGTATAGAACATAACAACCTGTTCGCCCTCCCTCGTTCCGTCTCGTCATGTTAGAACGTAATAACAGAACCGAAGAACTACGGCGAGAACTCAAATTACGAACAATAATAATAATAATAATAATATGATAGGACATTAACTAGCAAGGATAACTAGCTTTTTCTAAGAAGGCCGAGTGATCGTAAAAATAATAATAATAATAATAATAATAATAATAATAATAATAATAATAATAATAGTTCGTCATTTTGAATTATATTTACAAAGAATGTTTAAAATCCGTATTGAAGTATTGCGAGAAAAGTTGATTTGTCGTAATTTTGTCATTATTAGTGAATGGCGGCTCTCTCTCTCTCTCTCTCTCTCTCTCTCTCTCTCTCTCTCTCTCTCTCTCTCTCTCTCTCTCTCTCTCTCAATCTGGCCCGACAAAAGGCTATCGTCAGAACAAAACAACAACAACAACAACAACAACTTTTAAAAACGCATTCATACCTTACAAACTACCTTAGTCAATGCCATCATCATCATCATCATCAGCATAATTACATGTATATACAATGGGCGTAAGGGTGACAGACACACAGACACACAGACACACAGACACACAGACACACAGACAGACACACAGACTACTTAACAAAACTAAGTGTCTGGTCACCCGACTTAACAGAAGAAAAAAACGGAAAAATACACGTTATGATCCCGTATGAGACGCGTTTGTGATTCGCAGTACAAAATAATAAACGGGTATAAACGTAAATAGAGTACCGTAAAAAAAAAAAAAAGTACGAAAGGGTGAAAAAAAAATGTACGTAACGGTAAAAAAAAAAGTACGAAACGGTAAAAAAAAAAAAGGACGTACGTAACGGTAAAAAAAAAAATTGTACGGTGGTTTTTCGCTTTCGTTCCAAATTAGACGAAGAAAAAGTTTGGTGTTTGGAAATATGTCGTATGGACGAGCTTTTGTTTTTCTGTTTGCGAGAATTCTAAACGTAACGACTTGAATAAAAAAATAAAAAAATAATAATAATAATAATAATAATAATAATAATAATAAAAATAATCATGATTGTAACGGATAATAATAATAATAAAATAAAAATTACTAATATCGAAATTATTATAAAAACTAAGGCAGAAAAAATATTGGGAAATGGAAGGAAAGAAAAAAATATTGTCATTTATATTGAATAATGAAAATAATTGAGAGAGAGAGAGAGAGAGAGAGAGAGAGAGAGAGAGAGAGAGAGAGAGAGAGAGAGAGAGAGAGAGAGAAAGAGAGAGAGAGAGAGAGAGGAGCAATGTAACACTTAATAATGCCCCAATTAGCACCTGCATAATAGTGTAGTAGTAGTAGTAGTAGTAGTAGTAGTAGTAGTGGTGGTGGTAATAGTAGTAGTAGTAGTAGTGGTGGTATTAGAAGTAGTGGTAGTTGTGGTAAAAATAGTAGTAGTAGTAGTGGTTGGTGGTGGTGGTAATAGTAGTATTGGTGGTAAAAGTAGTAGTAGTAGTAGTAGTGGTAGTAGTGGTAGTGGTGGTAAAAGTAGTAGTAATAGTAGTGGTTGGTGGTGGTGGTAATAGTAGTATTGGTGGTAAAAGTAGTAGTAGTAGTGGTAGTGGTAGTAGTAGTAGTAGTGGTGGTAGTAGTAGTAGTAGTGGTAGTAGTAGTAGTAGTAGTAGTAGTAGTAGTAGTGGTAGTGGTGGTAATAGTAGTGGTGGTAATAGTAGTATTGGTGGTAAAAGTAGTAGTAGTAGTAGTAGTAGTAGTAGTAGTAGTAGTAGTAGTAGTATAGTAGTATTGGTGGTAAAGTAGTAGTAGTAGTAGTAGTAGTAGTAGTAGTGGTGGTAGTAATAGTAGTAGTAGTAGTAGTAGTAGTAGTAGTGGTAATAGTAGTGGTGGTAATAGTAGTAGTAGTAGTAGTAGTAGTAGTAGTGGTGGTAATAGTAGTAGTAGTAGTAGTAGTAGTAGTAGTAGTAGTAGTGGTAATAGTAGTAGTAGTAGTAGTAGTAGTAGTAGTAGTAGTAGTAGTAGTAGTAGTAGTAGTAGTAGTAGTGGTAATAGTAAGTAGTAGTAGTAGTAGTAGTAGTAGTGGTGGTAATAGTAAGAAGACTAATATTATAACCAATTTTTGTAACAGGGTTTTAATAAGGTACAGTTATGTCCAGGCAAAAAAAAAAAAAAAAAAAAAAGTCGTTGCAAACAAAAAAAGTTCCGTTTCAGCCCCAAAAAATAGTGTCGTAAAAAAGTTCCATTTCAGTAAAAAAAAAGTTCCGTTTCCGCATTTCTCGGTTTAAAAAGAAAATAATAAGCTTTTTTAAGATAAAAATTTTTAGAAATTAAAAGTATTTAGATTTAGATTAAAGTGTTTCGATGGTGGTTGGTAGAGAGTGAGATGGAGATGGAGGAGGGGGAGAGGTGGAAAATGAGATGGAGTAGAGAGAGATATATGAGTGAGAGAGTGTAGGGATTAAGGAAGAGAGAAGAGAGAGAGAAGAGATAGAGAGAGAGAGGGAATTAAGAGAGAAAGAGAGATAGAGAGAGAGAAATAAGAGATAGAGAGAGAGGATAGAAGTAGAGAGAAAGAGAGAAAGAGAGAGAGGAATAAAGAGAATGTGAGAGAGAGGGAAGTACAAGAAAGAGAGAAAAAAGGAGAATAAGAGAGAATGTGAGATAGAAGCAAATTAAAGAGAGTGAGATAGAGAGAAAGGGAAATTAAAGAGAATGAGATAGAGAGAAAAGGAAATTAAAGAGAATGAGAGATAGAAGATAGAGAGAGAGAAAAAAAAGAGAAATGAGATAGAAGAAAGAAATAAAGATAGAAAAAGAAGAGAAGAGAAAAAAAGGAAAGAGAGAGAATTAGAAGAAGAGAGAAGAGAGAGAGAGAGAGAGAAGAGAGAAGAGAGAGAGAGAGAGGAGAGGAGAAGAGAGAGATGATGAGATAGGAAGTAATAATAGAGAGATAGAGAATAATAGATATAAGATAGGAAGATAGATAGAGGGGTGAAAGATAATGCCCTGATTTGAAATAGGAAATAATAATAATAATAATAATAATAATAATAATAATAATAATAATAAAAACAGCTCGTCAAAATAATGCAATAACTCAAAATAAAGGTGTGCATTATTACGGCAAAATTAGCAATGTTGTTTATAAAGGTGAAATATTCTAGTCCAGTATAATGAGAACCTTTATAATGAGTTCATGGTAGCTGGGAGGGAGGGGAAGGAAGGAAGGAAGGAAGGAAGTAAGGAAGTGAGAGGTGATGACAATTTTAGCCTTATTAGCTTCTACAATAAGAGCGTTTTTGTTTTTAATGGTCTCTCTCTCTCTCTCTCTCTCTCTCTCTCTCTCAGGCCACAGACCCACAGTATGTCTTATATACCACAGTCATTCACCACAGGCCCTCACAGTAGATATAAACAGTAAACCCTCGATAAACCGAACCTCGTTAAACCAAATTTCTGATAAACCGAACCTCGTTAAACCAAATTTCTGATATACCGAACCTCGTTAAACCAAATTTCTGATATAGATCATAGACAGACAGAGATAGACAGAGAGATAGACAGACAGACAGACCATGGGGGGGGGGGGGGGGGGGGGGGGGGGGGGGGGGGTCTGCCTGCCTTTCACAGATACCATGACGTCAACAGAATGGTCTCATCATAGAATTAGGTAATGTTACATCAAAAAAGGGGGAAGTGTGTGTGTGTGTGTGTGTGTGTGTGTGTGGTGTGTGTGTGTGTGTGTGTGTGTACTAAACTTATACGTACTTAGGGCTATTGTATTGTCCATGACTCCTCTCGTTGTTGTTGTATTATAAACTGACCACGTAATGAGGAAGGGGTCTCTCTCTCTCTCTCTCTCTCTCTCTCTCTCTCTCTCTCTCTCTCTCTCTCTCTCTCTCTCTCTCTCTCTCTCTCTCTCTCTCTCTCTCTCTCTCTCTCCTCTCTCTCTGGTTCTTAAAAGTCACAAACCCAACTTTTTAAGACACACTCTCTCTCTCTCTTTCTTTCTTTCTTTCTTTTATCTCTAATATTCTCTTCGTCTCCACTCTCTCTCTTTCTCTTCTAACAGTAACTCTCTCTCTCTTCTCTCTCTCTCTCTCTCTTCTCTCTCTCTCTCTCTTCTCTTCT
Organism: Chionoecetes opilio; assembly: GCA_016584305.1. Lineage (NCBI taxonomy): Eukaryota > Metazoa > Arthropoda > Malacostraca > Decapoda > Majidae > Chionoecetes > Chionoecetes opilio. The sequence goes on from JACEEZ010022848.1 coordinate 123,891, forward strand.
AACAGTCTCTCTCTCTCTCTCTCTCTCATTACTTAATCACCCCCCACACACACCTCCCCCCCTAAACGCTACCTAGGTGGAGGGGGTGGAGGGGGCGTGGCAGTAGTGGTCACTCGAGGGGGCGTGGCAGTAGTGGTCACTCGAGGGGGCGTGGCAGTAGTGGTCACTCGAGGGGGCGTGGCAGTAGTGGTCACTCGAGGAGGAGGAGGAGAGGAGGAGGCAGAGGAAGAGGAGGAGGAGGAGGAGGAGGAGGAGGAGGCATGGACATTTCTGGGTCATTGCAGGACGGGAATCGTAGCTGATTTTTCCGCGGGAGACGTTAGGACAGAGAAATCAAAAGCCGTGGTGGGGAGAAGTGGGGACAGGGCGGGGGCTGATGGGGGGGGGAGGTGGGAGTACTGGGTGAGGGCTGGGAAGGTGAAGTGGTGGTGGCCTCTAGGGGACCCATAGTGAGGGCTGAGGCTGGCTAGGGGGCTAAGACTGGACCATAAGTGAAAGGGTAAATAGGGTGATTTAGTCCCCACGCCACTGTAGGGAGGGGAAGGGAGGTTAACTAGGGGTGTGTTGAGACTACAGGCGCTACGCTGACAGGGTGACAGGGCCGGTGATGACCCTGTAATGGTTTGTATGTCCAGGGGTGAGGGTTTGGGTTTAGGGCCACTCCGGGGTTTGGCAGGGAGGTCTGATAGGATAGGTTTGATGTCCCTGTCTCTGTCTCTGGGGGGCGGGGGGGGTGAGGGGGGACAGCGGCGGGGGGGGAGGGGAGCGGGGACTTGATTCTGAATGGGGAGCTGTGCGGGGGGGAGTGTGACCTGGGGCGTCTCTGCTCCTCCCTACGTCGCTCCTCCGCCTCCTCCTCCCTCCTCCTCCTACTAGCTTCCTCCGTTACTAAATGCAGGGGGGCTGGGGAGCCGTCCTGGGAGTCATCGGAGGGGGGGGAGGGGGAACGGGGGCAGAGGTCGGGGGGCCAGATGCTGGGGCCTGGCGGGGGCGGTGGCGGGGGCTCTGTGGTGTCCGGGGGGCGGCGCGCCAGGGCCGAGAGGTAGCCCCCGAGGCTGGCTGCGGCCATCTGGGAGAATGCCGCGGCGGTGTACATGTGCGCCAGGGGTCCTGTGGGTGGTAGGGGCGTCAGTACAGGGCAGGGGCGTGAGTACAGGGGACAGGGGCACAGGAGTGGGGCAGGGGCGTGATAACATATGGCAGGGGCGTGATGACATATGGCAGGGGCGTCAGTACAGGGTAGTAGGGGGCGAGAGGCAGGGGACAGGGGCGTGATGACATGACAGGGGCGTGATGACAGGGTAGTAAACATAAGGCAGGGGCGTGATACAGTACATGGGATATTGGGCAGGACACAGGGTAGTAGGGGGCGTGAGGCAGGGGCGTGATGACAGGGTAGGGAACAGGGGCGTGAGTACAGGGTAGGGGACAGGGACAAGGCAGGGGGCAGGGAACAGGGGCAAGGCAGGGGACAGGGACAAGGCAGGGGACAGGGGCAAGGCAGGGGACAGGGGCAAGGCAGGGGACAGGGGCAAGGCAGGGGACAGGGGCAAGGCAGGGGACAGGGGCAAGGCAGGGACAGGGGCAAGGCAGGGGACAGGGGACAGGCAGGGGACAGGGACCCAGGCAGGGGACAGGGACCAGACAGGGGACAGGGACAGGGGCAAGGCAGGGACGGGCCAGGCGGGGACAGGGACCAGGCAGGGTACAGGGCCAGGCAGGGGACAGGGACAGACAGGGGACAGGGACAAGGCAGGGGACAGGGCAAGGCAGGGGACAGGGACAAGGCAGGGACAGGGCAAGGCAGGGACAGGGACCAGGCAGGGACAGGGGCAAGGCAGGGACAGGGGCAAGGCAGGGGACAGGGGACAGGCAGGGTACAGGGGACAGGGACAGGACAGGGGCAAGGCAGGGGACGGGCAAGGCAGGGGACAGGGGCAAGGCAGGGGACAGGGACAAGGCAGGGGACAGGGGCAAGGCAGGGGACAGGGACCAGGCAGGGGACAGGGACCAGGCAGGGGACAGGGACCAGGCAGGGGACAGGGACAAGGCAGGGGACAGGGACAGGCAGAGGTACAGGGACAAGGCAGGGACAGGGACAAGGCAGGGGACAGGGACAAGGCAGGGGACAGGGACAAGGCAGGGACAGGGACAAGGCAGGGGACAGGGACAAGGCAGGGTAGGGACAGGGACAGGGACAAGGCAGGGGACAGGGCAAGGCAGGGGACAGGGACAAGGCAGGGTACAGGGCAAGCAGGGGACAGGGGACAGGACAGGGACAGGGGACAGGCAGGACAGGGGCAAGGCAGGGGACAGGGGCAAGGCAGGGGACAGGGACAAGGCAGGGGACAGGGACAAGGCAGGGGACAGGGACAAGGCAGGGTACAGGGACAAGGCAGGGGCAAACAGGGACAAAGCAGGGGACAGGGGCAGGCAGGGGACAGGGACAAGGCAGGGGACAGGGCAAGGCAGGGGACAGGGCACAGGCAGGGGACAGGGACCAGGCAGGGGGGACCAGCAGGGACAGGACCAGGCAGGGGACGGGACAAGGCAGGGGACAGGGCAGGCAGGGACAGGGACAAGGCAGGGACAGGGACAAGGCAGGGGACAGGGAAGCAGGGACAGGGCAGGCAGGGGACAGGGAAGCAGGGACAGGGGCAAGCAGGGACAGGACAGGCAGGGACAGGGACAAGGCAGGGGACAGGGACAAGGCAGGGGACAGGGGCAAGGCAGGGGACAGGGCAAGGCAGGGGACAGGGACAAGGCAGGGGACAGGGACAAGGCAGGGGACAGGGACAGCAGGGACAGGGCAGGGACAGGGGCAAGCAGGGACGGGCAAGCAGGGACAGGGGCAAGGCAGGGGACAGGGACAAGGCAGGGGACAGGGACAAGGCAGGGTACAGGGGTGTTGGCATGGCAGGGACTATAAGATAAGGAACCGTTGTGATTACAGGGGGAGGAGGAGGAGGAGATAACAACTACAAGGAAGAATGATGGTGATAACAACAAGAATAAGTGTAATATATATATAACGTACTTCTATATATGTCTTCATCACGTAATGGGCAGTGTGTTCAAGTAATATATATTCATTATACGTATTAGAATATACTATAGGTTATTATACGAGGTTACTTCTTATACTACTACTACTACTACTACTACTACTACTACTACCACTTCAGACCACCCTTGATAGCTTCCGGGCAGTGTCGTCACCCACTATCTCTGCTCCTTCCTATCCAAACCCTGATAAGATACCATCCCTTGTGGCCCAATATACCCCCCCCCCTAGGGACACCGGGGGGGGGGGGGGGGGCAGAGGTAAGGTAGGGGGGGTTACTACTACTATAAAACCACCATACCACTATCTACCACTTCTACTTCTACCACTATACTACTTACTACTACTACCACTTCTACTACCGTTAATAATACTATAGTCGCCAGTGCAGTAATGTCGCCATGGATCTATAAGTAGTAAGTAGTAGTAGTAGTAGTAGTAGTAGTAGTAGTAGTAGTAGTAGTAGTAGTAGTTGTTGTTGTTGTTGTGGTTAGTTTACCCTTCACAACACTATAGTCGCCAGTGCAGTTATGGCGCCATGCATCTATAAGGAGTGTTAGCCTCACTACAGACAGCCTTGTATGTGCCACTGAAGAGACATGCACAGTAGTTTATATGATGTACCTGTCTTCAGTGGCACATACAAGGCTATAGCGAGGCTGACACTCCTTATAGATGTATGGCGCCTGGCGACTATAGTGTTGTTGACGGTACCACTAACTACTACTACTACCACTACTACTACTACCATCACTACTACTATCACCACCACAATACTAACACTACTACTACTAATAATAATAATACCACTACCACCACTACTACTATCACCACCACAATACTAACACTACTACTGCTACTACTACCACTGCTACAGCCACCACTACCACTACTACTTACCCAGGGAGGAGTAGGGGCCTATATGTGCCGGGGGGGGCGAGGTGAGGTGGTGGGGGGGCACGTGGGCTGGAGAGGGGAGCCGCGACCCCCCGTGGTGGGACGGGACGGGGGAGGGGGCGCCTTGGTGCATCCCAGAGCCCCCGGGGGAGTAGGGGGACATGCCGCCCCCTCCTGGCCCTGGGGTCTTTACGGGGGGGGCGCTGCTCCCCCCTAAAGACTCCATTTTGACGTGGAAGGGTATCTTGTTTTCCATTTTGATGATTTCTGGGAAGGAGACGAACCTGGGGGGCGAAGGGGGGCGTTAAATATTATAATTAAAGGGGGGCTAAAAAATAGACGGGGGTTAAAAAATAGAAGGGGGCTAAAAAATAAGGGGGTTAAAAAATAGAGGGGGCTAAAAAATAGAGGGGCTAAAAAATAGAGGGGGCTAAAAAATAGAGGGGGGCTAAAAAATAGAAGGGGGTTAAAAAATAGAGGGGGGCTAAAAAATAGAGGGGGGCTAAAAAATAGAGGGGGGCTAAAAAATAGAAGGGGGTTAAAAAATAGAGGGGGCTAAATAAATAGAGGGGGTAGAGGGGGCTGAATAAGGGGGCTAAAAAATAAAGGGGGCTAAAATGTTATAAACGGGGTTGACATTCCAATAACCCCTGAGGCCCAGAACGTAAATGCCAGTGTAAAATTGTGGGGTACCATTAAACGATCAGTTAAATAAGTGGGGGCTATAACAATGTTTGGAGGCCAGAAACTAAGGGTGCCAATTGTTATTAGGGGTCCATTGACATTTGTAGTGACATTAACCGTTTTGAGGCCCAGAACGTAATTGCCATTGTAATTTGGGTACCATTAGACGATTTGTAGTGACTATAAGCAATGTTTTGAGGCCCAGAACGTAATTGCCATTGTAATTTGTGTACCATTAAACGATTTGTAGTGACTATAAGCAATGTTTTGAGGCCCAGAACGTAATTGCCATTGTAATTTGGGTACCATTAGACGATTTGTAGTGACTATAAGCAATGTTTTGAGGCCCAGAACGTAATTGCCATTGTAATTTGGGTACCATTAGACGAATTTTAGTGACTATAAGCAATGTTTTGAGGCCTAGAACGTTATTGCCATTGTAATTTGGGTACCATTAGACGATTTTCAGTGACTATAAGCAATGTTTTGAGGCCCAGAACGTAATTGCCATTGTAATTTGGGTACCATTAGACGATTTGTAGTGACTATAAGCAATGTTTTATAGCTATGACCTGTTTAGTATCCTTGTCCACTAACTACTGTGGTATATTCAGTGACTTTTCGTTATTTTATGGCTGACAACAGACCATTTTATATAGCCAAGGAAAGATCTGGGCGTGAAGGGGTTAAGAGAGAGAGAGAGAGAGAGAGAGAGAGAGAGAGAGAGAGAGAGAGAGAGAGAGAGAGAGAGAGAGAGATATCTGGGCGTGAAGAGGTTAGCAAATACTATATCGATCTATATCTATCTATCTAGCATATCTATCCAGTCAGGCCAGTATGCATATGTTCACACACACACACACACACACACACACACACACACACACACACACACACACACACACACACACACACACACACACACAAGGCCACGTGAACTATTACACCTGTACTTCAATCACACATGTTGTACCTGAACTGTGGAACAAATAATAATAATAATAATAATAATAATAATAATAATAATACATATATAGAAATTTTATTGCTCATATTTTTCCCATTGTGATTATTCATTTACCCATTTAAGGAACCTCTCTCTCCTCTCTCTCTCTTCTCTCTCTCTCTCTCTCTCCTCTCTCTCCTCTCTCTCTCTCTCTCTCTCTCTCCTCTCTCTCTCTCTCTCTCATGACAGTGAAAGGAAGATACTTGAGGAACAATTTTTGAGAGACGTGAGAGAGACGAGACGAAGAGCCCTCTCTTATGACGTAGGAAGATACGAGAGACAATGCGAGAGAGAGAGAGAGAGAGAGAGAGAGAGAGAGAGAGAGAGAGAGAAGAGAGAGAGAGACAAAAAGACAGAGACAAAGACAGAGGAGAGACAAAAAGACCGAGAGACAAAAAGACAGCGAGAGAGAGAGAGAGAGAGAGAGAGAGAGAGGAGAAGAGAGAGAGAGAGAGAGAGAGAGAGAGAGAGAGAGAGAGATGAGAGGGGGGTACAAGTGAAGGGTTGTAGATATATCAGTTGATATTTTCTTATCACTGAGCTTCCGTCCCTGACTTGAGACTAACTTGTAAACAGTTAGAGAAGGTCACACAAAACCACACACACACACACACACACAACACACCACACAACACACACACACACAACACAGATAGAAAGACATACAGATAGACACACAGACAGACAACATAGACAGACACACACACAAAAAACAGACATTGCAGACGGACAGATACAGATAGACACACAAAACAAGAGAGAGGAGAGAGAGAGAAGGAGGGGAGAGAGAGAGAGAGAGACAGGACAGACAGACAGACAGACAGACAGACAGACAGACAGACAGACAGACAGACAGACAGACAGAGACAGACAGACAGACAGACAGACAGACAGACAGACAGACAGACAGACAGACAGACAGACAGACAGACAGACAGACAGACAGACAGACAGACAGACAGACAGACAGACAGACAGACAGACATATATATACCCCCCAAAAAAAAAAAACACACACACACATCCCCAACCATAACACACACAACACACAAAACACACACACACACACACACACACACAGAGACACAGACAGAGACACAGACAGACACAGACACAGACACACAGACACAGACACAAGACCCCAGACACACACACACGGGACACACACCACACACACCACACACACACATCCCAACCATACCAGACAGACAGACAGACCCCACACCCCAACACACACCCCAAAACTCACCTGTATACAAATTTCTGGCCGAGAACTTTTTTGATAATATTTTTGTCGTAGTAATATCGCAGCGCCCTGGATAGCTTATCGTAGTTCATCGTAGTTTTATTCTTCCGGAGTCCCCACAGCCTGGCTACTTCCTCGGCGTTAAGGAGCTTGAACTCGCCCTCATTATTGGTCCAAGTTATGATATGCTTGTACTGGTTGCTCAGGAGGAGTTCGAGTAGGAACTGCCACAGTGTAATGTTGTTGACCATGCCTTCTGTGGGGGAGAGAGAGGGGGGGGGGGGGTTTAGAGAAATGGTAGAACGAGGGGTGTAAAAATATGGGGGGCAAGGTATATATGGGGGGGCACAGGAAAATTTTGGGGGTACTCAGGAAAAAGTCAAGGGGGGGCACTCGGGGGGCACTGTAAATATGGGGGCAGAGGAAATATGGGGGGGGCACTCGGGAGGCACAGGTAAATATGGGGGGCACAGGTAATTGGGGGACTCGGGGGCACAGGTAAATATGGGGGGCACTCGTGGGGCACAGGTAAATATGGGGGGTACT
>JACEEZ010022848.1:136333-143833 GCA_016584305.1 Chionoecetes opilio
AGAGACGACAGACACACAGACAGAGAAAACGACAGACAGAGAGAGAGAGACAGACAGACACACAGACAGAAGAGACAGATAGACAGCCAGAGAGAGAGACAGACACAGACATAGACAGAAAGAGACAGATAGAAAGCCAGAGAGAGAGACAGACAGACACACAGACAGAAAGAGACAGATAGACAGCCAGAGAGAGACAGCAGACACACAGACAGAAAGAGACAGATAGACAGCCAAAAGAGAGAGAGAGAGAGAGAGCAGATAGAGAGGGAGTGGAGAGAGAGAGAGAGAATAGAGGAGCGAGAGAGGAGAGACACAGACAGAGACAGAAAGGGACAGAGCGAGAGAGAGACAGAGACAGAGACAGAGAGACAGACAGACAGACAAAGACGGACACAGACAGCCACATTATTATTATTATTATTATTATTATTATTATTATTATTATTATTATTATTATTATTGATATCATGATGAGTCACGTTAATTCTTATCTAAGGATTTGATAGCATGATAAGAGGAGGAGGGAGGAGGAGGGAGGAGGAGAGGAGGATACCAGATTATAGGGAAGAGAGAGAGAGAGAGAGAGAAGAGAGAGAGAGAGAGAGAGAGAGAGAGGAGAGAGAGAGAGTCAATAATTACCTGTTTGTCACTTCCCGACCGGAGAGAGACAGGATGAGCCAATTGGTGCCTCTCTCTCTCTCTCTCTCTCTTCTCTCTCTCTCTCTCTCTCTCTCTCTCTCTCTCTCTCCTATAAACCTATTTCTTATATTCTTATCTTGTAGTAGTAGTAGTAGTAGTAGTAGTGGTAGTAGTAGTAGTAGTGGTAGTAGTGGTAGTAGTAGTAGTGGTAGTAGTAGTAGTAGTAGTAGTAGTATAACAGCACTACTACTACTACTACTACTACTACTAACTACTACTACTACTACACCACACTACCACCACCAATACCACTACTACTACTATCACTACTACCACCATCCAGTAGTGTAGTTACGGAGGGGGAGGGGGGGGGGGCAGAATCATATGCCCCCCCCCCCCCCCCTGGCCCTGGCTGGGGTATTCTGTACAATGCGCGAATACCCACCACTGATCTGATCCTAGGCTATGCCCTCATACCCTTCTATGGGCCATCACAGGGGCCCCCCTTGCCTAGTGCCCCCCAGGGTGCCCCCCATGGATAGATACCCAGCCACGCCGCTGCTAACAAACCAATCCAGGCCTTAACAACCCACTAACTACCTAAAAAACACAAAAAAGATATCCTACCCACAATCCTCTGCGACGCTGTTCACGAGTTCGAAGCACTAACGAACCCTATCACTATAAGCTTTGAAATAAATACTACAAAACTATACCCACACTATTACTAACATTTAAGTCTTAGATACCGTTACAGGTCAAGAACTATTGGTCAAAGGTCAACAGGTCAGGGCGTGGGAAGGAAATAAGGGAAAGGTTCAGTGTTTCGAAGCAGTGTTGAACAGAGTTGACCTGCTGGAGTATCCTGGTACGAGCGACAGTCGAGGGCGCGCCACCGATCAGGCAGGGCGTGTGTGTTCATCTGTTGTATTCACCTAGTAGTGTTTTGCAGGGCCTGAGCTACACTGGTATGGCCCCGTCTCCATAGCTACATTTGTGTGTGTGTGTGTGTGTGTGTTGTGTGTGTGTGTGTGTGTTGTGTGTGTGTGTGTGTGTGTATTCATCTAGTTGCATTTAAGTTGTAGTTTACAGGGCCTGAGCTACACTGGTGTGGCCCCGTCTCCATAGGTACATTTCATGATTCCTGCTTAGTGGTTAGTGTTGGGGGAAGCCACCACCCCGGGAGGCGGGTCACAAACCCCCGGCTAACACCCGGTACCCATTCACTGCTGGGTGGACAGGGGCTCGGGTTTTAAGAAGACCGCCCGTCTGTCTTCACTCCACCCGGGGATTGAACCCGGGACCGCTTGGTTGTGAACCGAGCGTGCTACCTCTACACTACGGAGTACCCTTGCAGGCAGCTGGGAGGAGGAAGAGCAGTGACGTAGCTACGGGGGGTCACGGGCCCCCCCATGAGAATCCTGTGCCCCCAGGTGCCCCCCATGGCCCTGGCTGCCGTCATCTGCGTGGACCTGCGCCTGACGTCACACTGCGTCACACTGACTGACGATATGTCCAACACCCTCTGTGTGGCGTCAGTGTGGCCCGGATCGAACCCCGCTTGCCTAGTGCCCCCCCCCCCAGCTGCCCCCCATTGATAGATAGCCAGCCACGCCACCACCACTACTACTACCACTACTACTACTACTACTACTACTACTACTACTACTATTACTATTTTACTATTACTATTATTACTATTACTATTACTACTACTACTACTACTACCACTACTACCACCACCACTACTACTACCACTACCACCACTACTACTGCTACCACTACTACTACCCCCACCACCACCACTATTACTACCTATCACTACTACTACTACTACTACCACCACTACTACTGCTACCACTACTTACTGACCCCACCACCACCACTGATTCTACCTTATCACTACTAATTTACTATAATACACTAGTACGACTACTAATACTCTACTATACTACTTACTACTACTACTACTACTACTACTACTATATACCTAATATATACTATTTACTATTATTACTATTAATATAATTACTACTACTAATACCACTACTACCAACCACCACTACTACTACCACTACTTACTACTACTACTACTACTACTACTACTATTACTATTATTACTATTAATATAGTACTATTACCATTATACTACTACTACTACTACCACTACTACACCACCACTACTACTACCACTAACACCACATACTAATGATACCACTTGACTACGACCACCACACCACATATACTACCTATAACTATACTACTACTACTACCACATACAGCCTACCAACACCCACCACTACTACTACTACTACTACTACTACTACTACTACCTTTGCCTTTGCAGGGGGACAAGGCGTCGTTGGAGGCCTCGGAGTCCTCGTTATCTGGGGGGCGCCGCGCCATCTCCATGCATTCTGGGAGAGAGATAGAGTGTGTTAGCTGTAGTATCACATATAATTATATCATACCAAACACACACAACACCACACACACACCACACACAACACACCACACACACACAGCACACACACACCACAAACACACACACACACATACACACACACACACACACACACACACACACACACACACACACAGGATGCGACTTGAATAATAAAATTGTGATATGCTATTTTTGTTATGTTTTTCTATTTATTTCCGATTTGAAACGACGAGAAGAGAGAGAGAGGAGGAGAGAGAGACGACGAGAGAGATGGAGAGAGAGAGAGAGGAGAGAGACAGAGATGAGGAGAGAGCGAGAAGAGAGAGAAGAGGCGGACGAGAGAGAGAGAGAGAGACACGAGAGAGAGAGAGAGAGGAAACACTGATATCAAAAGAATGTCGAGATAATTAAAAAGAGGAGGAAGAGAGAAGAGAAACACAACAATAATATAATAATATAATAATAACAATAACAAAAAACTACATAATAATAAAAATTAAAATAAAATAAGCTAGAAGATATGGAGACACAGGAAGGCCACAGACACCAGCCGTGGCGCACAAGGCGCGGCCAGGCGGCCAGCGGCCAGGGACCCGCCAAACAAAATTATATATATAAATGTATATTTTCATATATATCTATATATATATTATATATTATATATATATATATCTATAAATTATATATTATATTTATATATATCTATAATTATATATATATACATATATATATACATATATAATATATATATTATATATATATATATATAATATATATATATATATATTATATATATATATATATATATACATATATAAATATATATATATATATATATATATATATATATCTACATATAACTATATATATACATATATATATATATACATCTATATATACATATTATTATATATATATATATTATATAATATATATATATATTATATATATATATATATATATATATAGTATACGTATATGCCCCCCCCCCTTTCAATTTTCTGGGTACGCCACTGGATACCAGGCTACCCTTGGGTCTATAACGAGGGTATCTGCTGAACTACACACTACTAACTACTAGTACACTACTAGTACACAGACTACTAAGCACACTACATGTAAGAGGACACTTGGAAAATAACTGGCTTGACAATATCAAAACCCATTTACTTTACAGTGCGCGTCAAGTCTGTTTTTAAATGAAGTTATTGTGGCTTCGACAACATTTGCTGGTAACTTGTTCCATCGATTGACAACTCTGACATTGAAATCATTATTACGGAGATCTGTGATGATGGGAAAAATTATTTCAATGTCACAGAGATAGAACAGGAGGAGGAGGAGGAGGAGGAGGTTCCCACGCTGGTCATCTCCCACACAGACCTGTCCTTGTTTTCCTCCTCCTCCTCCTCCTCCTCTTTCATTCTCTCCTTTTCTTATTACTTATTCTCCTTCTCTGTTCCTCTCTCTCTCTCTCTCTCTCTCTCTCTCTCTCTCTCTTCTCTCTCTCTCTCTCTCTCTCCTTTTTCATCTCTTCCTCATTTTTCTATTAATTTACTCGAAGAGAAGGAGGAGAGAGAGAGAGATGAACGAGCTGAGGAGAGAGCGAGAGATAGAGACGAGAGAGAGAGAGGAAGAGAGAGAGGAGAGAAGAGCGGAGAAGAGAGAGAGAGAGAGGAAGGTAACTGGAGATTTCTAAAATGTGTAATGAAAGTCAGGAGGAGGAGGAGGAGAGAAGGAGGAAAAAGAGGAGGACAAGGAAAAAGGAGGAGGAGGAGGAGGAAAAAGACGAAGCGGAGGAGGAGGAGGAAGAGGAGGAGGATTACAAAGGAATACAAAGGAAACACAAACAGCAACAGACCAATAGGTCCTTACAAGCGCCTGTTAGCTTAACTGCACTAACACTAACTAGATGGATAAGAGAGAAAGGATAGGAAGTAGAAGCTCCTCCCACCCAACCCTCCTCAAGCGAAGCTGGCCGGAAAAGAAGTGATACCATGCAATATAGAAAACTGCATGGCATTGTCAGAGGCCAGTTGGGCAGCTTGTAATCTATGGACTAATACTACTAGTTTGTGGTGGTAGGTGTAGTGCTTGATAGTAGGGTCAGGTATGTGTGTTTTGTACTGGTGGGAAACAACATTGTGGAGGTTCATGGGGTGGTGCGCGCAGCCTTGCCTTGGCGCTTTCTTGGGGCAGCCGGAGCTGGGCAGTATTTTAAATAATTTGTGTATTAGAACTTTATTATACTACATTGGTTGTCATGCTATGTAAATACAGTATTAAATACTTTTATGAGGATTAAAATACATTGGTATTTAAATACTCAAAATAAGAATGTAAATACTTTGTCACAGTTAATTTTTTTTTTGGGGCCATAAACCCCGCCCCACTCTCTGGCAACCATGGTGTTACAGTGAACCAGGGTTGCCACGGCCAAGGCAATGTTACAGTGAACCAGGGTTGTCCACGGCCATGGCAATAGTTACAGTGACCCACGGGGATTGCCACGGCCAAGGCAATGTTACAGTGAACCAGGCGTTGCCACGGCAAGGCAATGTTACAGGAAACCAGTGTTGCACGCCAAGGCAATTTACAGTGACCCAGGGTTGCCACGGCCAAGGCAATGTTACAGTGAACCAGGGTTGCACGGCCAAGGCATTGTTACAGTGAACCAGTGTGCCCACGGCCAAGGCAATGTTACAGGTTGAACCAGGTGCCACGGCCCAAGGCAATGGTACAGTGAACCAGGGTGTCACTGCCAAGGCAATGTTACAGTGAACAGGTTGCCAGGCAAGGGCAATGTTACAGTGAAACCAGTGTGCCACGGGCCAAGGCAATGGTACAGTGAACCAGGGTTGCACGGCAAGGCAATTGTTACAGGAGAACAGGTTGCCACGGCCAGGCAATGTTACAGTGAAACCAGGGTTTGCCACGGCCAAGCAATGTTTACAGGACCCAGGGTTGCCACGGACAAAGGCAATGTTACAGTGAACCAGGGTTGCACTGCCAAGGCAATGTTACAGTGAAACCAGGGGTTGCCACGGCCAAGGCAATGTTTACAGTGAACCAGGGTTGCCACGGCCAAGGCAATGTTACAGTGAACCAGGGGGTGCCACGGCAAGCAATGGTACAGTGAACCAGGGTTGCCACGGCAAGGGCAATGTTACAGTGAACCAGGGTTGCCACGGCCACAGGCAATGTTACAGTGAACCAGGGTTTCCACGGCCAAGGCAATGTTAACAGTGACAGGGTCACGGCCAGGCAATGTTACAGTGGAACCAGGTGTTGCCACGACAAAGGCATGTTAAAGTGCAAAGGGTGCACGCCAAGGCAATGTTACAGTGAACCGGGTTGCCACGGCAAGGCAATGTTAACAGTGACCCAGGGTTTGCCCACGGCCAAGGCAATGTTACAGTGAAAACCAGGGTTGCCACGGCCAAGGCAATGTTTACAGTGAACCAGGGTTGCACGGCCAAGGCAATGGTAAGTTGAACCAGGTTGCACGGCAAGGCAATGTTACAGGAACCAGGTTGCCACGGCCAAAGGCAATGTTACCGTGAACCAGGGTGCCACGGCCAAGGCAATGTTACAGTGACCAGGGGTTTCGCTTTCAGGGAATTTTCTTATTTTTAGGAAATTTAGGAGCCTGAGAAGGAAATTCTAAGGAAAACCCAAAATCTAAGGAAATCCATTTTTCGGACATGTAAAATTGGGTATTTAAAATGTATTTTAAATTACAATTATGTCATGTAGTATTTAGTATTTAAATACATTTTCTCCCATGTATTTAGTATTTAATATTTAAAATACATTCAAAGTAATTTAGTGCCCAGCTGTGTTGGGAGGCAGCAGTCAATCAGGCCCCAGATCCTTCAATCCACTGCGGTAGATGCACTTCCATGTAGGACGCCGACACTTCAAGGCCCACTGCAAGCAGTGACCCCTGGTACCTTACATCCCGATGGTGGTCACTATAGTCTATCATTAAGTTAACTTAAGCTATTCCTGGGAGCTGCTCGATGCCTAGGCGAGTATGTAAACGACGTCGCTGATTGCGCTGATAGACTCGGGCAGGGTGGCGATGGTGGTGGACTTGACCTCGCCGCAAACCCAAAAACCTTGCGTGCCTCAGAAAAAATATTAATTCTTGGCTTACTTAATCTCTTACACAAGATAGGCCTATTTTGTTTGCATCAGTAAACAGGCAGTGATTGTTCAACAACAACCACGCCATTCATAAAACTCACATAGGGAAAAAATAAGTCATGACTGGACTATCACAAGGAGTTAGGCGGAACTTTGAGGGTTTTTCATGTTGTCATTGTGAAATGTTGTAGGTCCTTACCCGATGTTAGAGCCCCAAGCTACCAGAATAATAGTTATGAAAGCTGAGCCTACCTATCGTGTTC
>JACEEZ010022848.1:156333-159557 GCA_016584305.1 Chionoecetes opilio
TGGTATGGGTGACAGTCTTGGTGTGTGTGTGTTTTGTTGTTGTGTATGTGGGGTGGTGTGTGTGTGTGTGTGTGCTGTGTGTGTGTGTGGTGTGGTGTGTGTGTGTTGTTGGTGTGGGTGACAGTGTTTTGGGGATTGGTGGGGGTTTTGTTTTCAGGCCGGGCGTGAGGGGGCACGAGGCGGTGAGGTTCCTGCAGGCGGAGCACGAGGCTGTGCTGCGCGGCGTGCACCACCAGATGGCGCGCCTGCAGCAGCGCTATGAAGGTGAGGCTACAGGCACCCTAGTGAGGCTGTGTGAGACGTGTGTGTGTGTGTGTGTGAGGCTGTGTCAGTGAGGCTCTCTCTCTCTTCTCTCTCTCTCTCTCCTCCTCTCTCTTTTCTCTTTCTCTCTCTCTCTCCCTCTCTCTCCTTCTCTCTCTCCCCCTCCTCTCCTCCTCTCTCTCTCTCTCTTCCCCTCTCCTCTCTCTCCCCTCTCTGGAGGCACCTGAACTGTTTTATAGGGCGAGTGCAGGAGCACCAGGTAAGGGGGGGGGGGCACAGTATCCCGGTGGTGGTGTGTGGTGATGGGCGTGTGTTTGCCGCAGAGCTGGAGTTTGAGTTGCACCTGCGGCCCCTGACGGTGGACGAGAGTGCCTGGCGGCGGCGGGTGTCCGAGGCGTCGCGGCGCGCAGACGAGGGCACGTCGCGCGTGGCACAGCTGGAGCACCAGGTGGCGGTGTAGCGTTTTGGGAGGTTTGGTTATCCAGAAGGTTGTGTTTTCGGATGCCATGTAGTGCGCCAGAGGTACGATGATTACTTTTCATTTCATCCCGCCGCGTGGAGAGGCAACAGCTTGCTCCCGGGCTCCTGCCTCACCAGCCGACCCCACGGCCGGAGATTTCCGTGCGGATTAAATTTGCCGTAGGATACTCCCGGGTGGATTTACCCCCTCATCTTCATTTATTTATACATTTTTTCTCATCTTCACTGTCTTTCTTAAGTATATCTTTTGCGTCGTATTACCCAGTAATGTGAATATATATAAGCACACTCGATGAGAGACGAATCTTCTTGTAAATCAAGGAAGCGTAGCTTTGCTTGTTACGGTTGCATGTATACAGGGCGTGGCGTTCTGTCAGGAGGCCTTGCCTTGCATCCCTCTGTCACCGGGCAGCGCGGTATCTCAACATGTAACGGCAGCATGTTATTTCTCCGTCAGGAGGCCGCCTGACACACCTCAGTCACGGGGAAGCGAGACCAGCTGAGGCAGCGGCCTCTCTCAACTGCCTGTTGTTCTTCGTCAGGTGGCAGTTGTCCCTCCACAATATCGGTGTAATGCATCTCACCATGTAGCGACATGATTTGTTCTCCGTCAGGAAGCAGCCTAGCTGCCATTCCTCAGTCAAGAGGCAGCTCGGCATATCTCACCAGAACATTATAAGTGGCCAGGGCGAGGGTGTAAAACATCAGCAAGCACCCTAAATGTCATGAAACGTCAAGTGGATGCCCATGCTCAATTAAGAGCAAGAAGAATATTGCGATATGACTTTTACATCCTCGCCCTGGCCACTTATAATGTTCTGGTGTCGCGGCTGTCGCGACGGTGCAAATCACCGTCAAACTTTCCACCCACTTATGCACACATCTCCTCGTAACATCCACAATCCTTGATATTTCTTGCACTGGCCTCTCTGCCTTGTGTAGAGATACAATAACTTTAATTTGCTCTTTTGTTAGGTCTTTCTTGCCACTCATTATGAAAATAATGATAGTCATACCAATGCGCCTCTGTTCAAGTTACTCGCGGGAAGGAAGGCGATACTTTTTAAAATGCTTCGTCTATAATTGACAAGTGGCATCTGAACATTCCTCAACGGTCATGATGGACTGCCCGTGCCTTAAACAAGCTGCCATATGTAAGATATCTCTCTCGGAAGTCACTAGGCTGCCATAGAGTACATTTTCTGAATTCCCGTATGGAAGCGCTGTGTTATGATGTCGCGAACAATACTTTGGCGCGCTGTGTACATCAAACATGAGCATTAGAAGGTGATTTCCTGATATCTGGCAACTGACAAGGAAAACAATTGTTGAGTGGAGACTTAATACCCATTTACCTCAAAAAAAAAAAAATCGTTCTGGGGAGCCTTCCTGTTAAGTGTGTCTCCAAGGATGAAGAAACACTACACCAACACAAAAATGGTTGGATAAGTAGGTATACAGAGACACGATGCAAACATGCAAATCAGTAGGAGGAGGAGGAAGTTGACATGAGATGCCACGTTGATGTGCAAATCCGTGAGGAGGAGATAGATTATATACATAAGGATGAACAGACACCATGGGACCCATCTGTCTATGAGGGTATAGGAGAAAAAACAACAGACACTATGCTGATAGGCAAATGAGTGAAAGAATACGGAGGTAGGCAGTGTCAATACACTAACACGCTGATCAGTAAGAGGAAGATGAGGAGGCAGAGACACAATGCTAACATGCAAATTAGTGAGAAGAGGAGGAAGATTCAATACCAGCACGCAAATCAGTTGGAGGAGGAGTTTGGAGGCTTACTAGATGAAATATTACAGTCTGTTCATTGAGAACAATGTTGAGGACATTGTCTGTCGAGGACATTGAGATCTTGGAAAGTTTTACATACTTTGGTAGCGCAGCACATAATGACGGCGGGTCATGTCAAGAAATCTTACGGCGGATTGGCATAAGCCACGGTGTTATGGACTCGCTCAGCAGGAGTATTTGGCGTTGTCGGTACCTGTGCGAGGGTGATTCGTCCCGGCTAAATGTCCCGGATGACTCGCCCCCGGGGTATTCATCCCTGGAGGATTTGTCCCCTTGTCTGTATTTTTTTACTGTTACGAAGCTCCATTACTGCAGCATGTATCATGTGCAGTATATATCTAGAAAGCTTAAAATTCTAAAATAAAAAAAGCTTAAAATTTATTACTTAAAATTCCTCAAAAAAATACTCAGAAGGTATATAGTACTAAAATATCTAAAATAACTTCAAATTATGAGCCACAGCACGAAATAAGAGTATCTTATCATTTAAATCATATTTTTCAATGAGACTTTTTATCTTAGTTATAGTTGTGGCTTACGTACCGATCCAGACTGTACAAACTTTTCCATTTGCAAGAACTCCTTCCTTTTTCAGTCCTTTGATTAGAAAACAAAGTGGGGTTTTGGGCAAGATTGTGAAGCCCTCCAAGTTGTGTTGTGGGCGG
>JACEEZ010022848.1:160733-200733 GCA_016584305.1 Chionoecetes opilio
TCGCCACGGGGGGGGGAACATACCACACACACACACACACACAGACACACACACTTTCGCTTTTATTAATATAGATTATATACATGTACCCGTCATCCTTATCTTTTCTCTCTATCTCACCTCACCCTTTCCCGTCTCCCCCAAACCTAAATTTTCTCTCTCTTTCTCTCTCCCTGTGATGTAAACATGCATATATATAATTTTTGACAATAATTCTATATTTCAATTGTAAAACTAAAACTTCAATACTTCCTTGAGTCATGGACAGCTGTAGTGTGAAATGAAGCAGGGGAGCAGCACTCAGTGTAGCCACGGTAGCTGTAACAAAATAAGAACAATAAGTGACAGGATACACCGAAAGAAAAAAAAAAACTACATTCAGAATATATATCGGTATAACACACCCTTCCTTCTCCATCAAAGGAAACTTAAATCTTCTCCCCAAGTAACATTTCAGTCAGGCTCTAATTCACCTTCACCTCACTTATATACCTGACCATTCTGCCTTTGTTTCCCTCTTGTCTCAGTCTCTTTCCTCTCTCTCTCCCTTTCATCATCGTAAAGAATATTCTTACACACACACACACACATATATATTATACTAGCCGCAAAGCCGCCCTGCGGACTTTTTGGCTAGCTCCTGCGGAGGGCTATTGGTGGTGGGCCTTCGGCCCACCACCTGTGTTTGGTGGGCCTTCGGCCCACCAAACACGGACTCTCCAGATAGCCCCTTCTAACTTTCCTGAAATCATGGATGTAGAAATGTATGTATTACCCCCACCCATTCACTCACCCATTACCCATCACCCCCCACCCATTCACTCACCCATTACCCATCACCCCCTACCCATTCACTCACCATTACATCCCCCACACACCCATTCACTCACCATTACCCATCACCCCCCCCCATTCCCTCACCCATCACCCCCAAAACCCCTCACCCCCCCCCCATTCACTCACCATCACCCCACACCCATTACCCATCACCCCACCCATTCACTCACCCATACCCATCACCCTACATCAAGGTTTCCTCAATTCTCGCAACCCACTTTTTGTTCACAATTTTCGCTAATAGGCTGCTACAAAAAAAAAAAAAGTGATCGGATCATCTCATAATTGGGCTTAAAACCTTCCCCTGGTCAACCCGGTTCCAAAAATGTGGCATATGAGGTGATTGCGCCACGGGGGGCGGAACCTATACCAGACACACACACAACACACACACACACAGACAGACAGACAGACAGACACACTTTCGCTTAATTTACCATTACCCATCACCCCCACCTATTCCCTCACCCATCACCCATCACCCCCAACCCATCACCCCCCACCCATTCACTCACCCATCACCCCACACCCATTACCCATGACCCCACCATTCACTCACCCATTACCCATCACCCTACATCAAGGTTTCCTCAATTCTCGCAACCCACTTTTTTTTCACAATTATCGCTAATAGGCCGCTAAAAAAAAAAAAAAAAAAAAGGGATCGGATCATCTCATAAATGGGCTTAAAACCTTCCCCTGGTCAACCCGGTTCCAAAAATGTTTCATATGAGGTGATTGCGCCACAGGGGCGGAACCTATACCAGAACACACAACACACACACACACACACACACACACACACACAGACAGACACACTTTCGCTTATATTTACCATTACCCATCACCCCCACCTATTCCCTCACCCATCACCCATCACCCCCAACCCATCACCCCCCACCCATTCACTCACCCATCACCCCACACCCATTACCATGACCCCACCCATTCACTCACCATTACCCATCACCCTACATCAAGGTTTCTCAATTCTCGCAACCCACTTTTTTTTTCACAATTATCGCTAATAGGCTGCTAAAAAAAAAAGAAAAAAAAAGTGATCGAATCATCTCATAAGTGGGCTTATGACCTTCCCCTGGTCAACCCGGTTCCAAAAATGTGCCATATGAGGTGATTGCGCCAAGGGGGGCGGAAACCTATACCACACACACACACACACACAGACAGACGACAGACAGACACACTTTCGCTTATATTATTATAGATTACCCATCACCCCCCACCTATTCCCTCACCCATCCCCCAAATCACCCCCAACCCATCACCCCCACCCATTCACTCACCCATCACCCCACACCCATTACCCTGACCCCACCCATTCACTCACCCATTACCCATCACCCTACATAAAGGGTTTTCCTAATTCTCGCAACCACTTTTTTTCACAATTATCGCTAATAGGCTGCTAAAAAAAAAAAAAAAAAAAGGGATCGGATCATCTCATAAATGGGCTTAAAAAACCTTCCCCTGGTCAACCCGGTTCCAAAAATGTTTCATATGAGGTGATTGCGCCACGGGGGGCGGAACCTATACCAGACACACACACACACACACACACCACACACAACAGACAGACAGACAGACACACTTTCGCTTATATTTACCATTACCCATCACCCCCCACCTTTTCCCCTCCCCCCAACCCATCACCCCCATCACCCACACCCATTACCCATGACCCCACCCATTCACTCACCATTACCCATCACCTACACCCAAGGTTTCCTCAATTCTCGCAACCCACTTTTTTTTCACAATTATCGCTAATAGGCTGCTAAAAAAAAAAAAAAAAAAAACAATTTATCGAATCATCTCAAAAGTGGGCTTATGACCTTCCCCTGGTAAACCCCGGGTTTCCAAAAATGTGCCATATGAGGTGATTGCGCCAAGGGGGGCGGAACCCTATACCACCCACACACACACACACACACACACAGACAGACAGACAGACGGGACAGACCACTTTCGCTTATATTATTATAGATATAGATATAGATTATTATATATATATATATATATATTATATATAATTATATATATATATTTATATGTATATGTATATTTTATATATATAAAATATATATATATATATATATATTATATATATATATATGTATATGTTATGTATATATATGTATATGTATGTATATGTAAAAAGATATGTATTTTTATATGTATATATAATGTATATATATGTATATGTATAAAATATGCATATATATATATATATATAAAATATATATATATATATATATATATATATATATAATGAACAAATGCAAATAAAAACTTTCTTACACATTTTCCATATCCGCAAAGGCGTCGGTTGTAGTCTTCGGGAGGGATCAGTGGCGAGTGAAGGTGTCTGGGGTTTAAAATTATTGTTAAGATATACGTAAAAACCCCAGAGATATAATTAGTAACAAAATGTAATATATCATGTCATATAAATCATAAATATGGACTACATATATGTACTACATAGTACAAGTTTCCAAGGCATACTTACATGTTTACTACATACTGGAGAACACTCGCCATGGTAGCTGTCGTTGTCAATATCTCGCTTTGGTGTGGTATTCCCTGAAGCAAGAAAGACACAGGGGTCTGGCACTCATTACATACGAGTGCAGCGTCTTGGTTTTCTTTTGTGAAGTCCGGAGCTTGTGCCTACTTTACACTGTAGCTGTCCCTGTTTCTAATATTGACGTGCTTCTCCTTGACATTCAAGGGGTGGTTTTCTACGAGATAGTGCTGAGAAATGTCACCTGAAGACGACTAGGGAGATCCAGGCGAATGAAACCATTGCCAATGGGCGATCTAATGTTTCCATACTTTTCCAGCAATTGATGCACAAGGTCTTGGCAGGGGTAGTTGGCTTTGGTTTGCGGCACGTTTCGACCAGCATCATGTTATTATGCATTCAGGATGTACATATAAAGCAAATTTTAAAACATCTTCTTATACATTGCATATTTTTTATTTGCATGTTAGATTTTTTCACCGTATTGATTCATCCTGGGCTGGATACGAGGGACGTACAGAAAAGGTGCTCCAACATCATGAGGTTCTATAAAAACGATTCTTGAACATCATTCCAGGTTTTCATACTTGTTTTGGCAAGTTATGCATATAAAAAATATGTTGTTGTTCATTCCCATTTTACAATCGACATGATAATAATTATTACAAAGGACACATTGACATTACTGTGTAACGAGACGCAAAAGATATACGTAAAAAGACAGTGAAGGTGAGAAATAATGTATAAATAATGAGAACAAAATGAGGTCGCTACATGGTGAGATATGCCGAGCTGCCCCTTGGACGAGGAATGGGAGCTAGGCTGCTTCCTGACGGAGAACAAATCATGTCGCTACATGGTGAGATGCATTACACCGATATTGTGGAGGGACAGGCTGCCCCCTGACGAAGAACAACAGGCAGTTGAGAGAGGCCGCTGCCTCAGCTGGTCTCGCTTCCCGTGACTGAGGTGTGTCAGGCGGCCTCCTGACGGAGAAATAACATGCTGCCGTTACATGTTGAGATACCGCGCTGCCCGGTGACAGAGGGATGCAAGGCAAGGCCTCTGACAGAACGCCACGCCCTGTATACATGCAACCGTAACAAGCAAAGCTACGCTTCCTTGATTTACAAGAAGATTCGTTCTTCATCGAGTGTGCTTATATATATTAAACATTACTGGGGTAAACGACGCAAAAGATATATTTAAGAAAGACAGTGAAGATGAGAAAAAATGTATAAATGATGAAGAGAGTGGAAAAATCTACCCAGAGTATCCAAACGGCGAATTAATCCGCCACGGAAATCTCCGGCCGTGGGGTCGGCTGGGGTGAGGCAGGAGCCGAGAGCAAGCTGTTGCCTCTCCGCGCGGCGGGATGAAATGAAAAGTAATCATCGTACCTCTGGCGCCCTACATGGCATCCGAAAACACAACCTTCTGGATAACCAAACCTGGACCGCTACAATGCCCCCTGTGCGATCTCTAGTGTATAACTCTGTGGTTCCGGTTCCAAAGGCTCTCGGAATCGTGGGAATCGGTTCCTCCAGTATTCGTCTACTCATTTTTTTTTTGCATAAATATGTTGAATTTTCATTCAAAAATACCTACCGTAGATAAAAAGTAAAGTCGCCAGGACACCTTTTTTTCTGTTTACAGGGCGTGTGGTGGCGTTCATACTTACATTTCTACATCCATGATTTCAGGAAAGTTAGAAGGGGCTATCTGGAGAGTCTGTGTCATTTTGTGTCTTCATCTGTGTCATATTATGGCTATAAATGAACAAATTACAAAAATATCTACGAAGTGGATAACAACAGTAGAGTCGCCATCTAGTGTTTATTTACTAAGTGTCCCTTTAACCCCTGTCGTCGTTTGCCCGAAAAAAAACCGCATAGTGAAATTTGAAACCGTTTATACTTGCAGGTACAAAAACATAAAACAACGCTGAAACAGAGAGATTATACAGTCATGATATAAACTACTGTGTATTATCTTCAGTGGCACATGAAATCAGTAGTAATGCTATAATTGTAATATATGGCGCCTGGCGACATGACGTAGGTGGCGACTTGAGTTATCTACCGTAGATAACAGTAAAGTCGCCAGGACAACTTGTTTTCTGTTTACAGTCGTGTGGGGGCGTTAATACTTGCATTTCTACATCCATGATTTCAGGAAAGTTAGAAGGGGCTATCTGGAGAGTCTGTGTCATTTTGTGTCTTCATCTGTGTATTATATGCTATAAATGAACGAATTACAAAAATATCTACAAAGTGGCTACCAACAGTAGAGTCCCCATCTAGGTTTATTTACTGAGTGTCGTACCGCTGTCGTCGCCCGCCCGAAAAAAAAACGCGTTGTGAAATTTGAAAACCGTCTATACTTGCAGTACAAAGCATAAAAACAACGCTAAAAACAGGGTAGTTTTATAGTCATGATATAAACTATGTGTATTATCTTCAGTGGCACATAAAAATCAGTAGTAATGCTATAATTTGTAATATATGGCGCCTGGTGACATCACTGCAGGTGGCGATTTCACTGTTATCTACGGTACGGTAATCGACAAAAAAATATTTAATTTCTTCGTCTTATTTCCGTGAAAACACGACTTTTGTAAAACGACGTTTTGTTTTGTTTGGCCTCCCACTTTTCAAATTTTTGGGTACGCCACTGATAGCTACCGTCATGTCATGTATTGTAGATTACTGAGGAACCGTTAAGGCGGAACCGGTTCCAGAATCGGAACCGGTTCCCAGCCAGTCGTGGCGGAACCGTCGGAACCGGTTCCAGAACCGGTTCTCGCCCAGCCTTAGTCAGTATGCCACACTCAGCGCTAGAGACTAGACCAGTGGTTCTCAACCTTTTTCACTCCATTCCCCCCTTCATGAATTATCAACATTCGTGTGGCTCCCCTTCATTTTTCTCCCAAATCCCACCCGGGCCAAAAAAGGTAAAAAAAAAAAAAAAAAAAAAATGTGATGAAGAGAACCCCCTTGCTTTATTAAAAAAGTTTACAGTCATAATTATCTTATTTTTGATAGTTTTCTGTGATATGCTTAACTTACATCACTTGCCTAAAAAAGACTAGGGACACTAGAAAAATTTGAATTGGTGGGAAAAAGTTCAATTAATCTCTGCGTATTTTATCACACATCAGTGGGAAGGCTGATATTGTTTCTTTTCAGTGAGTTGACGAATCCGAGGTTGTGTCACTGACAATGCACATCTCATGGTCGGGTCCACATCCAATCGGTTCCGGCTCTTATTCTTGTTTTGTAGAAGGGTGGAGAAACCAGACTCACTTTAAATAGGTAGTTGAAAAAGGCAAGAGTAGTCGAAGTGCAATCTCACTGACTTTTGGATATGACTGATGCATTGAACACAAGAATAATTCAGAGATTTTTCTTCATAGAGATATTTGGCAGCTGAATCATGTTTGAGATCAAGGAACTCGTCCTGAACATCACTGGGAATGGTAGTAATATCAAGAGTGCAGAGAATGGATTCATTCCCAACTTCCCTTCTTCCCCCTGAATTGGGAAAGTACCTATTAATTTCACTTTCCAAGGATCTCAGTTTGCTGAGTGTTTTCAGTTTTAAGTAATGGGTCAAGCAGACTATCTTCTTCTTTCCCCCAAGGACAGCTGAAAGGTTTTTCAAAAATGGCAACATTCCCGGCACCGACTTTCCTTTGCCAATTTGGAGCTTGGCAAGAAATCCACGAAGACAATCCATCAGGTGAAACACATTTCTTTCCTTCCCCTGTAGCTTCAGATTCAACCTATTTAGCTGCTCAAATATATCTGCTAAATATGCAAGATGTGGGCTCCCACAAAACCTCATTGAAGTGACCAATAGATCATCTTTCCCCTTTGCATTTCCAGGAACAATTAAGCTCCCCCGAAGTTCAAACACTCGATTCACAACATTGCCTTGGAAAGCCAGCGCATTTTGGAGTAAAGAGGAGAGCTTCATGTCCGAATCCATGTCTTTACAAAGGTTCTGGAAAAGGCGAGAGTTCAGAGCCCCAGCTTTTACAAAGTGACGCATTTGACCACTGCCTTCAGGATCTTGCAAAGTTCATTAGGGGGGGTTTTTGACGCCAGTGCAAAACGATGGATCATACAATGAACCTTGGCATTCGGAGCTACTTCCTTGACACGCTTCTGGAACCTGATTTTGATCCCAGCATCGCTGGAGCCCGTCTGTACAGACTCCCCAACAATTTTCCCAGGGGATCCTGTTAGCTTTGAAGAAAGAAGATAGCTTTTCCATCACAAACTTTAGCTGTTGTGGTGGGCTAAGCTGTGTACATAACAGATATTCTTCCTTGATACACACAATAAAAACATACCTAACAAATACGAGTAGCTTGTGCACAAGAAAATCACATCCGTTGACTCATCCAGCGTATTGCAACCATACCAGTTGGAGACGATTTGATCTCCTGTATCACTTTTTCCTTATGTTCATCTGACATTGTTTATTAATTCTGCGCTTCACTGTGTCGTTTGACAAGGAAATTGTTGAATTTTACGTTCATTGCATCTCCAAGAACACGCTGACCATCTTTAAAGTACATGGCTTGATTAAGGTTTCACCAATGTGTGGGGCTTCTTTTGCTTCGCTATTTCGAGGGCAACCTCGTATGATGCCTCAACTACACTTTAGGTCTGTGTGGAAAGCACCAGTCGCATCCAGTTTCTGTTTTCCCAAACTACTTTCGTGGCGCCTGAAGAAATCGGGGTCTTTCTCAGCATACTGTGGATGGATGGTCAGCAAATGATGCTTCAACTTACTAGGCCTCATAGAATCGTTCCCCAGCACTTTGAAGCACAGTACACACTGAGGTTTCTCGATGCCATCAGCGAGGATTGATGTAAATCCGTAGTTAATGTACTCTTCACTGTACTTCCGCTTCTTACTAACACTAGAAGCCATCGCAAATCTACGGAAAATAAAGAAGACAGAACATCAGAACAAACATTAAGTGATAAGACAAAAAAATGATAATGAAGGACAGATAAATAGGACAAGTGATAAAATGACAAACACACAAATATCCACATACATAACACATCCATGGACTTACAAATTAAGCACACACACAGTCATACACAAACATACACACAGAGAGAGTAAAGATGATAACATACATAACACATCCATGGACTTACAAATTAAGCACACACACAGTCATACACAAACATACACACAGAGAGAGTAAAGATGATAAACATTCACACTCAAGCTAGCAAGCTGAAATGTACTTTCTACAGCAAAAACACGCCTCCTTGACAAGCACTGCCCAATTGAAATAAAAGAAGAATAGCGAGTCACATCAATATTAGCACTAAAAAAAAAAAAGCAGGAATACCTAAGTAGGGAATGAGCATGAAAAACAATGATACCAAAAAATAAGAAATATTTCACACACGAAAAACAGCGACCGCATTTATATTTGTCGAACAAAATAAGTAACACAGTATATGGTTCAGAATCAATTATACCCACATGTTTACGTGATGATATCCCAGGCCACACTGAGATCAGTCGATCGCCTCTCTCCCTCTGTCTCCCGGTGACTCACCCTCACTCACCCCCCGGTCTTCCCCCCGTCTCATACGCGTTCGTTCTCCTCCGCATTTTCTATTACACCTACACTGCACAAACAATTACAATTTCGCACACATACATACATACACACGTACACACACATTCGTAACAATATTATGTAACAAAATTTTATTGTCAACTTAATATCCACTTAATTATTAATTACATCAATTAATTATTAAAACAAGAAAATTTTCTTTGCCAGGAAAGTGATGCAAGTTTTTTTTTAAATTCAGATTCCTAACATTATTTAGAAATGTATAATTTGCAACAGCCCACCATGGCCCCCTTAAATTCTTGCCATGGCCCCCAAGGGGGCCATGGCACCCAGGTTGAGAACCACTGGCCTAGACAATCGTTTGACGATCATCGTTGAGCCATGAACGATCATCGTTGAGCGATAATCGCACTGAGCAAAACGTACCTTAAGATGTAACTTAAGTGTCCCAAATGTTATCTAATTTGCCCCATTTAAGTTAGATAACCGTACCTGAACAGACAGGGTGTGCCAACGCGGGAGAGCCGAGCCAAGAATGAAGGGGCTTAATTCATTCGGATGGTATACAGATCGCACGGGACTTAAATGGCACGGATGAACGATCGGGCTAGGGGTAGTACATAAACTGTGTGAACCTAGTTGTATCCCATACATGAAAGTGCATACTGTTAAAGGTGGTAAAAGGATAAACCCTCGGCCTTTAACAGAGACCAATGTTCTAAGTGTTAGATTGGTACTAGTGTAAGTTATTGCTACAGTTTACAATTTACAATTGAAGTGTACATGTATATGAAGCAAAGCCAGTATGGAGGAAGAATGCTATTTTGCTTGGAAGTTTAAATGCACAGATTCGAAGAAGAAAAAAGTCTTGATAAATGCTAAGAGGATAGAAAATATCATAAGATGCTGTAAAACATACAAAGAAGAAATCCATCAGAAACTGCAGTTGCAATATGATAATGACAAGGATATGAGTTTGAAGGTCCATAGCTCATGTGTGAATAAATACGTTCATCCAAAAGAGGTTCAAAGGGCCCTGAAAGGTCAAAAGAAAGATGAAGAAGAAGCAGATGCTGCACCTAGAAAACGAGCAAGACGTTCTGAACAACTGAAGTTCAATTTCTTTGAGCACTGTATATTTTGTGGAGAAGATTGCCAAGTTAAGAAGGACCCCAAGCATCCATCAAGATGGAAACCAGCATATCTCTGCAGACAGGTTAACAGGCCAGAAAAGAAAATGTCCCTTAAGACAGATCCTATAGATAAGACAAGATCCTTGCAAAATGTGATGAACGGAATGATGACTGGGCAGCACAAGTTCGGATTAGGGTGAGTGGAGTGATTTGCACGCAGCTGATGCACGCTACCATGTTGCCTGTCGTTCCAACTTTATGTCAAGTAGATCAACCTCTGCTGCGGTAAAGGAAGCACAGGCAGATAAGCCTGAGTTGGATAAAGGTTTGCAGGTTGTTATCAGTATCTTATAGGAAGACATGTCACATATTTGGAACTCAGTTGATCTGTTCAATTTGTACATAGAAAATGAAGGCAATGCTCTATCCCGTAGACAGCTAATAGCAGAACTATCTGCGCACTTTGGTAAGGACCTTGTAGTTCTGTCTTCCCCTGGTATTGCCTCAATATTAGCCTTTCAGAGTAAGGCAGCAGATGTTCTACGCATCATTCCAAATGCAGAAGATGATGACACTGGTATTGCAATTCACAAGGTTAGGAAAAAGATATGTAAAGAAGTCAATGAAATTACATTTAATAAAAATAGCTATAATACCAAGATGAATCATGAAATTGCCTCAGAATATGTAAGCAGCACAGTTCAGGATCTCCTTGCTCGTTTGTCACCTAAATTAGATAACAGCTTACCTGCTCTTTTGATAGGTAACATTATCACATCAGTAGTAGTAACAAACAATCCAACTCCATTGCAGATAAGCCTGGCTGTATTTCTACGAGATTCAAAAGTAAGTAGTCAAGACAATGAATGACTGGAGTAACATGTACCTATGACGAGTTGCTACGGTTCAAAATAGTCTGCAGCTGTAGGTGCGGCAAAAAAAAACCATATTAACAACAATTTCCAGGGCAGAAGATGGTCTTGTACAAATTGTAGCAGACAATTTTGATGAAGACATTTCATCTCAGAATGATAAATTATAATTATCAACCCATTCTTTGGCTGTCCTCATGACTCAATCTGATGTTAATGCACAGCAACAAGAGCAGAGTATACAACGCCTGAAAAAGGCAGAGATACCACGAGAAATAGATTATAAACTTGAAATTGTCAGGTATAATGGTCCCAAGAAACCAAATTTGTCTGCTGAATTTGTGAAAAGGCATTTTTCATTTGTTGACTCGCAAAGTTTTAAATGGCGAAGAGTTGAAGTGAATATTAAGTTCATGCACATTTCTTCAGTCTCGTAATGGCATTTCTTTAGCGTGTTTTACTGTTTTTTATTTAATAATTTTATAGAACAAACATTTACGAAGATTACAGTATATCATATATACTGATAAACCAGTCTATATGATAGTCCACAGACCACTATATCTCTTTGTCGGGCGGCCCCGCAGGCCCTATGCAGCCCCGCAATTCAAAACATTGTCGCGTGTGCAGTCCAGGTATACAGTGGTCTATGCTATACCATGTCCAGCGGTGCAGCTCTGGTCTCTGATACCAAGAACCTGCAATTCTCAACCTTCTGGACCTTGCAAAATTCAGAAGCAGAGAACTCTTGGTGTTTCTGGTACCGGAGCCATGGGGACCAACACATAACTCGTAGCCATCTGAGAACAGCAGGGCTGTAATAAACAATACTGTAAAAAGCTAAGTGGCATCGTGTTGGGGATGGGTAGGAAGGAGGGACGAGGCTGCCCGCCAGCTGTGTCACGTGTCAGTCACGTGTTACATCCTCCCCCGCCCCAACACGATGCCACTTAGCATTTTACAGTATTGTTTAGTACAGCCCTGCTGTTCTCATGTATTGCTTATTTGGTAAATAACATGTCCATTAATACATCTTGTATTGTTATAAGATAAAGTAATGTCCCATTACTAGTAAACATAATGATTAAATCATTCAAAATTTCACCGAGGGGCAAACGCGAGTACACACTGCACTACCTCCATACGTCGCCTGCCACTGGAAATTACTGGCCGCGGTAATTTCTCTCACATCATCTCACGTCTAAAGGAGGCTTCAAAAAGCATATGTGTATAGAATATCTTATTCTTTATTCGTGGCATTTCAAATACTGCACCAATCATGAATAATATATATAGAACCATAAATATGCAACATAAATACCAAAATATTGAAAATTAAACCAATTAATTAAAATTAAAGTTATATACAAGCATAAACACATAAATAAACAAATATAGAAAACTGTCGTTTATACATACAAATAGAAAATAGAAGTAAATTACTATAGAGAGGAATTATAACAATTGTAAGAAAAGCCGATTGTAGAAGGCTCCTCATCTTGACTAGTGCCAGAGGATGCTCCAAAATATTTCAGAAGTGCCCCTGAATTTATATTGAAATATTTATATTAGTCTGACTAAATATATTTGTTGCACAATAAAATCACACAATTGCACAATATCTTAACCCAGAATTGGAAGGAAACCATACAGCACGTTTGGCTAATTGAAGGCATGGTATCCCACAAGACTCACTATATCTCAAATAATACATAATATTAGCATAATATAGACCAGGGGCGCACCCAGGTGGGGCACCCATAGCCCCCTTTGCCAAGGGGACCATGCCCCCCCCCCCGAAATTTCCCTCCTTGTAAGAAATCAGAATATACTAACAGTCGGTTAAATAAAAATGGATCACATGAAGATCTACCACTCCAACTACAATTGGGGTGACTGATCTTCATGTGGGTGAGAGTGGTTTAATAACCCAGTTAGGTTAGATTACGTAACCAATGTCCAGGTTAGGTTAATGAACTAGTGGGGGGGTCAGGGGGGGCGCCTCCCTCAGTTAGGTCCTGATAGTATTGATCAATATGGAGTATTGTGTCATATGTCAATAAGTGGATATAAGGTTGGCAATGCTGGCGTGGTAAAATTGGGGTGGCGGATCTTCATGTGATCCAACAAAATTATTACAGGTTCTAGCGATGTGACCGCGTCACCTACCCGTGAAAACCTACCTTCATTTGGTCGCACTTATGATTCACGTATTGCCTTGTTCAAGCATCTAACACTACCAAAACTATTTTTCAGTAGCTGAAATAAAAATTAGGCCTGTAAAGGGAATCAGATAATGGCGGGCAAATTTACCATCCAGAGACTAACGAGAAATCTGGCGGGTTTACTATTCTACTAGCGAAAAAAACCACATTCTGCCCCCCCCACCCACCCACCCGAAAAAATTCCCGGGTGCGCCCCTAATTTTGAAGTCTTTTATGTTAGCCTCCGACACTGGAAATTTTCCTCATTGGGTTCAGATTCTAGGATAGTCAATACAAGCAAAGGAAACCATAATGATGTCACCTACCATAGAGGACTATACTCCTCTATGCACCTACCAAATCAGTAATGTAATGGGTTAATTAAGGTGTAATGGTTTTGTTGCAGGCTACACACACTTGCAAATTGCAATGATGCATGCTAGTATTGTTCGAATTATGGAATGCTAGTTGCTAATCGGATTAATTTCGCATTAATGTGAAAATAAAATTATTATTTAATTTATAATTATTTTATTGTTATTATTATTATTATTATTATTTTATATAATAATTTTTTCGGGCACTCCATGCCGCCCCCTCGAAGATGCTGCCCTGGGCGATTGCCCATGTCGCCCATGCCTAGGACCGCCACTGCCTGGTAGACTCCTGTCAGACCAGGGACGTGAGTTTTGTTGTAATGTAAGTCAATGTCCTTTTGTCAACCTTAATCAGTTATGTGTCTATCAGAGTATGAGGTTATAAAAGAATCACTAATTGTTAACTTGAGATTTTGTTACTTTACCACTGTAACTTTTACTTATCATTTATTTATTTGAAACTGCCAATATATATATATATATATATATATATATATATATATATATATATATATATATATATATATATATATATATAATATATATATATATATATATATAGGTTGGAAATATATATAAGATATAAGATGGAAATTGATATCTCATAAATACATATACAAATGGAAAGATATGAGGTATAAGATGGAAAGGATGTTGAAAAGCTGATGAAAGCTGAATTATGACAATTTAAAAGTTGTTACTAGTCACTGTTTTTACTAATGATTTCATACTTTTATTTTGAAGGTCAATGATGAATTATGCAAGTCGTATGGTATCAAGAGGAGCATAACTTCAGCATACTCAAACCAATGGGTTGGTAGAAATGATTAATCAAACCTTCAAGACCAGGATTGCGAAGTTGTGTAATGAGAGCCAGATCAACTGGAGTCAATTCATAGATGAAGTTGCTTACAGCAAACGCACACAGCCGCAAAAGAGCAATGGCTTCACGCCCTTTCATCTAATGTTCAATCGTGAGCATAGGCCACTTGACCAGGTAATCATCATATTTGCTTTTATCTTGCATGGTATAATAGGTACTTTTACAGATTTATTATAATCCTGTATTATGTTACTGTTCTTAAGGGAAGAAGATATAAACTTTGCTATACCATATCTACTTTAATTATGCAGGAATTAATGTGATATTCATGTCATGGTGTAGTGAGAATATATACACTTGGGGCAGGGAATGGTGGTGGATGTAATGTGTGAGGTGCCCATTTGTTTGACAGTTTCTCCTCTTTTCTATTGCATTTTATTTTATAAGTCAACATTAAGTCAATAGTCTTCTCCCATGCCTTTTTACTTTGTGCGACCCATCTTTGTATTCGGGGAGAACATGTGTTGTGTACTATTTAGTCTAGAAGTGCTGTGACAACCAACCTTTTTCAGCCAGAGCCATCAGCATACTAAAGGCGTTTTCTGCGGGGAATTTCGCTTGCAAGGGAAAAAATGTTGATTGCTCAAATTTCGCTTGCTGTTCAATCATCCAGGGAAGATGATTGCCCGACCCGCAAGCATTTGTTGTTGTTGTTGCGGCAGCAAGCGAAATGTATGTTTGGGCACTGTCGCGTTCGGCTGACGTGGAGGTGGTTTGTGCTTCAATAAAATGTGACAGTAGTGTACTTTAGTTAAAATCAATCACTCCTTATTTTAATATCTTATTCTATAATCTTGAATCAGGTAAGTGAGGTTGCGGCGTGTAATTAAGGATAAAATAACCGGCACATCTTTACATATTCCTATATATGCATTCAAACAGTCTTTACACACACAACACAGCGAACAGCCTCCGTCGGCCATCTTCCATCATCCTGTCCACATGTGCATTCCTCTGTTCCAAGCTTCTGTGCTGCTTTATTGACAATATGAGCGTCACTTTTAGGTAAGAACATGATATTGAAACTTTAAATGGTGTTAGCAAATTAATATTGATAATGGAAGCAGTCATATGGCGCGATATCAAATACGAAAAATCCATGAGCTCTAAAAGGCAAATTACGCATCTCGTCATGCTATAAGCTCTACTAATGTTATCTTTCACCAGGTATTACACTTGCCCTGGTTGTGAAGGGCAATGTGCTAGCATAGCAGAGGTGACGGAGTGCATGCGGCACCATACGAGAGGGAGGATACCCTATCTGCCTCTTCAGGCTCTGGAAGGAGCGATGATGAAGCAGCCACTCAAATCTTGGAGCCTCCACCTCAAAAGAAAGGTAATCAGTTTGCAGTGCATTTATATGACCAGTGTTTGTTGCACCAGCTGGTGCCATCCAAATAAGCTACGGTTAATACTTTTTTTTTTATATTATATACATCACGCAGTATATGTGCAGTTTAAAACAATACACGATCGCTAGTTTCAAGTATCCTGATCGTTTCGTTCTTATCATAAGGAGTATTTCTAACCCCCACAACAGCCGTCGGAAATGAAAAATAACTCAAGGGGGCCTGGGGGGGGCGAACCCCCCCAATCAGGTTAGTATACCTAATCAATGTCCAGGGTCGGTTAGTTAACTATCAGTTAGTCTGTCTGGGGGCCCCCCAGTTATGTCAGGAGAGTATTGGTCAATAAGGAGTATTGGTTGAAACTGCATATTTAAGCGGCTATTACACGGGCACTTTTCTGCTCAATGAGCACATTTCGCTGAGCTGCTCAACGAAACTATTGCACGGTGATCTGTGTTTGATGAGCAAAATCTTGAAATTCCTGACTTTGATCGGCACCATATGACCAAAACAATAACACAGCTGCTTGGAAGGATATTAGTCACGATGCCTCGCTACACCTACAAGCAACGAGTGAACATGGTTAGAGCTCTGACGGTACTAATCATGGCTGAAGAAGAGGAGAATGCTGAACGCGCAAGAAATATGAAGGCAAGGAAGATTTGGTCTCGCAATTGGTTGAAGAGATGGACGGAGGGCAGCCAGTACAAGAATCTTGTCTAGGAACTACCACTGGAGGACGAAAACGGGTATTGGAACTGGATGCGATTGGACAGACGTCAGTTTCATGAGGTGCTAGAACTTATAAGACCAGCTATATCAAGAAAAGACACCAATATGAGGGCTGCGGTATCTCCTGAGGAACGGCTTGCCATTACTTTACGGCACTTAGCCACAGGTTAGTACATTATAGTTGTAATGCTTTTGTTGTTATAAATTATAGTATTATTCTAGTGTTTACCCATACTCCTCCTCTCCCACAAAACAAGCTTGGGGACCTGGGGGAATGCGGGATATTTGGCTGGGGTACAAAATATGCGTCGCTACCACATAGTTTTTGAGTTAGGGGTGTTGAAAAAATTCCCTAGAAGTAGGGGAAATTCATTTGATTTTTTCTGAGTCCAGAGAAGTGTGAACCTGACGATCCTCACAGAATGATGACCGAAGTGTCGAGAATCCCCCCAATCCCCCGCTAGGAGGTTAGGTTAGATTTGTTAAGGTTTGGTTAGGTTAGGTTATATTTGGTTAGATTAAGTTAGGTAAATTTTGGTTAGGCAAATATCTCTAGATATAAGGAAATTACCCTAGATCTAGGGAATTTTACCCCCCTACACAACTCTTAAATTACGTGTTTCCGACGCATAATTTGCGGAGTGGGGGAGGCATGCAGTTAGCAAGTTCAGAAGAGCAGTGAGCATGAAAATAACGGTAGAAGAGAGCAAGAGAAGCAACATTGCGGCGGTGATTTAAAGATTGAAGACAGTCAGTCAGAGGAGAGGAGTTGATGAGACGAAAAGCTTTTGACTCAACCCTGTTTAGGAGAGCTGTATGAGTGGATCCTCCCCAAACATGTGAGACATACTCCATACATAGGCGGATAAGGCCCCTGTAGAGAGCAAGCAATTGGGAGGGAGAAAAAAAAGGACGCAGACGCCACAGCACACCTAACTTCTTAGAAGCTGTTTTAGCAAGAGATGAGATGTGAGATTTCCAGTTCAGATTTTTAGTAAAGGATAGTCCTAGAATGTTCATTGTAGAAGAAGGAGACAGTTGAGTGTCATTGAAGAAGAGGGGATAGTTATCTGGTAGGTTTTGTCGAGTAGATAGGTGAAGAAATTGGGTTTTTGAGGCAATGAACAAAACAAGGTTTGCTTTGCCCCAATCAGAAATAATAGAAAGATCAGAAGTTAGGCGGTCGGTGGCATCTCTCCGTGAATCACTTTGTTCCTGTTGAGTTGGACGTCTAATAAACGACGTTGAAAAATGCAGGGTAGAATCATCAGCGTAGGAGTGGATAGGGCTTTGAGTTAGACTTAGAAGATCATTAATGAATAATAGAAAGAGAGTGGGTGATAGGACAGAACCCTGGGGAACACCACTATTGATAGATTTAGGAGAAGAACAATGTCCGTCTACAGTAGCTGCAATAGAACGGTTTGAAAGGAAACTTAAAATGAAGATACAGAGAGAAGGATAGAAACCGAATGAGGGTAGTTTGGAAATTAAAGATTTGTGCCAGACTCTATCAAAAGCTTTTGATATGTCAAGGGCAACAGCAAAAGTTTCACCGAAACCCCTAAAGGAGGATGACCAAGATTCAGTTAGGAAAGCTAGAAGATCGCCAGTAGATCGCCCTTTACGGAAACCGTACTGACGATCAGATAGAAGAGTGTGAGCAGATAGATGCTTAAGAATCTTCTTATTAAGTATAGATTCAAAAACTTTAGAAAGGCAGGAAGTCAAAGCTATAGGACGGTAGTTTGAAGGATTAGAACGGTCACCCTTCTTAGGAACAGGTTGGATGTGAGCAAACTTCCAGCAAGAAGGAAAGGTGGAAGTAGATAGACATGGACGGAAAAGTTTGACCAGGCAGGGTGCAAGCACAGAAGCACAGTTTTTGAGAACAATAGGAGGGACTCCGTCAGGACCGTAAGCCTTACGAGGATCTAGGCCAGAAAGGGCAAAGAAAACATCATTCCGAAGGATCTTAATGACAGGCATAATAAAGTCAGAGGGTGGAGGAGAAGGAGGAACAAGCCCTTCATCAGCCAGAGTGGAGAGCCAGATATGGTATATGTTACATTTAGGGGGGTGCTGTTCTGAACTTTTTTTCTTCTATTACTCTACATTATCATTACTAGTGCATCATTGATCAATAGTAACCACTCGGAGAGGGGTGCAGCTCTCATCCATCTCATCAGGCTATTTTCTAGTTAGGTTAGAGTATTTTAGGGTAAAATTTCGTTACCGATTTCGAGGGCGGAACTATTTTCTTCTGATAAGTTGTGATGGTATTATTTTGGTACAGAGCATAGTTCTAAATTTAAGACAAAACTATTTTTCTGATATATTTTATTGTGTTCTGAACGAATATGATAACCGTTTTGGGAGCAATTATTATTTATTTTTTTAGAGAGGCACCTCACGAAAAAATACCGGCCAGACAAGGCTTTTCATGGCTATTTAAAAATACAAACTAAGATTTCCTTTATTTTTTCCTCCATTTAGGAGAATCACAGCAGTCCCTGAGTTACCAGTTCCGGGTCAGCTAGCCTCTCATCTCCATGATCATCCCAAGTGTGTGTACTGCCATCTATGAAGCCCTGCAACCTGACTACATGAGGGTCCCTACCACTCAAGATGAATGGAGGAATGTGGCAGCAGAGTTCCACAGACAGTGGAATTACCCAAACTGTCTTGGGGCCTGCGATGGGAAAATAATTTTAGTGGCTAAGCCTGCTAATAGTGGGTCTAGTTTATGATTATAAGGGACATTGCAGTGTTATCCTTATGGCACTAGTAGATGCTCAATATAAATTTTTGTATGTTGATGTGGGCACTAATGGGAGTGTCAGTGATGGCGGGGTTTGGGATAAATGCACCCTAAAAGCAGCCCTAGAAAATATTGATCTGAAGGTTCTTCCCCCAGAAAAGCTTCCATTTTCCCATAGAATAACTCCATTTGTAATAGTAGCAGATGATGCCTTTCCACTCAGGCCATGGATTATGAAACCATATCCAGGAAAGGATTTGCCTATGAAAAAATTAATTCATAACTATAGACTTTCCAGAGCAAGAAGAGTTTCAGAAAATGCATTTGGCATACTTGTAAGTAGGTTTCAAATTTTTAGACAACCAATCAGAACAACTCCAGAACGTGTGGAGAAAATTGCATTAGCAACTACATTGTTACACAACTACTTACGTGACAATTCACAACAAACATACACACCACCAGAGTTGCTTGACAGGGAGAACATTGATAATTTATAATAGGAGGATGGTTGCTGGCCAGTGGCATAACCATGAAGGTAATGCCTTGGGAAATTTACATGGTCAAGGTAGAAGGCCCACGCAGGCAGCCATAAATGTACGGGACACCTTCTCTGAGTATTTTAACAATGAAGGCAAGGTGCCCTGGCAGGAGGACATGGTTTATATGCATTAGCCTAGTAACTCCAAACCACCTCAATGTGCCACACTTCACCCATTCAACAACTCTAGAGTCAATTCTCTTTCCTGTATCATTCATACCAAAATTCTCATACATATCTGCATTGCTATCGCCATCCCATCTTGACCGCCCACATGCTCCTCTAATGTAGCTCATCTCTACTGCACGTACACGTGACTGTTGTGCTGCATTCCATGTCCACGTCTCAGATGGATACGACAGGGTAGGGAGGATAATACTGTTCCTTATACCACTCTTTGCTTCCATACTTACATTTCTCCCATTCAAAATTTTCTGTAGTGTTCCTATGACCTGTCTCCCTTTCAATGCTCTCTCTTATTTCCCCTTCCATGACCCTTCTTCCCCATATATGTATAGCTTCATAGGTGTATAATTTCAATTTAATTGTAGAAGTAACTTTAGTATGTAAATACAAACTATTTTTTAAGGGTACTGAGGATTATTTCACTTGTTACAGACAATTATTATATATAACAAGTATATCATGCCAACTCCATAGCAAAATAATAAAATATATATAATGGCAGTAAGGATTATTATTTCCGTTAAGAGTACAGGTACTATCCTTTTACAGTACAAATTCTGAGTTCTGATCCATCTGATTTAAAGCCTCTGATTTTGTTTTTTCAAGAAACACTGCCAGTTTTGCTAGCATTGAAATGTGCATTTTTTGTGGTAATTCCTACATCCACTTGCGCACTATAATCCCTGCAGCATATGGCATGTCTTCCTGAATGGGTTGTTCCATACTTGATTTTAAAAGTGACAATGCTTCTGCACTTGTTGAATTCGTGTTGCTAAATGTATGATCACGTGCCACACGTGATCTCTTGTTTGAAACAGGTGTCCTTTCCTGGACTGGCTGGTTCCTGGCGTTATTGTTGGCTCAAATGGAGGTGGAGTTGGTGTGAGCTCTGATGGAGGTGGGGT
This sequence comes from Chionoecetes opilio, assembly GCA_016584305.1. Lineage (NCBI taxonomy): Eukaryota > Metazoa > Arthropoda > Malacostraca > Decapoda > Majidae > Chionoecetes > Chionoecetes opilio. The sequence goes on from JACEEZ010022848.1 coordinate 181,676, forward strand.
TGGTGAAGGGTCAGTGCTGTTAGTACCAGTCTGGTATATTACTTCGTCATCACTTGTGTAAGATTCGACTGCCACTACCATAACTTCGTCAGACACCTGTGATTCCTGTTGGCGAGGAAGCGATTGGTAACAACAACATACTCGTACTTACCAAACTTACCTTACCCTGTGTACAGTTTTGCTTTTTGCTGAGGCCAAATCTATTAAAGAAAATAATAGAAAAAAAAGTATCTGCCCTAAAAACTTGTGCTTGTTATATATAGCACTATCTGACACGAAACATGTATGCCGTCTACCTTGAGGAAAGTTTGTGATGGTAGAAGAACCACATTGCTCCTCTTTCATCACTGTACTACCCTAGTCCTTATGCAAGTCAATACAGTAAAAAATAAATGCAATAAACTATAATATACCATAATAAAAGCAACTGTATCCATCCCATAAGGTAATGATTCACTATACTCACAGATAATGTAGTAGCGACAAGGTTTGACGAGCTAGACCCTCGAGACACAACACCCATCAGAAAAAAAAGTGACTGGAATGGCTTCCACTTCGGAATGTACTCTCCTTCAGAGCCACTCTTGGCAGATTTTTTATCTTGGCCAATTCCCTCCGAAATGATGACCTCATGATGTTGAATTTGGTCATCACTGCATCTGCAACATGATATCCCAAATTCGAGCAGACATGCTGGTGTGATCTCAAATTCTACCTACATTTTTAATGCCTTTCTTTTTTGTATAACTAGTTGATTAGTTTTATTAGTTGGATATCTCTTATAAAAATTAAAAAATAATAAAGCACAATAACTGTGGATCTGCACTGAAAATAGCTCACTAAAATGGGCTAGAAAAATACACGGCATTTCAGGATAGTGTTGCACAATGCACATTGAACCCACACTTGGATTGGTAAATGTTCGTTAGTGAGCCATCACAAATTTCGAGGATGAAACTATTTTTTTTCTGATAAGTTTTGATGTTTTTGGATTAATCTGATATCCGTTTCTCTTGGAAATCACTACTAGTTTTTTTGTACACTCCCCCTTCCTGTTTCCCCCACCACGCTCCAAAAAATAGTGATTTCCGATGAAAAGAAATATGAAACTAATCAAAACACATCAAAATCTATCAGAAAAAGGTAGTTTTGTCATTAACAAATTGTCTCAGATCCAAGACTGGATAAAATATTGGGCTAGAGTTCTTCACAATACCTTGGCGGCCACCGGTAGTTGGACTAATATGTTATGCCAGCCTTGGTTCTGAGTCAATATTTCATGGACGAAACTACCTTTTTCTGATAGATTTTCATGTGTTTTTAATTATTCCGTTTTCTTTTCATCGGAAATCACTAGTTTTTGGAGCGTGCAGGGGGGAGACAGGAAGCAAAAAAAAAAAAAAAAACTAATGCTTTCCGAGAGAAACATATATTAGATTAATTCATTCAAATCACATCAAAACTTATCAGAAAAAATTGTTTTCATTTGTTCACACAAATCACTACCATTACATCATTCAACTGCATGCAGAGCCTGTATCTGTTTCAGGGTTTCGATTTGGTAAACTAACCATTCAACATATGAATTTTTCTTAATATTAATACTGTTTGAGATGGATGCTAGCCTTGTAGGTTTAGGTCAGGTCAAGTAAGGTTAGGTTAGGGTAGGTTAGGTTAACATAGGTTAGCTTAGCTTAGCTTAAATCAGGATATATTATGTTAGCAAATCAGGATAGCTTAGGTTATCTTAGCTGGTAAATTTTTATTTCATCCTAGTCCTGCATTTCAAGATGAAACCTGTAGGTTACTTTTAACGTATATAGTGGACTTTAACATACCTGCAGTAATTCCACCAATGTCTGGGAAAGCTGTATGGAGTTCTGCGGCGATGTTGCTGTATGTTTTCTTTTTTAATGTTTTTTTTAGCAAATAAAGGGCTATATATGTTCCATATTGTAGGATGTGCCTGAACTAAGTCAATCAGTAAGCTTTCTATCTCGTTTGTCCAGTCAGCAGGCATGTTGATGTCTTCTTGGAGGCCGTGGAGGCTGGGGGCTCTGTTACACGTGTGTTTGTGGTACTTGAACTTGTAAACAAACAATCTCAGAGATTGTATGGTCTTGGTCTTGGTTGTATAATTCGATATTTAAAGAGTTTTATAAAAAAATGCTCTTGCAATAAATAATGTAGTCATCCACTAATATCGTTTCTTTATAACAGAAAACGTTTTTGCTCACTCAAGCAAGTTTTGCTCACTGAAATGATTAGCAAAAATAGCTTCGAAGGAGTTCGCTGTTTGCTCAACCAAACAGGCTTTCATTGAGCAAACTGCTCAAAACTGCTCACTGAGCACTGCTCACTGAGCAGAAAAGTGCCCGTGTAATAGCGCCTTTACCCATCACGCTCCTTTATTTCCCAAAGAACACAGATTTTCTTCAGGGAAGGGCAGGGCAGTTTCTGCAAGGAACTGTTGACAAACACCATAGTGCATCGCCTTCGCCCGTGGTGGGCGATTTTTTATAGTGACACCTGTGATTACAGGCTCATGCCTATAATCACAGGAGGACACCCCTGTGTCCTCCGATGCACTCGCAAATGAAGGTAGAGTTAATGAGCAGCATGTGGGTGTTCTTAGGCCACTCGACGGTGCATACATATTAAAATGTATTAATGGTTCTCATTCGGGGTCGAACTTAATGCATGTGTGTGTGTGTGTGTGTGTGTTTGATTGAAAACTGGCTCATGACGAGCTCTAAACTTTATTTTTTCAAAGATCATCTATCAACAATAATACATGAATGAAAATCGGAAACTTACTGTTAATTTTTTTATCATGTTTTCATGTTATAATGACTACCTTGTTCAACATGTAAAAGGGTTGCACAAGTTTGCATTGAAGATATATGGAAGGTGCGAAGGCGATGACGACTGACAGCTGCTGTCTCGCAGAGGTGGTGACAAGATGTGTTTCCCGTGCCTCTCCTTGTTGTTGACGTGACTGAGGTCTAGGAAGAGGATTAGGATGGCAGCCTCAGGGGAGCTTAGTGAGGGTGTCGTGAGTGGAATGAACGAGACTCTGGTAGCTTCGAATGTGTTAGAGACTGAGAGAATGGTGGAGTCCAAGTGCAAAGGAGGTTGTGGTGGAGCACTGATGAGTATTCTTGAGGCGATTGAAGACCTTAAAATGTGTTTTGTAAGTGAAGTAAACGAGTTGAAAAGTGTTGTGAAGAAGCAGGAGATAGAGATCCAATCTCTTAAAGTAATGGGGAGGCGGTAGCACAGTGGTTAGCGTCACCGTGTTGCGTTCTCCAAGACCCGAGTTCGATCCCGAGTGAGACCCATAAATCTGCTTTGAATATTTCTGCACCGTTGAGTGGCCTAAGAACACCCACATGCCCTGTCCATTAATTCTATCTTCGATTGCGAGTGATTTGGAGGATACAGGGGGGCGGCATGAGCCTCTAATTACAGGCGTCACTATAAAAATCCTGCCTGCGCCACCACGGGCGAGAGCCAACAATCACAGCCCTCAAATGAGCCTCCAGGGACTACCATCCGAGCCCTGGAGGTCACTGCCTACAGGCGCTATAGGCATAGATGTAAAAAAAAAAAAAAAAAAAATTCCGTCCAGACCATTTAATCATTCCTGATTTAATGCAGTCAAAATAAAGCCATTATCGAATATATCAGCAATATGCTGTTACTTTTTGCATACAGGAAGCCGTTTTTAAATAATCCGCTATCAAAATCTGTAAATACCCCGAACTCATAGAACACTCTTGGCGACTAGCAGACGACGCTGAAAATGTGTTTTGTAAGTGAAGTAAACGAGTTGAAAAGTGTTGTGGAGAAGCAGGAGATAGAGATCCGATCTCTTAAAGTAATCGTCCAGACTATTTCATCATTCCTTATTTAATGCAATTAAAATATAGCCATTATCGCATATATCAACAATATGTTGTCACTTTTTGCATACAGTCAGCTGTTTTTAAATAATCTGCAATCAAAATATGTAAATTCCCCGAACTCATGGAACACTCTTGGGCCCGTACCGAGAGTCATGATGAAGGTTGAGCGACGACCTTCGTCGACTGAGGAAGGTTACGATAAAAGGGATATTTTTCGGAACGAAGAGCAGCGACGAAAGTCCTTCGTCCTTCGACCGTCTTTGCTGCTCTTCGTTCCGAAAAAATATCCCTTTTGTGGTAACCTTCCTCAGTCCTGTAGCGCTTCGTGTCCTGGTGGAACGCCGACGTGAGTTTCGACAGGGGATGCTTGCAGCCTATGTTGATCTCAAGAAGACGTTTGACTCAGTGCATCGTGAGTTACTCTGGGATCTTCTGCGACTTCGAGGGATTCCTGCAAGGACTATTGGTAACTGGTCTGTATTCTGGGACTGAGAGTGCTGTGAAGTGTGGGGCAGGTGTATCCAGCTTCTTTCCTGTGAATACAGGAGTGAGGCAAGGGTGCGTCCTTGCCCCATCACTTTTCAACGCTTGTATGGACTGGGTATTGGACAAGGTTGTAGATCAAAGTGATTGTGGAGCATCCGTCGGCAACACCAAGATCACTGATCTTGTTTTTGCCGATGATGCAGTAATCTTTGCTGAGTCGCTGGAGGTCCTGGTGATGGCTCTCGAGGCGCTGCACGAGGAGGCAAAGCCTTTGGGACTTGAGGTCTCCTGGCTCAAGACCAAGGTCCAGGTGTTTGGAGACTTACTAGATGAAGCAGTACAGTCTGTTCATGCGTGTGGCGAGGACATTGAGATCTTGGAAAGTTTTACATACCTTGGTAGCGCAGTCCATAATGACGGCGGGTCACGTCAAGAAGCCTTACGGCGGATTGGCATAGCCCACGGTGTTATGGACTCGCTCAGCGGGAGTATTTGGCGTTGTCGGTACCTGTGCAGGAGGACAAAGATCCGGATCTTCAAGTCGCTTGTGATCCCTGTCTTACTCTATGGTTGTGAGACATGGACACTAAATAGTGACTTGAAGAAACGAATCAATGCCTTTGGTAATAAGTGTCTTCGCAGAATCATGGGGTATCGCTGGGATGATTACGTGTCAAATCAGCGATTGCACCGTGAGACTGAATCGAGGCCTATTACCTGCATAGTCCGTCAGCGCCAACTTCGGCTATATGGGCATGTGGCACGCTACCCTGAAACCGATCCTTCCCATCGGGTTGTATCTGTAAGAGACAATCCGGCGTGGAGGAGGCCAAGGGGGCGCCCACAAGGCTCGTGGCTGGGGCAAGTTGATGTTTCTTGTCGAGAACTGCTTGGTATGGGAAAGGAGCCTGCATGGGAACTCGCGCATGGTGACCCCCGGGAGTGGCGTCGTAGGGTGGGCGAGGCGACGCGCCCCCCGGCGTATGCCCCCAATGATTGATTGATTGATTCCTCAGTCGACAAAGGTCGTCGCTCAACCTTCATCATGACTCGGTACGGGCCTTGGCGACTAGCAGACGACGCTGAAAATGTGTTTTGTAAGTGAAGTAAACGAGTTGAAAAGTGTTGTGAGGAAGCGGGAGATAGAGATCCGATCTCTTAAATTAAATGTCCAGAGCGTTTTATCTACACGCACTCTCTCATCATCCTCGGTAACACTACTCTTTGCACACGCATATAAAGCGTTTGAGAAGTTGCTAACATAAGAATTCAAATCATTATCCCGTATACATATGACATTTGTTGTGTGAAATTTCTCAAAAAACTTTCCTTGTTAATTTTATAGTACATGAGAGGCTTTTCGATCAATCTAGACTTCCCTGCCTTTCCAAGCAGTGCTGCATGGCCTCCTAGTGACGTTGCCCGAATAAGTAGATTACCAAGATCAACCCCTGTGCTAGTGTATTTAATGGTTATCGGGGCGTGGTCAGAGGAGAGGTCACTACGATGCTCCACAAAAAAATCATTAACAGAGTCTAATAGCTGGGGTGGTACAATACTCACATCTAACTCAGAGATCCATACATCACGTTTGCGGCACGTCATGTCACTCACAAAATGCTTGTCAACTGTCTTCAGATTGTTTAACACTATCAGCTTATTATCAACACAGATAGTAGACAGTATTTCAGCATTATCGTTAGCCACATTAACATTATCCTTTATATCTGGATAGGAATATAGGTTTGCTCCTGACACTTGCACAAATGGTAAAATTTATCTAACACTTTTACCGAACCTTTCATTCTTATCACCTATTATGATGTAACCCTTACACATGTATTTATACTTTAGCTTTTCTTGAATAGCGGCAAATTAATCGTGATTATAATACTGCCAATCACTTGGTGGAATGTAGCAAAACCCAAACAAAACACCATATATGTTCCGAAACTGTAAGCACACTTGATCCCCTACATTCAAATCAACGTCATGTACTAGAGGAGCGCACACACACACACACACGCGCGAAGTTGGTCAAGTGGATAGCGCGCCATTATGTGGTAGCTGGTTCGAATCCCCACTTCCCCCACTCCCAGGGATTTTTCACTGAAAAATTCAGGCGGTTACTGTCCCCCTTGAGCAAGGGGATGGGGTGTGTGATGTGTGAGGTCCCAGCATTACCCAAAGATTGGTAATAATGAGCTCCAAGCTCGCACCTGCAGGGTGAAACTGGTGATCGCGAGTGCGACTCGCATGGACAAGACCATGAGTGTTTAATACCCACACACACACACACACACACACACACACACACATACACATACACATACATACACACACACACACACACACACACACACACTCACTCACACATACCTATAAGTATATACGTATTTGTTGTGGTACATATCTCTTCTCTGAGTATATATATATAAGAACAAATGTGTTTGTTTGTTTCTTGCTCTATTATAGAAAACCGAACGGTTTTTTTCCCCTCACTCTTGGTGGCGCAAGCAGGATTTTTATAGTGGCACCTGTGATTAGAGGTTCATGCGGCCCCCCTGTGTCCTCCAATGCATTCATCGTCGAAGATATAGTTAATTGACATAATTTGGGTGATATTCGTCCACTCTACGATTGCAGATATACTTTGGCATCCCTCAGGATCGAACACGTTACACAGTCCACGCCATTTGCAGGCGCTAAACACTCTACCACCGCCTCCCCTTTAAACTTAAAGATCTTAAAATAGCTTCAAAGTTACAAATTTTTAACAAAAAGATTAATGATTCTATCTATTTTGAATCTGGTGCACTAACTAACCATAACATTTACAATAAATGATGGATGTTCGAAAAATAGAGAAGAATTCCACGGTTTTGTCATTAGAGTTTCACTTACTATGGCTCGGTTGATATCTAGTATTATTTTATGAGTCTACATGGCCATATGAGGAGTAATCTTTTTAACATTAAGGATAATTTCTACCGTAGATAACAGTGAAGTCGCCAGTTCTACGTTTCTTTGTTATTTACAGACGTGTGGTGGCGTTAATACTTACATTTGTACATCCATGATTTCAGGAAAGTTAGAAGGGTCTATCTGGAAAGTCTGTGTCATTTTGTGTCTTCATCTGTGTCATATTAGGGCTATAAATGAACAAATGACAAAAATAAAACCGAGTGGCGACCTTGCTATACCTACTACAGTAAACGCCAGTTAGTATTTTAACCCAACAGTTGAGTCGCCACTCTGGGGAATTCTGGGAAATTAGAGGTAAAGTAAAACAAGTCTCTATATATATTAGCTGCGGAAGATGCTTGGATATATAAAAATTCCTCTGCCGACGTGAAAATAAATTCTATTTAAGTTTGAAAGATCTGGTAAGTTTTGTGTCCTGCCGCCCGAAAGGTGATCAGCTACGGTCTGTCGTCGCGCGAAGAAAAAAGTGAGAAGCAAAATGCGCAACAGTTATATTTGCAGCTACAAAGCATAAAACAACGCTGAAACAGGATAGATTATACAGTCATGACATAAACTACTGTGTAACATCTTCAGTGGCACATAAAAATCAGTAGTGATGCTATAATTCGTAATATTTGGCGCCTGGCGACATCACTGCAGGTGACGACTTCACTGTTATCTACGGTAAAACATTCGATAACACTCTTATGCTGGGGGGATAAAAAGTATTAATAATTCCCCCTCCACCAATATGAAAGGGTTATTGAATGTTCCATACTGCTCCAGACGTAAACTACGGTTTCGTATTACCGACGTTTCAAGGGTTTGGTTTATCACAGGGAGGGATATTTTATAAATAGTTGTTGCAGGTATAAAGACACTTTTAATGCTAGGATCCCTGTAATAAACACCACAGATACCGTTTCAGTTTAGGCGCTCCCAATTTCCAGTAACATTAAGCTTTGCCATGTCAATCAACATATCACAGGGACAAATACTGAAAGTTGTTGGGCTACAATTACAAGTTTGTCAGAAATAGGTCACAAGTAAGAAGTAAGTCAAGTGAGAAATAGCCTCTTAACTATAAACAAAATAGATAACTACATCAACTCACTTCCCTGATCAGAACAACTTGGCAAAGAGTAAAACTCACCTACAATGTTGCCTGTTGTGAGCCTAGTCAGCCTACACGACAAGGCCTCAAGCCAAAATGAAGAAGGAAAGCCACACTGAGGGAGGAGTGGAGGCCCACACTGAGGGAGGAAAGCCACACTGAGGAAGGAAAGCATCACTTTGGGAAGAGAAGAGAGCCACACTGAAGGAGGAAAGCCACAAGCCACGCTATGGGAGGCTATTGGTGCAGGAATAAGCTGCTCAACATCACAAGGTACATAGTAATACGTGTTATATTGGCCGCCAGGTGTACAACTTCTCACACACCCGTGCACTTGCGTGACGAGAGAGAGAGAGAGAGAGAGAGAGAGAGAGAGAGAGAGAGAGAGAGAGAGAGAGAGAGAGAGAGAGAGAGAGAGAGAGCAGAGAGAGCACAAGATACTCATTATAAAGACTGTATTTTTGTCAATTACAAGCTTATTCATCTGAGGAGTTACTTTTTATCACATCTTAAAAAACAAAACAAATATTTGTCATACTGAATACTTTACGTACTGCAAGAAATGACGCCGTGCAAGAACCTTTGACTTTGTCTGATACTCGCATGGATGATTTTTTTGTTTTGGTAGGGAGGAGGAGGAAAACAACTGCATAACAATTTTAACATAGCTTTTATGACAAATTTGATTGTTTGTATCACATTTATGATAAGCTTCCTTCCATCCGCGTTCCCTTAGATAATCACACTTAAGAGTGTATCAAGCAAGAGTCATCGCGGCCCGGACAGACACTCGCACACCAGCGAGAGCGAGGCCACGGCCTGGCCCAGGAAGAGTGCGTAGAAGGCGCCCTGAAGGTGGCTGGGGCCCAGCACCACTTGTCCTTCGCTGCCCTGAAAAGCGCCGCCGCATACCTCATTATCAAAACTACTGTTACCCTTAAGCCTAACAAACATTACATATCATGAAGTGAGTTTACGAGTCATTGTATTGGACAAAGGAAGGATGCGTAACTTACCGTTTTAATTGTATTGGAGAACGGAGGGAAGCGTAGGTTACGTTTTAATTGTATTGAACAAAGGAGGGAAGCGTAACTTATCATTTTAATTATATTGGACACAGGAGGGAAGCGTAGGTTACGTTTTAATTGTATTGGATAAAGGAGAGAAGCGTAACTTATCGTTGTATTTGTATTGGACAAAGGAGGGAAACTTAACTTGCCATTATAATTGTTTTGGACACAGGAGGTAAGGGAGGAAGAAGGGAATAATACCTTACCGTTTTAATTTTATTGGACAAAGGATAGAAGCGTAACTAACCGTATTAATTGTATTGGACAAAGGAGGGAAGCGATGTTAACGTTTTTATTGTATTGGACAAACGAGGGAAGCGTAACCTTCTTTTATATTTTTTTACATAAAAAAGGACTGGCTAAGGGCAAAATGAAGAGGTAACAAATATCCCGCTTATTTGCCAATTCATATAAAGACAGTAAGACAATAAAGAAAGAGGTGTGGGCCAATTTAGTTCGGATGTGTCTTGTTACTCCTCTCTTCCAAAGATTAAAGTTGTAGGAAGTTGGAAAAATAAAAACAAGATGAGAATTTAAGAGATTACCAGTGTAAGGGATGAAAGAGTAAAAATACTGATTAATTCTTGAATTAGGAAGATGGACATAATATGGATGAGAATGAGTAGAAATCCGTGTGCAGCGAAGCCGCGGAATGGGAAGGGGCATGCAGTTACCAAGTTCAGAAGAGCAGTGAGCATGAAAATAAGTTAAAAGATAGCAAGAGAAGCAACATTGCGGCGGTGATCTAAATATTGAAGACAGTCATTCAGAGGAGGGGAGTTGATGAGATGAAAAGCTTTTGACTCAACCCTATTTAGGAGAGCTGTATGAGTGGATCCCCCCCCCCCCCAAACATATGAGACATACTCGATACATGAGCGAATAAGACCCCTGTACAGAGCAAGTAACTGGGAGGTAGAACAAAATGGACGCAGACGCCACAGGACATCTAACTTCTTAGAAGCTATTTTAGCAAGAGATGAGATATGAGGTTTGCAGTTCAGATTTTTTAGAAAAGGATAGTCCAGAAATGATCATTGTAGAAAAGGGAAACAGTTGAGTGTCATTAAAGAAGAGGGGATAGTTGTCTGGTAGGTTTTGTCGAATAGATAGGTGAAGAAATTGGGTTTTTGAGGCTTTGAACAAAACCAGGTTTTGCTTTGCCTCAATCAGAAATTATAGAAATATCAGAAGTTAGCCCTTATGTGGCATCGTATTGTGGTATCTCTCTGTGAATCACTTAGTTCCTGTTGAGTTGGACGTCTAATAAACGACGTTGAAAAATGCAGGGTAGAATCATCAGCGTATCAGTGGATAGGGTTTGAGTAAGATTTAGGGGATCATTAATGAATAATAGAAAGAGAATGGGTGATAGGACAGAACCCTGAGAAGCACCAATATTCATAGAGTTAGGAGAAGAACAATGGCCGTCTACAGTTGCTGCAATAAAATGGTTTGAAAGGACATTTTCTCTTAAGATGAAAGTGCAGAGAGAAGGATATAAACCAAATAAGGGTAGTTTGAAAATCAATTTGTTTTGGCAAACTACTACTTTGGCTACCAAAAGCTTTTGTCAAGGACAACAGCAAAAGGTTCACCGAAACCTCTAGAAAAGGATGACCAAGATTCAGTTAGGAGAGCTAGAAGATCGCCAGTAGATCGCTATTTAATTAAACCGTACTGACGATCAGATCGAAGATTGTGAGCAGATATATGCTAAAATTTTTTTTTATTAAGTATAGATCAAATGCTTTAGAAAGGCAGGACCTCAAAGCAATAGGACGGTAGTTTGAAGGATTAGAACGGTCACCCTTCTTAGGAACAGGTTGGATGTGAGCAAACTTCCAGCAAAAAGGAAAGGTGGAAGTAGATAGACAAAGACAAAAGTTTGACCAAGTACAGTGAGAGCACAGAAGCACAGTTTTTGAGAACGATAGGAGGGACTTCGACAGGACCGTAAACCTTTCGAGGGTCTAAACCAGAAAGGGCAAACAAATCATTACGAAGGATCTTAATAACAGGCATAATATAGTCAAATGATGGAGAAGGAGGAACAAGCTCTTCATCAATTTTAGTGGAATTTTCAGCAAAGGTCTGAGCAAATAGTTCAGTTTTAGAAATAGATACGACAGCTGTGGAGCCATCTGGGTGAAGAATAGGAGGGAAATATGCAGAAGAAAAATTGTTAAGAGCTGTTATTAACTAGCTGCCAGAATTCACGAGAGGAGTTTGATTCAGAAAGAATTTGACATTTTCTATGAATGAAGGAGTTTTTGGTAAGTTGAAGAAAATATTTGGCATGAATACAGGCAGAAATATAAAGGGTATGAGTTCCAGGAGAGAGTTAGTTATGGTACCGTCTGTGAGCTGCCTCTCTATATTGGACAGCATGAGAACAAGCAAAGTTAAACCAAGGTTGACGGGCGTTAGGATTAGAGAATGTTTGTAGAATGTACGCCTCTACCTTTATGCCAGAGACAATGACCTCAGTTATACGCTCTACACAAAGAGATCGGTCTCAGGCAACTTAATGTTGTAATTGTATTGACAAAGGAGGGAAGTTTAAGTTAATTCAAATTGTGTTGGACGAAGTAAGGAAGCTTACGTTACGTTTTAATTGGAATGGACAAGGGAGGGAATCGTGACATACTGTTTTGATTGTATCGAACAAAGGAGGGAAGCATAGGTCAAGTTTTATTGATTGGTCAAAGGAGGAAAGCTTCAGCTACCGTTTCAATTGTAGTAGACGAAAGAAAGAAGCGAAACTTACCGTTGTGTTTGTATTGGACCAAGGAGGGAAGCGTAACTTACCGTTCTGAAGGTCAGCTTGGTCTGTTCGCCTCTTTCCTGGGAGGTCCGCCGCTCCTCCCTGACGTGGATCCTGACGACGTCCTCCATCCAGAAGGTGATGAGGCCCGCCTCGAGGAGCTGTTGGATGGCACTGCTGAAGCGTCGCCGGAAAGGCATCCCCGGCCTGTAGGGGTGGGTTGTTTGCCGTGATACAACATTAAGGATATCATTTTTCCCATGGAGAAATAAGTGATCATTATTTGTTTGTATTCTTATGTTTCCAATAGGACAATATTCGCCGATATTGTACGGCGCTGCATAGCATCACAAAGCACTAGATAAACGTGTTCAAAAACGCTAAGCAACTAATATCACGTTGCTATCAATGGTAATTAGATATCAGTTTTGTTGGGCTTAACATAATTCCAATGAAACACGCCTACATGCATGCTTGGATAGCTGGATATGGGTCAGTTTATTGTTTCTAGTTTTAGTAGTAACATGAACAAAAAATATTGTTGTTCACGGTGGACCCTCCAACTGAGCAGCTTCACACCACTGGATTACAGGCAGTGGATGCCGATCCTCCCATTGACGAAACCGCACCCTCTCTTGACGAAGTCAGAGAGGCTGTAGATAAGTTGAGGGGTGGAAAGGCAGCTGGTGTTTGTAATATCAGTGCGGAGCTCCTCAAAGCTGGGGGTGAGGCCATGATCCGCGGGTTGCATGCTGTCCATACTGCTCAGTGGCAATCAGGTACCATTCCTCCTGACTGAAAAAGGGGGCTGGTCGTCCCTATCTGGAAAGGGAAAGGGGACTGTCAGGACTGCGACAATTACCGCGGTATTACACTGCTCAGCGTGCCAGGCAAGGTGCTTGCCTATCTATTGCTGACACGGATCCGCAGTCATCTGCTGAAGCATAAGAGACCTCAGCAGTCTGGGTTCACGCCTGGTAAGTCAACAACGGACCGTATCCTAGCGCTTCGTGTCCTGGTGGAACGCCGACGAGAGTTTCGACAGGGGATGCTTGCAGCCTATGTTGATCTCAAGAAGGCGTTTGACTCAGTGCATCGTGTGTCACTTTGGGATCTTCTGCGACTTCGCGGGATTCCTGCAAGGACTATTGGTTTGATAACCGGTCTGTATTCTGGGACTGAGAGTGCTGTGAAGTGTGGGGCAGGTGTATCCAGCTTCTTTCCTGTGAATACAGGAGTGAGGCAAGGGTGCGTCCTTGCCCCATCACTTTTCAACGCTTGTATGGACTGGGTATTGGACAAGGTTGTATGTAGATCAAAGTGATTGTGGAGCATCCGTCGGCAACACCAAGATCACTGATCTTGTTTTTACCGATGATGCAGTAATCTTTGCTGAATCGCTGGAGGTCCTGGTGATGGCTCTCGAGGCGCTGCACGAGGAGGCAAAGCCTTTGGGACTTGAGGTCTCCTGACTTAAGACCAAGGTCCTGGTGTTTGGAGACAAAAAATGAAGCAGTACAGTTTGTTCATGCGTGCGGCGAGGAAATTGAGATCTTGGAAAGTTTTACATACCTTGGTAGCGCAGTCCATAATGACGGCGGGTCACGTTAAGAAGTCTTACGGTGGATTGGCATAGCCCACGGTGCTATGGACTCGCTCAGCGGGAGTATTTGGCGTTGTCGGTACCTGTGCAGGAGGACAAAGATCCGGATCTTCAAGTCGCTTGTGATCCCTGTCTTACTATATGGTTGTGAGACATGGACACTAAATAGTGACTTGAAGAGACGAATCAATGCTTTTGGTAATAAGTGTCTTCGCAGAATCATGGGGTATCGCTGGGATGATTACGAGTCAAATCAGCGATTGCACCGTGTAACTGAATCGAGGCCTATTACCTGCATAGTCCGTCAACGCCAACTTCGGCTATATGGGCATGTGGCACGCTACCCTGAAACCGATCCTTCCCATCGGGTTGTATCTGTAAGAGACAATCCGGCGTGGAGGAGGCCAAGGGGGCGCCCACAAGGCTCGTGGCTGGGGCAAGTTGATGTTTCTTGTCGAGAGCTGCTTGGTATGGGAAAGGAGCCTGCATGGAGACTCGTGCGTGGTGACCCCCGGGAGTGGCGTCGTAGGGCTGGCGAGGCGACGCGCCCCACGGCGTATGCCCCCAATAATTGATTAACACTTATTACATATTACTTATTAGTAACACTAATTAACAACTTTTATGAAACAATTGCCTTAGTATTAGTTGGGGTGAACATCATTACGATAAACACCCGGCATTGAAATTAAAAGTTTACACTTTCACTGGTAGATAACAATTCGTAGGTTACATGATAGACCGTTTTAAGGTTTGAAATTACGCGTTGAAATTATAAAGATAAATCTTATACTGATCTGCAAAATGAATGTGTTATTACCGAGTATCATCCAACTTTCCCTTTGAGAATGAAAAACATTACTTGTGGAATAAAATTATACCAAACAAACCAGCTGCATATCCTTGCACCGGTCGGGCGGTATTACCAAAGCGATCATAGCTAAGAACGTATATCATAGCTGGACAAAATGGCGCATTTTAGCCATAACTGGCTGGCAAGAATTAAACATTGGGGGGGGGGGAGTATCATAAACCGCGCGAGAGGCAAGGACTGGATTCAAGGTGTTCTAGCCCGGCTATGATATACGGTCCCGCGGCTATTATATGGTCCCACAGACAACAGGGCCAAGACACAATAACAGCCTCAGTGAAGGAACTTTCGCCTACGTAGGGACGCATACTGAATGAGTTGAGTGATGCACAACTGATTAGGAATTACTGTACTGTACGTAGTGACCGCATATGCTTATTTGGCAACCCTCTATCTAGGTAGAGGGTTGCCAAATGTTATATAGGTAGGTCGCATGACTTCGTCCTTAGTCAGCTCGTGGTCGCGGTATAAACAAATTCGTCTATGGGTACAGCCTGGTGTGCCAAATGCAGGGGCATCTGGCGCAGCACCCCCTCTAACCTTGTTCCCTGCATATTACATCCTTTTGTAAATACACATCCAGTCTACAGCTACAGCTGAGTATTCATTACCCACACACACCACACACAGGGGCACACACCAATAAGATATAATATCAGGCCAACCCATGTGTTTCGTGCCTGCCACTCTCCACTACCTACCGTCCACTTCGCCAGCCACTACCGCCGCTCGCAGCCACACTACCAAATTACATTACCACAACCTCTGATTCCAGCAAATAATGATCAAGCCTTCAACCATTCAACCCATCTACCACTGATGAGTATACCTTGATTAATAACTAAATAGGGTAGCCTTTCAGTATAGGTAGTTTTTGGGCTTTTGCAAGATGAGTTTCACGTCAAATAAAGTATAATTTCCACAGCTGCCTTGCCGTGTCAACGCACTTTCTCGCCGCCCTCGTGTGTAGATATAATCTTCTGGGCGCAACGTGTTCGCCGTCTGCTGTTCCGTTCTGCTGTTCACATCACTTCCTCGGCTTCATGCACGCCCATGCTGTCCACCCACGCCGCCCACCCATGTTTGATATCGCGTGCGGCATCTGCGGTTTCAACCGCGCCCGCCCGTCTCCACGCCCAAATGCTTCACCTGCATGTGCTTCGTGAGTTCCTGCTTTGGTCTCTCCCACTCTCCTTCCCCATGAGCGGCCCGTGGCGAGATCATCAGCCTGTTCCTGCTTCATTTCTCCTGGTATCCTGCGGGCCGTGGTCTACTAGCTACACGTGTGTCGTTCAGTTTAAGTTATTTGTTTATTGTCACTTGTATAACGTGACCGTTCTCGTGTGCTTTGCGATCTGCTGTGCCCTATTTGCCCTTGTCTGACTTATATGACCTTATGAGGTCATGAGGTACTTGTCTGACTTATATGAGGCGACCTCATGTCTGGCGACCCACGTGGTCACCCTCCCAGTCCCCCCGCCTCTCAACCACGTGGTCGATCATCATCTGGGGGACAGATAGTGCGACTTGGTTGTCTCCCTCTCCCCCCTCTCAGCCAACCTTCTGTCGGCCGACCCCCTTCCAGTGTTGCCAACTTAAACATTCATATCTGGTCCAAATATCCCTACAGAAACCATGAAAAGTCCCTACGTGTCCCTACGTACAATGCCAATATCCCCACGCCTGTCCCTACATGAAATAAGAATAAATAAAAACAAGAAATGCACATATTACGTTTTTTTTTATAAAGTGCAATACTAGAGACCAGATTAATGATGACCAGAAAATGTTATAGAAAACTAGTTAAACATTGACCTTGCCATAGACCACTGTATACCTGGACTGCGCACGAGACAATGTTTTGAATTGCGGGGCTGCATAGGGGCCTGCGGGGCACCCTACAAAGAGATATAGTGGTCTATGGACTATCATATAGACTGGTTTATCAGTATATATGATATACTGTAATCTTCGTAAATGTTTGTTCTATAATATTATCAAATAAAAAACAGTAAAACACGCTAAAGAAATGCCATTACGAGACTATGAAGAAATATGCATGAACTTAATATTCACTTAACTCTTCGCCATTTAAAACTTTGCGAGTCAACTTTTATCATGAAGGGTATCAATAGAATCGCAATTTCGTTAGCTTTCAATTGCTATATTTCGTTATCTGATAAATTAATTAAAACCATGCATAAATTAGCGTTAACTAAATAATTAAAATCATCAATCGGGTAATTTTCCCGGTTGATGAGGTTATTGAATGCGGCAAGACGTTATCGCAGAGTTGTTCCTGTAATGTAATACTCCTAAAGTGTTTTTAGCCCAAAACCCCCCTTTAAAATTATTCAATCGGCATGGGACCAAGCCGTTTACCACCTACGATTTATTTGCGATTTTTTTTTGTCTACTCTCATCAAAATTGAATGTACAGTTTCGGCTACCCAAAACAGACAGACAGACACACACACAGACACACGGCTACTCCTATAGTATATTAGATGATTACTTTAGATTTTTCCGTTGTTGATATTTTGCTGTATTGTGCATTGATGCACCATGTTGTTATGCAAGTGTACTTATCCTCAGAAAAGAAGAGTACCATTGTTAAATAACTTGGAGATTGTTAAGTTCACGGTTTTTGCACAGTTCAAGACGCTTTACTCATATCTTGTTATATTTTCAGGTGTGGGCAGAAGACGCGGACGTGCTGATAATGCTGGTGCACCATAGCTCAAGCACCAACCATCCACTCTTCTTAACCACATCGAAGGGCTCTTACGATGTCAGGAGGATCTAAGAAGCTCTCTCTGAAAGACAGAGGCGCTACCTGCTCTTTTGTCATGCCTTCACAGGTTCTGATATGGTTTCAGCAATCGGGCGCCACGGGAAAACCACTCTATTTGACATGTTTTGTGCAGGGGACATTGATGAACACATGGATATCTTCCTTGACGTACGGGCTACTAAGGACGAGATGATCGCGGGTGGTATTGCGATTTTCCAGCACATTTACCATGCACCAGGTACTACTTTGGGTACAATTCGATACAACATGTTCTCGCGGAAGGCGGCGGCCGGGCTGATCAAACCAGAGACTCTGCTCTACCTCCAACAGAGGGTGCAGCTGCACAACATTCTCTCCGTGCCTATCTCCAAACCCGGGACTGGATGCTGCTGCAGAGCATGTCTTTGGACCCCAGTGACTATGGATGGACGGTAGGGGTTCATGGTTATGAGGTGGTTCCAACACTAGATCCCATGGCTCCTGAGGAGCTGCTCCAGTTCACGAGCTGCAATTGTAATGGAGATTGCAGCAACCAGCGGTGCAGCTGCAAGAAGAATTGTGTCAAGTGTATCTCAGCATGCGGAAGTTGTAAAGGCATTACATGCAAGAATTGTATCCATGATGGTGTAGAGTCTGAAGAAGACTCAGACCTTGACTCCTGAGGCATTTGACATTGTGGAGCAGTATCATTTTCAAACTAGTATTGAAGAAATAAAGCTACTTTTGTAATTTGCACCCAGCAATATTTATTTTCACCAAAAAAAAAAGGGTTTGCGAAGAGCGGGAAATGTGGATGTGGCCATTTGTCTACCAAGGAGTGGTTTTGGTGCAAAACTAATGGTAGCAATTGATTCAGAATCATGAAAAACACCTAGTTTGACCTCTCACAAGGTACTTCAGGCAGAATTAATATTTTCAATTTTTCCCAGATAAGGTTCTAGATACCCCAACTTCCAGCAGCTGTCACTGGTTGCCCTACGGGAGTTGAATTAAATTTTTTTGAAATGTGTTAGTGGACACCTTTACAAACACATTGGTGAAGAAATTTCTTGGTAAGGAATTTGTTCTCAGATTATAGCAATATTCCCTGACTAAAGGTAAACAGACAGGCAAGCAGACATAGATATACGTAATAGAATACACGGTTTTAGTTTCCTCCACCAAAGTCGGTAAAGTAACATACAATGAAACAGGTGAACATGCATGACAGACAGATAGATTAGTGATAAACTCTACTATATGCACAATTACCTGAATGCCCAACCGTTGCCGACGAAAAGCGGGTAGTGGGTGGTGCTGATGTGGAGGGGGGTGTAGCCTGTGCTGTCTGTATACAGTGTAGACACCAGTGTTTTTAAGAAGTAATAGTTATGTATGTATGAGTAACCGCCGCCCAACGCTCTCTTCATTCCTTCTTCTGGTTCGGCTATCTTAAAAAACACACCACATTAAGGATAAATACACCATTAATAATATTC